>MCFL01000242.1:0-36205 GCA_002102555.1 Catenaria anguillulae PL171 | reverse complement strand
ATCCACAACGGGTGCCAAGCCCGTGCACATTGAGGTGGATCCTGATGGTTTCCAAGTGTTTGACTTTGCCGAGCCCTTCAAGCCCAGCTTTGACATTTTGCTTGCCACGGCCAAGTCTGCCCGCGATCCCGTCAACCGCGTGCGCGCGTACCGCGCCCTGTTGAAGGAAGCCGACTTCTTCACCCTGCGCAAGGTGTCGCCCATTGCCCTTGCCGAGCCCATGCCGCAAGTCCGTTCCAAGATTGCCGGCGCGCTCGCTGGCCTGCGCCACGCCCCTGCCGTCGACTTGCTCGTTGCGCTTGCCGAGCAAGAAACAAACGACGTTGCCCGCACGGCCATCTTCACGCGCTTGCAGTTCAAGCACACCAAGGTGCACGCGTTTGCCAAGCGCTTGTTGCACGATGCCTCGGCCAACTTGACGTACCGCCAGCGCGCCAACTTGCTCGTTGCACTCGCCACGCAACGCGATGCTGCCGATTATGAGTACGTCAAGGCCCATGCCGCTGGCCAATTCCCCGACGGCGTCAAGGACTACAGGTCCATGGTGCAAGCCGCGCCCAGGGCGCGTTGGCCGATTCCGCACCGAGCAAGCTGCACGCGACCTGCTCGCCATTCACAAGGTTGTCATCAACGCCGACGTGCCTCATGGTCTCGTGTCTGGTCCTTGTCTGCCCTGTCTGCCGCGTCCCACTGGGTCCCCGAGCCGCTCGCGCGCGAGCTTGCTGAAACCCTTGCTGAAGGACTCACGTACACCAAGCACTTCCGCCCGCGCGGCGTTGCCTATGGCGCGCTCAAGAATGTGGCGTACGGGTTGGCTGCACAGCATGCATCCGCCATGGAGCGGCGCTTGTGTTGCACGCCGAGCAGGATCACCCTGACTTGAAGAGGCACATTCGTGGCGCGCGCGCCGCTGGGTCAAAGGCGGTCCCGAGTCGCCAAGTTGACCAAGCGCGTTGAGGAGTTGGAGAAGCAGGTCAGGGAGGTTGAGAGCAAGTGGATGTCCAAGGACGATTTGGAGAAGCAGGTCAAGAGGCTGCCGACAAGGCCGAAAAGGAGAAGGAAGCTGCCAAGCAGTAAGTCATAGTGGGTAACTGTGAGATTGATTATGTTTGTGTTTGATCTTGCTTTTGTTGCTCGTTGAGGAGGAACCGACTTGTGTAAAATGAGAAATGTCTCTTTCAATGCAATTCGAAACTGCCAACCTCTGATTTGGAATGATATACATAATGTATACTCGCCGCTCGTTTGAGTGACCACTTGTGTTGTCTATGTAGCTCTCGTCCACGTGTTCGTACGCGCGAAAGCCCGCCGACTGACCTTGTGCAATGTTCCTACACTGCTCTGTCGGCACCTTCCTTGGTCATGACCGTCGCCAAGGCCAGGTCGCGCCGAAATGTGCAAGCCTGGCACCATTATCCGGGACGGTATACTGCAAATGTGGAAGACTGGCGCTCGCGGTCCGTCGTACTGACCCGAGCCAAAGTCGCCCGTGGAGGCAAGCTCGGGCGCCAGCTCCGCAACCTGCGGCGCAACAACACCAATCATGTCGCGGGCAGATTGGAGTTTCTTTACGCGTACTGCAACGGTACACGAACCGCACCCTCTTTCCCATTGGAGCTCTCGAACCGGCCAACACGGCATTCGAATTCGAAGACGTGTTTGGGACTCGGCATCCGTTCTCCAGTCGCACGAAGACCGCCGAAATGGCCAAAGTCATTGTCGGGGCACTCAAGAGTCATGTCGCGGCCAGCGATTGGCCAATTATTCGAGGGTTGCTTCTTGGGTTCCATTGTGGGCATGTATCAACGATGGTACAGGCAATTCCTCGCACAGGGACGAGTTTTGGGGGTGCTGGCGCGAGTACGTTACGGCGAGCACTCGTACGAGGGCGTGGTGAACATGGATGTCGAGTTGATTTCGTGCAAGGCGGAGTTTTCTGTCAATCAATCAAGGACTTAATCGATTTAGCGGTCATGGCACGACCAAGGAAGTGCAAGGCGGCAAACTGAGAGCGATGACGCATTCCAAGTTCAAGAGTTGTCTCCTCATTCCGATAAGTGTATTTCCGTTATGTACATTCTATTTCGCTTACTTCCTTGGCTCGCAACAGTGATGTCTGTTGAATCTGCTCCGTCCTATACCCATCTGTGTCTCTTGCTGTAATTTAGTGTATCTCTTTTTCTCTACTTCCTCTTCGCTGGCTCAATTGTGATACGGACATAAGCACGATCTCTAGCAAAAATACATGAAGCTGAACACGATAGTAAGGGGTCAACGATGACAACACAGCTGGCCTACTTACACATCCCACGCCTTGCCTTGGGCATTCCACTCTTCCTTCAACGGCTCCCAATCAATGCCCTCCTTGTCGGCTGCCAAAAACTCCTCGTGCAGCTTCTTTTGGGCATCATACTCCTTTGCCACCTTCTTCTTGCGCGACTTGGGCAACTCCTCGCCCTTGGCATCATGCGTGGGCAAGCCCTCGGAATCCCACTGCCCGAAATCACCCGCGGCCGACCCACCCTCACGGAACATGACCTTGGGATCCTCACGGCCACGGTACAGGCGCTCAAGCTTCTTGACGGCATTCTTGCGCAACGTCTCGGCCTTGGCGGCCGCCTTGGCCTGCTCGCGCTTGAGCTTTTCCTCGCGCTCGGCGCGCAGCACGGACGCATCGACAAACTTGACGAGCGCACGGCCGTCGTCACGGTCGTCGAGAACTACGCCCAAATCAGCCAATTGCACATCGCGCAACGAGTCGCACACTTGCAGCAAGTCCTTGGCGGACACACCGGCGTCATTGGTGGCCGAGCGAGCCATGGTGCGCACCTCGTCGCGGAACTTGGACAAGACTTGCAGGTAGGGCATGGCAACTTCCTCCTTGGACGAGGCACCGGCATCACCACCGGCCGCAGACGAGTCGGTAAACCCATAGCCAATATCGGCTCCCGGATCCGTCAATCCAAAGATCTTGGTCATGCGCGTCACGTACGCGCCACCTTGGCCAACAAGTTTGGGTTGGGCGCCAAGCCGGCGGCCGCGATTTTGACGCAAGTAGACGTTGGACTTGGAAACAAGGTCGAGGATGGCGTCCACGGCCACGGGCGTGTTGACATTGTCGCACAATCCGGCGTGCACCTTGGCTTGCGCGTCTTGGAGCTGCTCAAACAAGGTCGATTCCAGGCCTTGACGGAAATCGTGGCGAGCCGTAAACTTGGGCGGGGTTGGCACGCAAGTCGGCCAAAATGGCGCGCACGTTGGTGGCAAAGTTGCGCAACGAGGTTTCGGCCGCCATGGCCTCGGCCGCAGTCGCCGCCTTAAAGTCCATGGTGTTGATCCAGTGTTGTTGCAAATACATCATGCGCAACGTACTGGCCTTGTGCTGCTGAAGTGCCTCCTTAATGGTGGTAAAGTTCTTGAGCGACTTGGACATCTTTTGGCCCTCGACGTGCAAGTGGCCGACGTGCATAAAGTAGTTGACCCATTGCTTGCAGCCGTAATGCGCCTCGGATTGCGCGAGCTCGTTGTCGTGATGCGGGAACGCCAAATCTTCGCCACCCGTGTGAATATCGAGCTTGTCACCCACCACGGCCGATGCCATCACACTGCACTCAATGTGCCATCCAGGGCGACCGGGGCCCCACGGACTGGGCCACGCGGGCTCTCCGGGCTTACTGGCCTTCCACAGCGCAAAATCGGCGGGCGACCGCTTTTGCCGGGTCAAGTTGGTCGACAAGTCGCCCTCACCCTCGGCAACCAATGCCTCGGAATTGGCGGACCAGGGCTCGAGCTTGGGCGTAATGGTGGTTCGGGTTGGCATGGAACGCACGAGTGTCAAAGTAAACGGGATCCGTCGGCCTCGTATGCATACCCGTTCTTGATGATCTTTTCGACAAACTCGACAATCTCCGGCACAAACTCGGACACGCGGGTCAAAAACGTCGGCGGGGCGAACGCCGAGTGCCTCCATGTCTTGCATAAAGTCGTTTTCCCAAAAGGCAGCCAGGTTGCGGAAGATTTCGTGATCGGAAAACAGTGTGGCCGAGAGCGGCATCGAGTGCCGGGCCCAAGATTTCACGGGAGGCTTCAAGGACGGCGTTGAGTGCGTCGGCGTTGCCCGGAACCGGGTTGGCCTGGATGGCATCCCAGGCAGAGGCGGCTTGCGACAGCTTGAGGTTGCGCTTGTAGTCGGCCACCAAGTCGCCCGTGTCGAGGCCCTTGTTCTTGGCGTGGAAATCGGCCCAGGTTTCGGCGGCGGTATCGCCAAACGCACGAGCAACGTGGTTCTTCCAAAACTCGAAAATCTCGTCCACCACCTCCTTGGTCAATCCCTTGCCTGCGGCGCGGTGACGGTCCGCAAATTGCTCAAACAAGTGCGATTGCCGGGCACGCAAGATGATCTTGTCATCAATGTCGGTGATGTTCATGATGAGCTGGACGTCGAGGTTGAAGTATTCCTCGAGCACACGGCGCATCACGTCCACCGACAAGTACAGCCGGGCGTGGCCAATGTGGGCAGAGTCGTAGACGGTCGGCCCGCAGTTGTACCAGGTGACGCGGCGGCCCTTGGTCGGCACAAAGACTTCCTTTTTACGGGTCAAGGTGTTGAAAAGCTTGAGCACGGGCACCGAAGTGTCGGGCTCGGGAGCGTGCCAGGGCGCTTGGCGACCCGATCCGCCCTTGACGGTGGCCGAAGGTGGCGGGGTAGCGGTAGCAGAGGATGCAGACATGGTGATTGTTGTGGTGAATGAACGCAAGTGGCGATGGAGTTGGGTGCTGGTGAGCGCTGCTGCTGCTGGTCGATGAGCAAGCGATGGTGCAAGGCGGCGGATGAGGGTCGAGGTCACGGCGGAAATGGGCGGGCCCCGGAGATACATGTAGGTATTAATTTGGGCTTTGGCTATACATTGGCGGCGATGATTCGACGGAATGGAGAGTCGCAATTCAATTGATGGCGGACTGCGCCGTGCAAACAGACTCCATTGCGATCTGCGAACAGCGACGTGCACGCACGTGATCACATGGATACATGACGCGATCGTCTGGCGCATGGCCAAGGCATCTCATCCGCGCTTGAGCCATTCCCACAACCTCAAACCAGGTCCATGACTCCGCTGCACATGTGCCCAATGCACAACGTAACATGCCACCGTCTGTGCCCAAGCTCGTGCTCCGCCCTATTGCCCCGGACGGCCTCCTCCCGCGGCAAGCATTCACGCTCACGTCTGATGCTGCCTCATTGCAATGTTCTATCGTCTCAGGGAAGCGTACCCTTGGGGTTTGCACCAACGTGACCTCCGTCGTCCCAGAAACCTTGCCTGCTTCGTCAGTGGCCACTGCTCACACTCCACATGTGATCAGCCGATTGCTCGATGGCTTCAATCAAACCGTCTTGGTGGTCGGGTTGGCCGGATCAGGGACATCGACATTTCTTGAGGGATCGCTGCCCAAGAATGCTGGAGGTGGGTACTTGGATGGGCTCATGAAGAGCTTGTTTGAGGCCCTCAAGGTCAAGGCAGCATCACCCCAAGCGCTTCCCGCGGTTGCTGCAGCCGGTGCAACCAACGTACCCACTGCGGTTACAAGCACGGAGTCGCAATCGAACATGACGTTCTCGGCATCAATTTGCGTGCATGAGCATTATTCGGAACTTGTCCGGGACCTGCTTTCGTCCAAGAGGGATAAAGAAATCGACACGTCCGGAATGCAATGGGATGCAAATGCACTCGCGTCACTGCCAACTCTCACTCGTCGATCGGTCGCGAGTCATGGCGACGCAATGGATGCCATTGGCAAGGCGAAGTTGGCAAAGACCAATGTGAAGGGCAGGACCGAGAAGACGACGGTGGTCTATCAACTCGACTTGGAGCAGCACATTCCATCAGTCGGCGAAGGAACAGCAGCCCTCGTATCGACATTGCATGTTGTAGAGCTGTTTGCCATTGACCGGCTGACTACGGATCAAGCGGTACATTCTCAAGTGAATCGAGATAGTGAGGCGGTTGGAAAGCAAATGGTGGCTGTCGATGCTGGATTGGCGATGCTAGGAAAGGGCCCGTTCGAAAGTCCCGGAGACGAAAATGTACGAAATTGCCAGGGGTTTGCCATTGTAACACAGGCTGTTTTTCGCTGACTTGCGCCTCTCACATGGTCTCGGCGACGAACAACGACCAGCAAGACGAGGATTCTCCAGAACCATTCAACGTTGAACAATCTCTCGTCACATACCTTTTACACCCGTTGTTTGAATACAACGTGGATCTTTCCTTCATTGTCCTCGTCAACACTGGCTCCGACAGCTCAGCAGTAGCCGGGCTTTTCGCCTATCTCTCCAATCTGACAGCGACAATCCGCACCTACCCGGTTCCTGGTACGCAAGACACGCTATGCGCGAGGCGCGTCCGTCGCGGCCGCGAACTCCAAATCAAAGCGCAAGCCGAGCTTTCCCTCAAACGCCTCGCGTTGGACGGTGGCAAGGACGACCTGAGGCAGCGACTCGTCACCATGACCCGCGATAACGATCGCCTCCACGATACCATCTCAAACATGTCTGCGCAGCTCGCCGATTTGCGGGACCAGCTCAAAGTCGCCACTGCTTTGCGTGACGATTCCGAGGCGCATTTGTCGGTGACATCGGCGACGCAGATGGCTGCGGCTGCCGAGGTCGCTCGATTGACGGATCGGCTTGCGAATGCGACCAAGGAGCTCGAATCAGTTCGTGCACGGTTGGTGTCGGCAGAAACAGAACGAGACAACGTGACGCGCGCGCTCGGGCAATCAACAGAAAAGTGCACGATACTGACAGCCGAGTTGGATAGTATGCAGCTGCGGCTGGCTGTGCTCGAGGCTCAAGTTTCCGGTGCGCGAAAGGATTTGGGTGGTGAGGCGGAGCAAGCCGAAGAGTTGAGCATGGAGCTACTTCGGGTGGTTCAGCGACAGGCGAGTGTGGAGAAAGAACGACGAGAGGCGTGGGAGCAGGTAAGAGTATTGCGCATGAGGTGGGGTTCATGCCATTTGGCATTTCGGGTCATGTGCATGCACAGGCTGACGTGGGATCATATGTCCTCATTTCAGGCTCAAAGAAGTTGAAACGGACCACCGTGAACTGGCCAAGGAAAACGAGCGCCTTGTTGCTCGGATTCGTGAATTGCAGTACGTCTTTGCTCACTTGTACATGACATGACAAGGTCTTCACAAAATGACATGCATCACAGGACCCGACCGATTCGGGCAGGATCTCCGCATGCGAGTCTCGCCAGTGAAACCTTTCTCTCTGTCGCCGAGCGTGTTGAAACGGAACTGGTGGGTCAGCTCAAGTCCGTGCAGTGTGAGCTGGACGCAGCCCGCGCGCGATACAGGGAAATGGGTGCGGCGTACCGGAATCGGCTTCAGCAATGTAAGTATATCCATTGCTGTCCTCATCACCTTCGGCGTAAACGTTGCTGACGTTGCCAAGTACAGATGTGGACAAGACATGCTCGCTCAATCTCGCAAACGAAATGTTCTCAACGATCAAGACTATTGTCGACTCGATGCTCAACGACGTTATCATGTCGCTAATGGAGAGCGAGCAGCACGCTCACTCATGTTTGGGTGACACGCAGTCGCGGCTCGTGGCCGCACATGATTTGGTAGTTCAGCTGTTGCATTTGGCTGTCATTCTGCAGGTATGCTGGGCGGTTTGATTCCAACCTGATGTGACTCCTGCCTCACGAGCGTTGGCTGTCACGCTGATGTAGGGTGGCAAGCACATGTCAGGCTCGGATGAACTTGCAAAATTGCTGGCCTCTCATCAGCAGTTCGAAAAGCTCATGTCGGTTGACCGGAAACAGGAGCCTCCAGCTACGGCGCGGCCTGTCAAGGGTGGCCGAGTTCCCGACAGAAGCATCCCATCTGCACCAAGCGATGTGGACGCCACTCGCAAACTAGCGCAGGAAATGATTGCAAAGTACATTGCCTCGACCCATTCACAATTGGAACAGGAGCGCTCCGAGCTCTTGACGCGTGCACTTGTCGCAGAAGCGGCTGTGAAGGAGTGGGAAGCGGTGGCAGCAAAAAGAAATGCGAACACATGGCAATGAATCTTCGTGCTTGCATGTGCACTGTTCCTATACTTTTTGTAAAGGGCCTGGGGACACGGACTGTGTTCTTCCCACTTTGCAAGGCGGTCAAGGGCCGAGGGATGCGCTTCACATTTTGCCGATAAGTACCATAATGTACCTTATGGCAAGCGACACGATTGGTGCTTGGCCTTTGCCTGTCTCACACAGCCTTAAGTGGCTATCGTCTCAGATTTCACAACAAGAGTCAACATGCGCACGGGACCATGAACACCGTTGGCCCAGGTCGCCTCATTGCTTGTTGCTTGAGCTGTGGGCCAGGTGTGAGACATGATGATCACCTGAACAAAAATCGACTGCATCAGCCAACCACACCACATTTGAACATTCGCATAAACGCATGTACGGGTTTGGTAACAACAAGAAAAGGCCACATCCTGCATTCTTTGAAGGATTAAAAATATGATATAGTCCGACTCACGTACAGGAACAAAAACAACTCCAAGTCAGGGTCTGCTACAGATGTATACTATACACTGGATGTGCCCAGCGCCAACATATGCATGCGACTAGAGACTGACTACAGCCTGCAAGCTTCCCGCAGAGCCAAAAACAGAAATGTCGGTTAAGCATACGAGTAATCATTCCCGCTGCTGGGTGACAGTGCCTGGTCTGCCTGGCCGTAGGTTTCGTGGACCGAGATTTAAAGGCGGGTCAGCCCTCCATTGGGAAGCCTGCCTTGGTTCAATTACAATTTGCGTTCTTCTCCATCGGGAAGCTTGAAATACCCACCCTTGAGCCGCCCTTGATCCAATCGATTGAATGTACGAACGATGTTGAGAACTCACATTTCCTTCCAACCAGCGTTCGTTCATGACGATTGACCTTGCCTTGCTCCAGCCGACTAGTTTTAGCCATATTCACACTTTCAAAGACGCCATGACTGCCCCGTCCGACGCGAGGTGCTGTTTCCTTATCAACCTCCGCATCGGAGTGTTCGTCTACCTCGCCCTCTCCATCGTGCTGAGTGCCACCTCTGTAGTGGCCATGTCGTCTGTATTGCAAGTCGGCAGCTCGTCGTCAAACAAGACGGTTGGTGTCTTGGTCAACATTGTCTTTGCAGCACTGACGCTGTACTTTGCCGTAAAACGGATGGGCACTGCGTACAAGGTGTGTGTCTACGTCCACGGTGTCCTGTACTTGTTCATCGTGGCCGTCGTCATTCTATTCTTTGTCAGCGGATCGCTCGTCTTGCCGTCAGGCGAGGCCAAGCCCAGTTTCAACGATGTAGACGAAACCGTCGTCAAGAGGGTGCTTACTCTTGTGCCCCCTGCCGCAATTGCGATTGTGGTTTTGGCGATTCAGGCCTACTTCATGTCGGTGTTGTGGTGCTACACCCGGGTCATGCAGGACGAGATTGCTCAGCGCAAGCAAAAGCAAGTGGCTGCGTAAAGGATGAGTGGACTGAAGTGATTCTTGTGTATAGTAGATGAATTCTGTTTGGATTTTTCTCGGAAAATTGACCGAAGATATGTGGCATCCATTGACAACTGCAAACAAAAATGTGGGCTCATTGACCATGCCGATTCTCTGCACTTGGCAATCTGAAAGACATGCCTGGGCTGCATGGCGATTGATTTACGAATGTTGGCTGAAAACTCGTGCAGGATAATGTTTTGAAAAGTACTGCTTTTTAAAGTACACGACTCCCTGGCTAATAGATGAAGCAGGACAATTCCGGCTCGAGTGATCTTGACGCAAGCTTCCGTCGCTGAAGACATACGGTGGGGATTGGTAGCGGCGAGACAAGGTCGAATGATATGGCAATGTGACTACGCATTAAATTTGGCTCGTTCCTACTGGCAGACAATGCATAGATTTCACGGACCACGAGATCTGGTTGAGCTCAGATCAACGCTCCGCGCGGCGGCCTGTGGAAAGGTCAAGAGGTTGTCTGCTGCCGCTCCTCACCTCTCCTCACAGTGACGCCCGTCGTATGCATTTGTTCCAGCTGCCGTCTGCTTCCTTTACTTCCTCTTGCAGAAGGAATGGAGGCGAGAGCGGACCCAGTCTCGAATGAGAGCTGCTTCTCCAAATGCATGTGAGACATGATCACCATCAGCCTCTTTTGCTGCTTCAACCGAAAGCTTGGATGCCACGCAACCTTGACCTTTTTCCTGTTCAGGAACCACATTCGAACCACCCTGCGGCACAAGAGGGAAAGACGGTTTTGGGTTGTGGGCCAGTTTTGGGCCGAGTGCCTGGCTACAGTCTCTCTGGTGCAGGAGCTTCAAAAGGTTGGCCCCGCCCCTCGCTCTGCCTCTGACATCTCTACATACTACTGTACATATTCACTTTGCCATACCTCATTCAATGTACGAAGCTTTCTGAACCGGCAAACCGCCGTTCTGCGTCTCGACATTGACTCACATGCCAGACCCTGTCGCATTGCTGTAATGTAGTCCTGCAACTTCCAAACAAATACCATGACCTCTCCTGCCGACGCAAAGTGCTGCTGCTGCATCAACCTCCGCCTTGGAGTGCTTGTCTACCTCGGCCTCAACATTCTGTTCTCGGCCGCCTCCGTCGTGACGACATCGTCCTCTTCGCAATTTGGCGGCTCATCGTCAAGCAACGTGCTTGGTGTCTTGGTCAACGTTGCCTTTGCGGCCCTGACCCTCTTCTTTGCGGCCAAGCGCATGAATACCGGGTACAAGGTCTGCGTCTACATCCAAATGATCATCTTCATCCTGCTCTTGATCTTTGTTGTCCTCTTCATCGCCGGTGGATCGGTCCTCTTGGCGTCCGGCTCTGCAAAATCAAGTTTCGACGATGCCAAGGTGGATCCTTCGACCGCAAGCAGCGTTTTCACCATCGTTTCTGCCATTCTCGGTGTCATCTTGGCGGTTCAGGCCTACTTCCTCTCGGTGCTCTGGCGCTACATTCGAGTCATGCAGGACGAGATTGCTGAGCGCAAGCACAAGCAAGTGACGGCGTGATATGTGTGTTTCTGTACAGTTTTGTTTTTTTGCTTCGCTGTGACTAGATATATGGGCATCGTCATTAATGCAATGTAAATGAGTGGTTGATTTTGACCCTCACTCCGTTGAACCTGGCCAAATGAGTGCCTTGCTAATCATGTGGAACGATGGCTGGGGCCATGAGTCCACGACGTCGGGGTTAGCATCAAGCGTTCGGCTACGAGGATTATTGCGGCGACGAATCGGTATTATTAGGTGGTTCTCTCGTTTATGATTGAGTCTCGTGAGTACTTGGGAAGAAATCAATGAGCAAATGGCGGTCGTCTGTGTCATATAGTGCTCGCTGCCATGAATGGACAACGGTGTGTCGGTGAGGGGACACCGTTGTTCGGTGAGACATGCGCGTGGCCCATGTCGACCTGTTACGTTTGAAATACAAAAATACAACAGGGAACCGATATCGATCGGGCCAAAGTCCCTGGCTCGAGCGATATCTCTTTCAGAAGCACTGAGTCAACGCCAACGCATTGGGTTTCGCCCCGCTCCTGCACACACAGCGCGGCCGGCCGCCATCCAGCATCGCACCTATACAAATGGGTTGCAGGTCCCCTGCTGCAACCACCGAACCCCTGAACCCAAGCCTGACAACCGCATCCATCTGCTGTGCTGCCCCTGTATGTCATCTGTGTCCTCCATGAACGAATTGCCCTGGTTACTGATCATGTTTCGCTTCACACACCGTTCCACTCCGATTCTATGTCGGACACCGCTCATTCCCACGGCCATCATGACCAAGGACACCTCTGCCCCCTCGCCGACGCCCGGCCAAGTCGAGCACCAACCCAAGTGCTGTGCGTGCAATGGACCTGCGCATCGGTGTGTTTGTTATTTTGGGCCTGCTCATGCTCATGCATGCCGCGAGCATTGTCACGACTGGTGCGCCTGCAGCCGGCGAAG
Organism: Catenaria anguillulae PL171; assembly: GCA_002102555.1. Taxonomy (NCBI): domain Eukaryota; kingdom Fungi; phylum Blastocladiomycota; class Blastocladiomycetes; order Blastocladiales; family Catenariaceae; genus Catenaria; species Catenaria anguillulae. The sequence continues at coordinate 24,207 of MCFL01000242.1, read as the reverse complement.
CCTTGTATGCCCTGGCGATGATTGCTCTGTCCGCCATCACCATGCTGTTTGCCCACAAGCGCAAGGTCACGGGCTACAAGGTGTGCGTGTACATTTACATCGCCGTGTACATCCTGGCGCTGCTTGGATGTGTACTAATTCTTGTGGGTGGAGTCGCGGGCGTTGCATCGTTGGTGGATCCGAACGAGGAATTTGACGAGGCACAGCTCAAGACTGCGTTCAATGTGTTTGTCGGTGTTATTGTGGCCATCATGGTGGCCTATGGTTACTTTATGGCGATGCTGTATCGGTGTATTGGTGTAATGGTCAAGGAGGTGCAGTCCAAGCAGGCTGCAGCGCAGGTGGCCGTTTGAGGAGTATTGGTTGATGTCTCGGAAGTCATTTCCTTGCGTAGTTTTACATTAACTGACCTTATTCATTCATTCATATACTTACAAGTTTCTCAACATTTGTTGGTGTTGGATCACTTTTAAGTCTTCATGTCCAACATTGAACAACGGGCGAGGAAATGTTCGCAGCAACACGCAACGTTACCGAGCATTGCAGCATGAATACGGGAACCGAAAAAACTATCCAGGCATAACAACTCCATGCACTTGGCTATCCAATACCATGACTCCACCTCACCATAAGCCAACCGGCGGGTCAAGCATGTCTGGCCACGCCAAGGCGATCCACCACGCTCGTGATAACAAGCCAGGCAGTGTCGCGACGATTGGATCTCAGGCAGTGCATTTTGACGATGGGAGAGATACCGGAATGGAACACTCTGGTCGTGAAAAGTCCAATGAAGATGTCAACGACGATCCCACGAGCATTCAGCAGGCACAGCTTGAGGTTTGTACTTATACACCACGCTGTCTGAGTGTCCAATGCTGTCTGACGTGTTGCGTTTCGGTGCACATACATCTGTAGGAGTACGCAAGGATTTTGCTTCAGGAACTGGAGCTCAAGAATGCCGAGATAGATAGCCTAAAGCACCAGCTACAGGGTACATGATGTGACGTCGCCCATTTCATGAAGGATCAATAGCGTCTTGACAGCTCTTGACCCTACAGACAGCAATGCGTCTGCCTCCCAAGCCGATTCTGCCGCGTCTCAGCTCGACGATATTCACCGTACTGCTCTCCTTGACCTCGCAAAGAAAGCCCGGCGGCTCACAGTTGCTCTAGAAAAGGAAAAGTCGGCCGCGTCCCGCCAAAACTCTCGCATCGCTGAGCTCGAAGCGGCTCTGGCCGCGCAACCGCCACCCGACCCGGCATCATGCCAGCAACAAGACGCTGAAATCAAGGTGCTCAAGGACAAGCTCTCGGTCGTCACGCGCAAACTCGACGAGGAAAAGGCCACGTCTATTGCCCTGCGGGGGGACGTGTCGCGGCTGACGCGAGCGTTGTCGGCCGAGCTGGGCGGGGATCCAAGCACAAACGTCGCAAAGGCAATCAAGGAGTCGTCTGGATGGAAGGGGCGTGCACAGCAGATTGCGATTCTGAGGAGCAAGAACCAGGAGTTGCAGCGCAAGCTGGATGAGATTGCGGCTGAGAAACAGGCCGCGACGGCTCCACCAGGGTCCGCAAGTGCAAAAGAGACGCATCCTCTCGTTCCAGCGACGCGCCAAGAAGCGCACAAGAAGATGGCGGATGTCGAGCGGGAAGCCGAGCTGGTCAAATTGCGAGAGGATGCGGTTTCCAAGCAGATTACAGTGGATGCGCTGCAGGCAAGGAGCAAGACTCTGGCGCAAGCAAACAAGGACTTGAAAGCCAAGTTGATTGCCGTGATTGAAAAGGGGAGCAACGATGACAAGCTCATTCGGGCGCTGCATGCCGAGGTGGCGCACTTGAAGAAGATGGTGCTTGACTCTGTGTCCGCAGCAAATACCAGTGGCGGCGGCCAACCTGCAGGCTCCATCTCCCTTCCGCACGCGCGGCCTGTGTTCTTATCCACTTCTGGCCGTCCAAACTCACAATCCACCGGCGGCTCGGGAATGGCGGGTGGTGATCTGGAACCGTCTGCCCGCCTCGAGCTCGAGCGACTGCGTGAGCTTCGCCGTGAGCATGCGTCCCAACTGCAAGCAAAGACGGAGCGCATTGCCCATCTTGAAATTGCGCTTCAGCATGAGCGCCGTGTTCGCAGCCAATGGCAGCCGCCCTCGCCCGGCAAAGACATTGCCGCGAGCGGTAGTCCGCTTGCAACTATGCCCCCATCGGAGCGCGAGGCCCTCATGGCGGAGAACAACCGGTTGCGCTCCAAGATTGATGTGCTGCGTGATGAGGTCAAGGTATTGCAGGCGGCGTTGGACGCGTCGGCCGTGGCCAAGGAGCGCGAGTTGTCGCTGTATTGCCGTGTGCTGGATGAGGCAAAGAAGGGCACCATCAACGGGGCAGGTACAATGCTGGGTCACCGAGACCTGCGGGTGCAGGTCGGCGGAGTTTGGGATCAAAGGAGGGAGTCATTGGCGGTTCGCGAGGTGGAGCGGCATCGCAGCAGCATCAGCAGCAGCCGGCTGTCGCTGCAGTTTGAGGATTGGAATAGAGGTGAATGGAATGGGAAACGCAGTTTTCGCCGGAACAAATACACATGCATTTCCATGTTGGCATGCCTGCCTTGTTGGCGTTGCCAGCTCAAGCCGCTCATGCGTCCGCTCCATTCATGTTGCGCGGGGCGCTCGAGACTGACCGACCCTGCCGCCCACACTCACACTCGAACCCAAGTCATTCAACTGCCAATGGCAATGAAATAAATCACTGTACGATACAATCACTCAATGAAATGACGTCCCGATCCAGTTTCCACCGCCACAGCTTCAGCAGCACCTCCTCGTCCGCGACTGCAGCCGGCTCGACCCTTGTCGCGCCGAGACCCTCCAAGGTCGCCGCCCAGGCCGCAACCGCTCTTATTGGCAAGCTCGCCGACCTCGCTCAAGACACTCTCAACAAGCCCTCGACCCAAAAGCTGCTTAACAGGGTCCCGTCGCCTGTCGCCAACATCTTCAAAGATGATCCAGATACGGGCCCAAGTGTCCTTGACCATGTTGCCTCGCTGCTGCCAGCCAAACTCTCAGACAATCTCATTGGCCTGCAGGGCATTACCCGCGTGCTCTCCTCAATCGTACGCACCACGGCGGCCATCCTGTCCTGGCGCCGGCCGCATATTGAGCGCCTAATCAAAGAGGCGGAACGGAGCGGAGATGGCCGAGAGACGCCGTACTTTTCGCCGCATCCACCGCACGTAGCCGTACTTGCCATGGCCGTTTGGACACTTGTTTGCTTTCAACCAATATTTTTGCTCGCGTCGCTTCCACTGTGGGCTATTGCACTGGTCCCTACCGCACCGACGGATTTGCGGACGCCAAGGACGCCTGGATCGGGGACTTTGCGTCGACATGGAATGAATCGGATTGGGACAGGCGAGTCCACATCGTCCTCAGAGGAGGAGACTGAGTCGGAGGAGGATGACGATGGTTTGATTATCCCGCCTCCACACCAACCGCTTGCTCCCCCGCCGGCGCTTCCGCCTAGAAGCAGAAGTGTCTCACTTTCATCTTCACAAGAACTATGCATTGATCAAGTAACCGAACCCGCAGTTCGACAATCGCAACTCAATTCTCCTGCTCCTCCGCTTCCCCCTCGCCCTTCCGAACCCATCATCCCCATAGCATCCTCGACCAATGCTTTTTCGTCCGATACCCAATATGTTCCGCCACACCCACGAACAAGTTCTGTAAACTCATCCCATCTCCGCATCCCATCTCACCAATCCTTGGCTCCTTTACTTCAACCTCGTCAACCCTCGACCCATCTTTTGACCCAACATGGTCGCCTCCCACACAGCCACCATCCCGTCCCAACCCTTCAGCGAGCACGCCGACCTCTCTGCCAGACAACTCTTTGTCGCCGTCGTCGTCTCCCTTGCCGGCAAAACGCGCAACAAAGGGTCCTGCGACGCAAGCGGTTCACGATCTGCTGGAAATGCAATCCATCATTCTGTCATCGGCCGACCGCGTCCGCCAGCTGCTTGCCATTCTGGGATTCGACAGCTCCATCACGCGGTGGGCATCGACCGTAGCGAAACCGCCACCCGAGGATATGCCCGCGCTCAACTCGAAAAAGGAGCAAACCGAAAACGAGCTGATTGGCCAAGGTGTGCCACTGGTCTTGTCCGTGAGCGCGTTGGCCGGGTGGTTTGGCGTTGCGTGGATTGGGCTGCTTGTACCTGCCGTGTGGGCGGGCGGGATAGCGGCCATGATCGTGTTTTCAGATCTCGGTTTGTTTTACATGGCGTTGATTGTGCCTCACATACGCCGCTGGGCGGACGCGTCGGTTGGTGCCGTGCGCGCGTGGTGGTTGGATTTGAGGTTGAGGTGGGCGGGACTTGGGCATGCTGCAGGTTACGAGCCGCCAAAGACAAGGGTGGGAAAGCTCCTGCATGCGCTGGTGATGGAGGTATGCGCGGTAGCGCGCGCGGTGGTCAAGGCGTGGGCGTACCGATTGCTGTTTTGGTGGGCCAAATCTGGCGTTTGATGTGCGACGGGTGGTTGTCGGACGTGAAAGGTGTCAGGTTGTCGATGATGAAGACGAGGATCAGGCGGCGCGGTGGTTGTTTGCGGAGGATGACGACCAGAATGAGCCGGCACCGACCATTCGCGCCAACTTGGATGTCAACGCGACCAGAACTACATAATGAACGTTGAGGTGTTTTTCGTTGTGTCAACGCTCCCAGAAGTGCGAATGAACGCATACGTTCAGTCCAATGGACTCGGATGTTTGCATGCTGCACCACCTCACGCTCACCGAGCCATTGTAAATATGATAGCAGTTGATTTGCAAAGAATTGAGGAATTTGCGCCTGGTGTTGTCTGGTGTGCCCAAGAATACCAAAGTTGGGTGCGGCAAAGCCAAAACGAGCGTGTGAATGGGACCCAAGCCACAGCGGGCCAAAGTGCCGTCTTGGCAAAGAATGGTTCTGGATGCGGCACTGTTCAACACGTGGGCGATTGGAACGTTGCGGGGAACATGCGTGGAAGGATATCCTCACACCCGCCACCTCATTGGAGAAATTCAAAAGGACCCGCCTCCCGCCGCTCTCGCCCGTCAAGTCAAGTCGTCAAATCATTCAGGTCACTTATTGCACACTCTCACTCATTTCACTTCGAAAGTCAGCTTCGGCAACATGTCATATCCCCCACAGCAAGTGCCCGCGCAGGGCCAGGCGTACCCGCCCCAGCAGCAGCAGGCGTACCCGTCGTACCCGCCCCAGTCGCAGCCGCAGGCCTACCCCAGCTACCCGCCTCAGCCGGGCTCGCCCTACCCACCCCAGCAGCAGCAGCCTGCCGCCTACCCACCGGCCGGCCCTGCTTACCCAATGCAGGATGGTAACGGCGCCGCCTACCCGCCGCAAAACAACCATCAGTACGACCCGTATGCCAACAAGTCGAACGCCTACGGCGCGGTGCCTCCGCCCGCACCCCCCGGCTACGCCACCGATATGGCTGGATCTGGAGCAAACCTTGTTGCGCAACCTGATCCCGAGACGCGTTTTGCCCCACCAAAGGGCCCTCAGGACTTGTGGGCGGCCATCTTGTTCCTTGTCCAGTTTGCTGGCTTCTGTGCCATTGCCGCCTTGTCCATTCCCAAGGTTGATTTCTCCACCATGAAGCCAAAGGACTCGCCGTCGTCATCGCCCAGTACTGGCTCTGGTTCTGGCCCAGACATTGGTTCCAATGCCATTGTGGCCATGGGAGGATCCGCCTTCTTTGCCCTCATCTTGTCGATTGCCTATTTGATGGCGATGCGCAAGTACCCCAAGCCGCTCATCAAGTTTACCTTCTGGTTCTCGATTGCCTTCTTCATCGCCTTTGGTTTGTTCTCGATTGTCGTCGGCAGGAACATTGTCGGTGGCGTCGTGTGCCTGATTGTTGCCGTCCTGTACATTGTCTTCTACCGCGCCTACAAGTCGCGCTTCCCCTTCGCGGCCGTCATGCTCGAGACGGTCGCTTCCGTCACCATGAAGTACCCTGGCACCGTGGGCATTGGTATTGCCGGTTTGGTCGTGCAGCTCGCCTACATTGCCTTCTTTGCCGTGACGGCCATTGCCTCCTTCATCCATTTCGGCCAAACCACCACCACGGTCCGCAACGGCCGCACCGTCACGTCCGTGTCGGGCATTTCGTATGTGCTCTGGCTTTACCTCGTCTTCTCCTTCTACTGGACGTGCCAAGTCATTGGCAACGTTGTCCATGTGACTGTCAGCGGTGTTTTCGCGGCCTTCTACTTCCTCAGCGGCTCCCAACAAGGCATGCCTGGCTCGCCCACCATGTCTGCTTTTGGCCGCGCCATGACCACGTCGTTTGGCTCGATTTGCTACGGCTCGCTGCTCATTGCCCTGATTCAAACCCTCCGGTCCGTTGTCCGGTCCATGGCGCAGCAAACCGACTCGGCCATTGGCTTCTTCATTGCGTGCTGCATTGACTGCATCTTGTCGTGGATCGAGGGCCTGGCCGAGCTCTTCAACAAGTACGCCTACACCCAGGTTGCCATCTACGGCAAGGACTTCTGCCGTGCCGCAAAGGACACGTGGACGCTTGTCAAGGACCGCGGCATTGACGCCCTCATCAACGACGATCTCATTGGCAACGTGATTGGCTTTGGGTCGCTCTTGGTCGGTGGCATGACAGTGCTTGCTGCGTGGTTGATTTACTCTGTCGGCAAGGCTGTGGGCTCGTCGACGACTGCCGGGTTCGATGCCGCGCTCTTGATTGTTTTGCTCGTGGCCTTCTTTGCTGGTGTCGTCATGTTCTCGTTGATTGGCGGCGTTGTGACGTCGGGCACGGCAACCACGTTTGTGTGCTTGGCCGAGGACCCCGCCGCGTTGCGCGCCACCAAGCCCGAGTTGTGGGAGAAGATCCGCCAAACGTACCCGGAGGCGGCGTTTGTGTCCATGTTTGCGTGATCCCTCTTGTGGTGTTTGGGTTTGTTTGTTTGGTGACTCGTGAGGTGGATCGAGGTGCACTTCATCATGGTCTTGTATGTTGTTTTCGTGAACTTTTGTGGTTTGAGCAGACTTTTTGCATTCTTGCCTCTTTTCACTTGTGTTTGGTGTCCGAATATCGGCCGTCGTGTGTATCTTGATCTTAACGTTTCTCTGTCTTACTCCATGAATGTGTGCCTTATGTGAATGACGCTCCTGTTTGTGTTCTCTGGCCGGACAACCTTGACCACTCATGTCACTTCCCAGAGTCACCAACGCTGGAGTCAATCGTAGGTTCGGCCAACCAGAGCCGCAATCACTGTTGTCGCACTGAACTGAAGGAAGTGGATTCAATGGCTTGTGGGGATCCAAATCCACAATGTTATAGATATGTATGAATGTATGCGAGCAAGAATGAAAAGTTCAATGTGTGGGGAATGGAGCAGAGAAGGTCAAGCGCATCTGATATACTTGCCTACCACAACGCCACCATGCAATGGCTGTCCTGGCTAATCGCGTACAAAAATGCTACTCTATGACCCTGAGCTTTGAGCTTGTCCAGGGCAGCTTGGACTTGAGCGACGAGCTCTCGATCCGCATTGCTCGAGGCCAATTCGGTCGCTACAGAAAACGTGAGCAATTCATTTCGTCAGTCTTGGATGGTTGTACGGCGATTTCTAAAAAAGGACGCACCGCGAATGCCCTGGGATCCGGTAGCCGACTTTGCTTTGCTCCGCCCATTCCCTTCGCCAACAAGCGCACAAGCATACTCTGCTGCCACCGCCCGCAGCACGCCCAAACCAAGGGAATACACTGCAACGACAGGCGCGCCGACCAGTTCCGGCACGGCGCGTGCAACCGACCCCGCCGCCTTCTCGATCGCGTGTTGCTTTTGCTTCTGCTTGAGTTTGCGCAACACGGCCGCGGGGGTCACGAGCACGACCTGCCCGCTTGCTGCGCTCGACATGTTGAGCGCTGGAGCCACTGGTCCATTTGCATGACTTGTATGTGACGATGAGCCAAATGCCGGACCGAGGCCGTGTGGTGCGTTGGCGGTCGATGTGGAGCTGGTGGGCATGGGGTGTGCAACCGAGACGTGGTAGTTGCCAGGCACGGCTTCAGCGGGGTCAACGGTGGCGAGTTCGACGAGCACATGGTCCACCAGCGCGGTTCGGAGTGTCTCCACCTCGTGCTTGTTGCGGACGTTGCGGACCTTGACGGATCCCGACGCATCGGCCTTGACAAAAACAATGATTTGGATCCCTTGTGATTTGCATTGCTGGACGAGTAAATCCGTGTTGGATCGCTCCTCATCTACAACTCCTTCAAGATGGTGAGCGAGTCGTTTCCGTACCGCTTACGAGAAAGCAAACGTACAAAGCATTTCACACGGAATGCCAGCGGCCCACAACTCCTTTGCTACCTTCATTCGCTCGGCGAGCAATCCATACCCAGAGCCAAACGATCCAACCAACACTTGGGTTGCAACCGACCCGCCATAGTGCTGCTGATGCACCCACGCAAGCTTTTGCACTGCGAAATGCACACCCATGGCTGCTGGCACCGGATCCATTGTCCCCGACGTTACCCCGGCGGACCGACCAAGACCCACTGGCGGACTCGCGCCAGGAGGCAAATATTGGCCAACCAAGTGGTCGTAGCGGCCGCCCGACGCAACAACATCGGCCCGATGCTGTTGCGCATTGAGGCGTGCTTGAAACACGACCCCGCCGCGATAGTACACGTAGTTGTAGGTCAACAAGGGCGAAATGAGGATGGTGCACGAGATGCCAAAAGTGCGCAGCCAAGCAGCGAGCTGGTCGATTTGCGACAATAGCACGTGCACGGCGCCACCAAGCGATGGGTGGGCAATCAGAGAGGCGAGCACGGTTAGCGCTTGACCGTGGTCATAGGTTGAAATGAAGGGCATGAGCTCGTCAACGCAGCGTTTGCTGAGAATGGAGAGGAGCTTTGTGCGGATTTGCGACGCATTGGACTTGTACATTTGGTCAAGCGTCGACATGAGAACGGCGTGTTGATGCTCGGGGACTCGGGCGTATGAAAACTGATTGAAATAGTCTGTAACCCTCACAATGCCATGCAAACAGACCAGTGACACGGGACAACGTACGATTGCATCCACAAGCAAAGTATGATTCAGGACGAGGTGATACCCTTGTCGATGAACCGGTGCCATGGCATCTAGTACCTGCGTCGTGGCCAGAATAACTTCTGCATCTATGGGCAACACCGGCCGCAAATGCTGTACCCACACAGGCGGTGATGGCAACAGTCCTCCCGTCGACTTCCTCGCAGGACTCGATAGCTGGAGTGGCTTACCACCTGCCACGCTCGTAAGTGGACCTGCCCCGCCAACAACGCCCATGCATTGCCTGACCGAGGCCATCAAATTGGCCACCGTCTCGGCCGGCACTGGCACGACGATATCCAAATCCGCCTCCAACGCGGCTCTCGGCTGCCCGCCAATCGGGTTTTCCCGATACACGCTTCCCCATACATACCTCCTCAACCCCGTGTTGTTATCCCTGGTTGCCGCCGCCAACTGCCCCGCCACCCTCGCCAAGTATTGCGCATAAGGGACAGTCAAGTTGTACGGCAACATGACCAAGTTGCCCGCGGTATCAAGGAACTGCGCCACGCGTTTTCCATGATACACGTCCGATTTTGGGGCAAGCAACGGCGGCGCCAGCTCGGTCGCGCCGTGCATGCGAAACACGCGCGTCACGATATCGTGGACGGCCGACAGGGAGTGTGCGTACTTGATGTCGACAGGTGCGGGATCGTCGTACGTAAAGTCCAGAAACGGAAGCGTCGGCTGGGCAAACATGGTGTGGAGCAGCTTGGTGTACTGAGTGGTGTTTGCTGGATTGGTGAGCACGCGCATGGCTTCTTGAATGTACTCGTCCTCCATGGTTGTTGGCAGCAGGTGCGAATGCAAAAGCTCGAGGCTTGTGGGCCGTTGCGCCGGGTCGTGGTTGAGCAGCCATCGGATGAGTTTGGCTTGTGGTGAGTCGAGACCGCCCGAAAAGTTGTTCGGAAACTTGATTTCGGGAAGGCGCAGGTCGCGCAGAATGGTAAAGCGTTCCATACCTGTAGAGAATGGATACAGCATTTCGAAAAAGATGATGCCAACCGAATACTGATCGACCTTTTGGTTGTACTTGACGGAGGCCGAGCGGACTTCCGGCGCCGTGTAAAGCGCAGTACCAATGTCGTTGGTGAGCGAAATGTCGGCGCGGGCGAGTGAGTTGGATGTGGCGGCAAATGCGGACGGTGTTGCACCAGTCGTGGTAGACTTGGCAGTGCCAATTGGGATTGGTGCCGACGCTGTGCCTTGCGCGGTTGAGGAGGCGGTCGTGGGGTCAATGTAATGCGTTGATGTGTAAAAGTTGGTCGTGGCAAGACCAAAGTCACCAATCTTGACGTTGTTTTCGCCGTCCATGAAAATGTTCTTCGCTGTGAATCGGGTCGTCCGTTATCAGTCCCATAGATCCGTCGATATGAAAAAAAAAAAAAAAATGCGGACGAACGTTTCAAGTCGCGGTGAATAATTCCAGTTGCATGAATGTGTGCCAAGCCCTCGACAATTTGTCGCAACAATCGCCATGCCTCGTTGAGTGTAATCCCTTGGTCGATAATGTCGGACAGCGTACGGTTCTCACAATACTCCATCTAAAGCGTCAACAAACGACTGTAAGCGGCCAGTCAGCAAAGTGGATACGGAAGCAAGAAACGGACCTGAATGTACAGCGTCTTTGTACCCGTTGCCGACTCGCCTGCACTGCTTCCAATCCCGCCCTGGTTGTTGCGTGATCCATCTGACGCAAGCGCACGCATGGCGCCGCGATCCAGCTCTGGCTTGCCGCCGCCCCTTTTCTTCGCTTGCTTCGAGCTACGCGGCGTATTATCGCCCGTGTCAACCGAGGATGCCACCGCAGACGAGGCAGTCTCAGATTCGGACTCACTGGCACTTTCTGCGTCCGACTCGGGCTCAGAATCTGACGGTGCGGCAAAGAACCGGCTCACCAACCGAGACGACGATCCGGCAAATGACCGCGACCGATCAAATGACATCCAGTCCTCGTCCGTTTCCGCCTCGTCCTCGTCGGTCGACGTTGTCACACATTCATCAAAGGCAAACTGGGGCCCCGTCAAACTGTCGTCGTCGGTTTTCTTTCCGGCCGTAACCGGCTTTTCTTTTGCCCCCTTTGACCGGCGCCGCTTGCGGCTTGTGGTGGGTGATTTCGAGTGCGGCGAGTTGGCGTCGTTATCAGTGTCGTCGTCGCTGGCCGAAGTGGCAGTCACGTCGTCGGTTTCCGAGTCTTCAACCCAGGTGCCTTGCGAGTCCTCGACTAGAAAGAATCGAGATGTGCAATCAGTTGAGCGATTGTCGAGATTGGTGAAAGAAATTGAAAGCAACAAACCCCAAGCTTGGTAGTACCGCACACATCGCGACGAGTTCAACCTCGACAGCGTCCGGACTTCGCGCAAGAGCTTGCGATTATCGTTAGAATTGCGTGACAAGTGCACCGTTTTGATGGCATACAAACGCCCGTCCAGGCGATTCCGTGCCTTGACTCTATCGTCCGGAAATGGAGCAGGTCAATTCAGCAACACGCATTGTGGGAGACGAGCAACACGAGGTGACGTACACTTGACCAAAACCGCCCCTGCCAATGTACTCGACTTCTTCAAAATCCATCTGATACCTTGATTGCACGACCGAAATCCCACCGACACTTCCAACGCCTTCGGGACCGGGACCAACCGCGCCTCCCGCCCCAAGGGAGCCAAACGGCGAAGATATGCCTCCAACCGGTGTCCCTGGTGGCCCTCCGAGCAGCCCTCCGGCACTCCCAGACGACCCACCTGCAATCAACATTGTATCAAGCGCCGTCAAATTGGAATGTACGGCCTGAATCCTTCTCGACACGGCGCAAAAGTAGGTGGCCAGCTCTGCCGTCGGCCGCGGCGTATGCGTCAACAACCCAACAAGGGCATCCTTGAGCGATTTGGGCAACCGCGACAGCAGATCCCTTGCCTCGCGTACTTGCAACGCAGACTCACGCACACCGCCACCCGCGACCGCAGCCAGCCCGCGTTCACTCGTGCCGCGACTACTGCCTGCGGGCGACCCAGTCTGACTTGACCCCGCAGGTCCAGGCGCCGGCGACCGCCACATGTCCAGGACACCTGCAGGTGCAAACCAGTCAAGCGCACGCACGCCGGCGACCATGGCCACAAACGCCAGCGCAACATGATACGTGTCTGCCTTTCTGGGCGGCGGCCCGCCGCTTGCGCCGTCGTCGTCGTCACGATCCACGGCCCATTGTTCTGGCCATCGCGCCGGTCGGCGCGCCATGACAGCCGTGGCGCACGACAGCTTGATGGCGCCGCGCGGCGTCACGAGCACGTGGTCGAGGTCCAGGCACCCGTGTGCCGTGGTTTCGTGCAAGTGTGCTAATGCATCGAGGAGTTGGCCAGTGTACAGGCAGGCGGTGGCGAGGTCGAGGCGTTTGCATTGCGAGAGTAAGAGGTCGAGCGAGCCCGAGGAAATGGGTTCTTCGAGGGCAAGGATGGACCACGAAGTGGACGTCGAGGCTGACGAAAGCGTTGTGGATGGGTCCGGTGATGACGTGGGCGTAGACCCGTCGTGGTGAATGAGAAAGTCGTAGAGGACGCAAATGTGCGGATGGTAGGTGGCCGACGAGCACGTCAAGGAGAGTGGGCGGAGCGATTGGATCACTGCAGAGGCAATGGCGTGCGTGGTCCTCGCGAGATGTGCCAAAACGGGTTGCTCGGTTCGGGTGTCGACGCACATGAGCCGGGTGCAGGAAAACTGCGCATTGCTGTTGCTATTGCCGGTGCCACCCGACAACGTTGCCGCTGCTGCTGTTGGTATGGACGGATCAGCCAACCTCCGTGTTACGAGCAATGCTTCAAACACTTGGGAATCTGGATCGTCGGGCGACACGGCCACTGCCCTCCCAAGGGCAAACTTGGCGCCAATGGCGACAGTGCCCTCCAACTGGTACCACGCGAGCCCCGGCTGTTGCTCCAACTCCAACTTCTTTTTCTTTCGATGTTCATCCATGACCCGTTCCCTCCTTGCCTGCTCGCGCTGCAAATGTGCATCGAGCTGCATACTCTGTGCCTTTGCCTGCTCTTCCCTCTCTCGCTCCTCGCGCTCCCACTGTGCGCGACGCTCCGACTCGAGCCGCTCGAGCTCCTGCACCTGCCGCGACTGCATGCGCTGGTAACTTGAAATCACGTTTTTCGCCATGGCCGTGGGCGGGACAGGCAGCGTCGACACATTGTGATTGGAAGCAAGCCAGTCTTGGACATGAGTGGCGAGTTCGTAAACCATTTCTTGGCCCGTGAGCGAACGGGCGCTTGAGCGGAGATCCGCAAGCAGCGCGGGCAGCTTGTGTGCGGGACATCCTGCGTGGGTGCCCAGGTGGAGATCAGGAACGTCATAAGGGTAGCGCTTTGTGAATTGGACTTCGAGGTCGAGGTGGACGAGTGGTCGGAGCTCGGGTTCATCCGTGAGCGGGCGCAGGCGAAGGCGAAAGTAAGGGAGCGGCGTTGTGGGTTTGGCAACGCGCCAGACAGGTGGTGGGGGTTTGAGTTGAGTGAATTCTTCAGGGAAAATGGCCATGATGGCTTCAACTTCGTTTTGCTGCTGCTCGGCAATGGCGGCCGCGTCGGGAAGTCGTTCGGCTGCCGCTGTCACTGCTGGCGTGGGCTTTGAGCCCTTTGGGGGTGGAGGCGGCATGTCGTTGGGTCAGAGGTACGGGTCAATTGAGAGCAAAGATCCGGCCGGTGCAGCGATTGGATGTGTGAATGGGCTGTCTCGTGGACTGTGTGGACTGCAGTGTACGGGGACGCTTGCAGGATTAGCAAGCGGCGGCCATTTGGCGATGGCGGGCCTTGACGGTCAATCGGAAGGTGGGGAAAGATGGGACAGCTCGAGGTCAGGGGCCGGTCAGGCTTGGAGGGTGCAAATTACATAGATACCGGGTCGGATTGCGTTGGGTTGCCTTGTTAAGGTGTCATTGAAATTGTGTGAATTTCGCCCGCAACAAGCTGGCCCGGGCCCGGTCTGGTCTTCGTGTTCGTGTCGTGAAACCCCCCGATCGTCCTGCCGCTGCGAAGGTTGATCCGCGTGGTCATGAATATAAATACATAGCGAAACACATATGATAGTGATGACGAGCGAACTATGGGTCCACGAAAACACCCTATGCAACGAACGTTCGTGGCATGCCATGCAATACCAAGCACTCCCCGCATTCGTCCTCCAACGCCCGCCAGTCCATCCAATGAACGCCACCCTCGCGTCGCTGTCTAACACGCTGCTGTGGCCTTGGCGCAAGCTCAACGCCGTGTCCAATGTGCCCACTTGGCTCCTGTTCCTTCTCTCCATCCCCGTGGGCTTTGCGGGCCTCCTCTACGCTTATCAAAACAGTCTCATTTACCCCGCAAACTTCCCTCCGGGGTCGCGCGAGCACGTCGACACCCCCGACGAGCTTGGCTTGCCCTACGAGGATGTTACGCTCACCACGCCAGATGGCCTCAATTTGAAGGCCTACTTTATCCGCCCAAAGATCATGGACATGTCTGGGGCATCGCGCCCGACCATCTTGTACCTCCATGTATGTACAGTAAATCTCCCTCTCGAACGGGCACACGTCCATTGTTTTTGTTTCGGTCTTGACGGAACGTTGTTCAATTTTCACGGCTCATTCAGGCAAACGCTGGCAACTTGGGCCACCGTATTCCAATCGCATTCCATCTTTTTCACCGCCTCGATGCAAACGTGTTCATGCTGTCGTACCGCGGATACGGCAAGTCGGACGGCAAACCGAGCGAAAAGGGACTCAAGATTGACGCACAAACAGCACTCGATTACCTCCTCTCAAATCCAACATCCAAGAATTCGAAAATCATTGTGTTTGGCCAGTCCATTGGCGGAGCCGTGACCATTGATTTGGTCGCTCGGAATGAAAACAAGGTGGCGGCAATGATGATTGAAAACACCTTCTTGAGCATTGTACGCATTCAATTGCTTTCACCTGTTCCTTGTTTTCGCAACGTCTCGATGATTGACACCTGTTTGGCACGCCTGATTTATAGCCCGACCTCATTCCATCCGTCCTCCCTCAACTGCGCTACTTGACCTTCCTTTGCCACCAAATCTGGCCATCAAAGCACTCCATCGCCATCATTCGCCCGTCTTTGCCCATCTTGTTTCTCAGCTCGGGCAAGGATGAAATGATTCCTCAAGCACACATGAAGCAACTGCGCAAACTCGCGTCCAGCAAGCACGGTTTATCTGACGATCTCAAGCATCGCGTGTGGGTCGAGTTCCCCAGCGGCACACACAACGATGCGCCCATGCAAAACGGTTATTTTGAGGCCATTGCGCGGTTTGTTGAGAAGCATGTATAGATCCCAAGAGTTGTTTCAATTCACGATTCAAGTAGGGTTGGTTTGTCTCCACCTGAGGCTTGACGATTTTTGTTGAAATGAGAATTCAAAAAGTCAACCTTGAGAAGGAGTACGTACGTTGCATAATTCCTCAGCATCGTGTGATTTTTTCAAAAGCCGGAACGGCCATGGTGAATCAATCGGCGACTTTGCCGAGCTGCAAGGGCACTGTGTCACCGAACCAACGACAATACCCCCTCGCAAACGAGTCCGGACCACAAGCCCTGCTGTCGATCCATCTGTTGCCGGCCTCTCGCAACGCGTCGAGCTTGTTGAGACGCGCTTGTCCTCAAAGGCGAGAGGCACCTTCCGAGTCCACACGGCAGCGGGCCAGAAGTGAGCTTCACTAAGCTTCACTGGAGGTGCCATTCAATTAACTCATTCTTTTCGTCTTTGAAGCAACCAACCACATGTCGCCGCAATCGCCAGGACTCAAAGCAACAACAGAGAATGCCTTTATGACGATGGTCACTTGGTCAAATGGCCCCAGAGTCCCATCCCGACCCCGCCCCGGCTGCCTTTTGTCTACCCGCAGGTAATCTAGCACATTTACTCTTTTCGCACTCTCGCATTATCAGCAAGCATGCCTCCATCAACGTCCTCAACCACCCTTTTCGGTAACGAGTGTCCAACGACCGTCCCCATGAAACCCACGTGCACCACCTTATCCGGCTATTGCTCTCTCAAGAACCTCACAAAGACATCTCTACAGACCCGCATCCGGCGCCAACTGACCAAAATTGCACAAGTTCGGCCAGTTGCGGCTGCACCCATCCTGAGCACCACGCTCGCATTCATTCTTTTGCGCGACCTGCACGCAATGGCCGGCATCAACCCACTGATAACCAACAACGTCTCAGACACGTTTTGGTCCAAGCTATGGATCCAATCCACCGGCCAACCGGCGGCTCCCGCGTGCACCAGCAGCCTCCGAGTCGCCTCACCAAGCTCGAACCTGTGCGCGCTTGCGTCCGCCACGGACGCATCCACGTTAGCCGCCACCTTGAAGCATTGGCTACTGTTTGGGTGCACGCACAGATGGCCCCACGGCGAGCCGCTCGTGCCGCTTGATGTCATTGTGCAAGTGCACGAACGCTTGCACAAGTACGTCACTTGTGCTCAGGTGCAAGGAGCCGTGGAAAAGAGATTGGCAAGGACTCAAGCAGCAGACTTCACGCTCGTTGCTGCGTATGTGCGAGGCATGGTGGCAATTTGGCCGGCCAGGGTCACCGAGATCGCGGGTGGGTGGGCGTTGGTGGTGACGCGGGTGGAAACCGAGCTGGACAAAGTCGATGGAGACGTGGGTGCTGAGGAACGGAGGAGAGTAAGAAACATGTGTTGGGAGGTGTTCAGGGCTGTGGTGGATGTTGGGGTTTATGATAAGTTTTCGAGTGGGAAGTGCACATGATGTACAAGAAGAGATTTGCTTCCGTTCTTGTCAGTTCATGTTTTCCGTGCATGCCACACGTTTCAGAGCCATTTACCTAGTTGTACACTCATCATTCGCTGGCCACGGTCGCAGTTAATTTTGACGGAAGCCGGTCACAAACAGCTCAATTTGAATACCACGTCGTTGCACCACCATCATTTCATTGGCCAAATTGGTCCGCTTATGAAAACAACACGTCCGTACCAGCTCCAGCCCCGTACGGGTGACATGCGAATATCCTGATGGCTGCTCTGATGGAAAAGGACTATACACTCGATGCATGTGTTTCTGCTCATTCGAACGAATACTCTATGAACACTTCATCGAGGACCGCGATTTCTGCCCGATCCAACTCTTTACCTCAGACACAAAGAAAAATGAGGTTGGACTTTCGTTGTGTTGGGCGATTTGGGCAGAATCCAAGTGCTGCGACGCTTGTGACCCCAATCCGACGACATCAGCCAGGCACCTCCAGTCCGCGAGCATCGGTACATCTTGACGAAAAGCAAGTGGATCCTGCGTCCTTTATCTTCCTCCGGGATAAGACCATGTCCAAGTGTGTCGACGCCAGAGACGCGTCTGCCGACAGTCGCGGCAAACCTTTTTGTGCGAGCAACACAGATCACTCAGACCTGCTAGCTCCACTCGTTCTGACATTCGATTCTTCTTCCCTGTCTTTCATCATGCGTCAAGCCACTTACGCTGGGTGCTGTAATGTTAGTGATGTGAGGATGTCAGGATCTCAACGACTGTTTCTCATTTATAGTGTCTGGACTACCCGCGAGCCTCGCCCAAATTCCACCTGCTCTGCTCGGAACGAAGTGAGCCGGTCTAACCGTATGTCATTATCAAGAGTTTCAATACGATAGCCCAACAGAACCATGACGCAAGGTTCTCCCTCATCAACGCGCAGGCCGTCCACTGCGTCATCAGCGAGCTTGCAGCCACCGTCGCCCTCATCATCGCGGCGGCAGTCATTGTTGGGAACAGCGAGCTTGCACCCAGGTTCGCCGTCATCCACCCGCCGGCAGTCAACAGCATCGGCTGTGTCTTTACATCCGAATCCGCCTGCATCAACACGTCGGCAATCGATTTCATCCACAGCGACATTCCCACCCACTTCATCTTCATCGTCATCAACACTTGTCGCCAACACGACGCCAACAACATTTCCGGCCAAGCCCAATGACCAGACTCCCATTCCTGAATCCTACCGTACACTCAAGGAGCTCATACGCGCATCCCTACGGAAACGCATCCACCGCCAACTGACCAGATTTGTCCACACCCGTCCATCCTTACCTGCTCCAATTTTGAGCACAACGCTTGCATTTATCCTTTTGCACGACATCAACGGCAACACAACTTGCCCTCCCCCCCTCAAGGTGACAGATGTCAACGTCGTCTCGGAAACTCGTTGGTCCAAGTTATGGATCCCATCGACTGGTCAACTGGCCACGCACATGTCAAGTGGCGTCAGGGAATCTTTGTCCTCAGACTTGTGTGCACTGGCGTCCGTCACACAAGCATCCGCGCTCAACAAGACCCTCAAACACTGGCTGCTTTGCGGGTGCACGGACAGGTGGCCTGCGGGTGAGCCGCTCTTGCCGCTCGACGTCATCGCCAGCGTCTACTCTCGTTTGAGCAAGTATTCTTCATGTGCTGCGGTGCAACGGGCGATCGAGAAGAAGCTGGCAAGGAGACAGGCTGTGGATTTTGCTCTTGTGGCTGCGCATGTGCGGAGTTTGGTCGAGTTATGGCCAGAGAAGGCAATCGAGATTGTGGGTGAGTGGGCTCTGGTCGTCACCCGTTTGCAAAGCGAGCTTGATAGGGTAGTGGAAGATATCAGTGAGGAGGAGAAGAGGCAAGCAACGCGCATGTGTGTGGAGGTTTTCCGGGCCGCTGTCGATGAGACAAGTCATGGCCAAAGTCCCGCTTGATTTCCAGCTCGACCCGGCAAATGAAGGAGTCGATGTAAGATATTGCAAGAGCAAAATGGCGTGTATCCATCATTCAAACGTTTCTACATATGTACAAGTGTTTTTCGTCAACATCCCCATGGGGTCACAAAGTTGACGACCGTCGGCGGTGGAGCCTATTCGCTCCACGTTTGGTTGGGCAACGTCCATCTCATTCGAAGATGTGGTTTCTAAGTTTGCAACTACTGCTGTTTGAGCGATAGCCAAATGGACGCCTACGCATCCATTCCACAGCCCCAGGCGTAGCGCTTGGGAACCTCACAAGTTGAGCGCGAGCCATATCTTCATATCCCAGAGCTTGAAGATGGAGGAAAGGTGTCAAGTCATTTCATGAAGTCGGGGAAATTGATACAAGTCATATCGGCAACTGAGCCAACCAGGGAGTCACGATCACGGTTTTGTCCAAATCCAAGCGAACAATCGAAAAACAGCCAATGTAAATGTCAATGTCCGTGCCTCCATCACCACAAGCTCTACGCCTGGTGAACAACGCCGAACCTCACAGAGTCCACCGTCAACGTGTACCCTGCAAAGTCACCCGCACTCAATGGACCCGTCTGATTGGTTGGCCCTGTCCACGCAGGCGCATCCACCTTGGCAGCATTCGCACTGATACCAGTGCCAAACATGGGCCACACGGCAAACCGCTTGTTGACGCTCTCGGCTTGCTGAATCATGGTTGCAATGGAACTGGGGAGAGTCACCGTCTTGTTCACGGGCGGGCGTCTCGATTGGTACAAGGTGATGAGCACGTCACGGCCGACGCTTGTGCCAGTCATGGTGATGCGCAATGGCTGCGTCGCATTAATTGAGGCGAAAGGCGCACTGGCCGGGTAAGGCAGTGGGAGTGGCGAGGCGAGCTTTTCGGCCACGGTGGAAATCGTTGAGGGACCTTGTTCGACATTGACAGTACCGCGCGCCAAGTTGACAACGACGCGGTTGCCAAAAGCCAGCGCCAAGATCGGCTGCACGTCGAGCGATGTTGGGGTACGCACAAGTACGTCGAGTGCCCACCGCACGGGCGCCTTGGTGAGAGGAATACCCGACCAAATGAATCCGCCCGTGAACAGCGACGAGCTGTTGGTCGCGCTTGTGGTGGTAACGGGCTGCTTGGCCGGGCGCAATTGTGCGATACCCAGGGTCGAGTTGAAGTTGAGGTTGACGCGCGATGAGTTGAAGCAAAAGTTGGGCGCCTGCGACGCGAGGCATTGGCCAGAGACGGATGTCCATACTTTGGCCACGACCTGCGGGCTGGCAAACTGATCCGAAAAGATGGTGCGCATGCGCGGGGCCGGGACTTGGGTTGGGCGACTTGGTGTGCCAACGACGGTCCCGTCATCGTCGGTGGTTGGCGTCGTGGTCGTGGGGACGACAGTGGCGGTGGCGGCCGAGACTGTTGGGCGTCCAGTCACTGACTCGAGAATGTCATCGATGGCATCGGCGACATCAATGGGCAACGGCGGCAAGTTGGCAACGAGATCTTCAATCACATCGTTCACGGGGCTTGGCGTGGGCACCGCTGGCAAGTCCGTCGGAAGCGTCACGGGCACGTTGGTAGGAATCGCAATGTTGGTCGGCGGGGGGATTTCAATCACGTCGCCATTCACGGGCGGAATAAAGCCGCCAGCCACGGCAGCAATGTCGGTCACGGTCGCCGGCAATCCAGTGGGAACAGCCGCGGCTGTTGGCAGTTCGGTCAAAGGCACATCCAAGGGCAAGTCCGATGGCTTGATCACGGCCTCCACGTCTGTGGGCAACTCATTTGGAACCGTCACCGTGACCGTAGTCTTGGGCAAATTCGCTTCCAATCCCGAAATGGCCGCCACGCCGCCGCCAGAGTTGAGCCACTCGCGCATCACATCGTCAAGCTGGTCGCCAGTGAGTGGATCATCGTCAGGAGACGCGTTGTCTTCTGGAAAGGACACTGGCGAGCCACCCTCGTCGCCATCGAGCGGGTCGGGGATTGTGGCAACTTCTCCACCCTCCCAGGGCTCGTCTTCAGCCGGAACATCATCCAAGGGCGGCGGAAGCGTGCCGAGCTCGTCGTCAACTTGGCTGCCATCCGAGCCGATGATGGGGAATCCTTGCACGCCGCCTCCCTCTTCCTCGTCAAGGATCGTCGCGGTTGGTTTTGCGATATAGGTTGTCGTGGTAGCTGTGGAAGTAGCCACACCTGTTGCGACTTGGACCGATGATGGGGTGAATGGAGCTGGGAGCGAAGTCGGTGTAACCGTAAACTGCGAGGAAGTGGCGGGCTATGCAGAATGCAGATGGCAACGTTGTGACGCGCTGTCAGATGTTGCGCGATCATGGCGAGAGGTGTTGATTGATAAGGCAAACGCACGCTTGTTGTCGTAGACCGAGGACTACTAGCCGCCCATGACGACGACGACACGCTCGATGAAGATGACGATGAAGATTCTGAAAACCACCAAGCTTGGCGACGATCCAGGAATCGATAAATGGGCGTCGCGTCTGCAGCTGGCAGCAAGGGTGGCCGTCCAAAGGGGCGAGCAGTAGCAGGAAGGTTGCGGGTTTTTGACGACGAGCCATGGTTGCCAAATCTACTGGTGTAGTCTTGATAAATTCTTTCGAGTGCCGAGAGTCTAGGTCTGAGTCAAGTGTGTAGAACTGAAGTAGGAAAGTATACGTCACTGTTGGCATCCTGGGAAATAGAGGATGAGCTGGGGATCGACCATGCTTTTTGAGGGTTTCACGTTTGAACTGCCCTGCAGCTGCTCAGCATTCGTGAGAACAGCTGGGCCGAATCCGCCAGCCGGTCCAGCGCTGAGCATGTGGGCCGACGGATGACGTTTTGGAATGTCGTCTGACCCCTTGCAATTGCTTGTTTGCGTGCCCCTATGCTTGTGCTTCCGCAAACGCGCCGCGATGGCCTCTATGAAGGCAGTGTTTCTGATTTCGCCTTCCCTTTCCTTGGCCTTTGCGCTTGTAGTTTTTGGTCTTGGCATTGCTATCATATCAAAAAAAAGAAGCTTAATTCTTTGCAGCGGAACATCCACTCAGCGGCTCTCTCGCTTGCCGACTCGTGTCCCCCTCGTCGCATTTCTACGAGGCTCTATCACGAAACATGGTCCAGACAAGGGATGGTCCACGGTCTTCGTCATCGACCCATTGCCCTCGGGAAGTTCAATCATTTGCGGCCCTCCAACTTGGCATTCAAAAGAGCTTTTGAATAGCCTCCTGTACCACTTGCTTCCCCAATTCCTTGTCCCACGCGCCATTGGAATCCAACATTGGTGGATCGTATCCATCACCAACAAGGTTTTGGAGCACCGATCTGATTGTGTGGTCCATACAAATTGTAAGCGCAAGAAACAACAATTCCATCTGTCCTAGAAAAGCGTACCGTGCAATTTTGCCCGCCGTCATCCCAGGCCAGGCCTTTCTCGTTGCCAACTCTTCTGCCTCATCGTCATCGCCACTGCTTTTTCGTTCACCTTCTTCCCCGCTCTCACGTGTCTCGCTCGTGACTTTTGCATTTCTCTCCCTCATATCCCACTTTGGCTGATACACATCCACGCCACCACGACTCCTAACACGGCCCTGGCCACTTGCCGCTCCACGTCATCCTCAGGCGCAATCGAAACGACTCGTTGACCAACATCTGCGAACCCATGGCCGGAAAACATGCGCCGGACAACCAGCGGCGCGATCCCAGCGCAAACGACAAGAATGAGCCTTGCCTCTTGCATTGCGTGTGCGTGCAAGTCAATCAGCAGCGCGAGCGATGCGGCGGGACTGCGAGAATGGCGACTGGTGAGCCTGCAAGGGCAGATGAAACGTCGCATGTGAATGAGTAATTGGCGATCTGAACCGGCGGTGAGGTGGCAGCAAGTGGCAGCCGTGATGATTGGCGCACAGCGATTGACTTGGGCAGCTGAAGGAGGATGGATTGAGCGACGTGCCCGGCACCCACAAGCGATACGGATGTGACTGGCGAATCGGTTGCACGTTCCAGCAGGCGAATTGCAAACGCGACACGTTGGCCGATGGCACTCGCCGTGGATGAGTCGGTGGACATGAGAGAAACGATTGCGGTGTTGGTTGCAAGGCCATATGCCGGATCTTGCAAGCGATCAAGACCATGAAGGACGTTGGATTTCCACGGGGCAGTCCAGTTGAGGGTAGGAATTGAGCTGCCGGGTTCGTTTGTCGCGTGAGAGGAGGACGCTTGCGCAACCAGAGGTATACCAAATGTGATGGTGGTCATGGTGGTAATGGGACGGGAGTTGTATTGCTGAAAGTCGCTGTAATTGATGTGCGCATTATCTCATTTCCGAGCGGCAGCATCATCCTGCATGAAGCTTGCGTTTAGTCTGTCATGTGTTTTCCGGTGTATGGACCTGTTCCCCCTCCTCCGCTTTCACAGATCGGCCGTATGAAAGTAGGCGCGGTCAGAAAAGAGACTCGAGGCATCAGATATGCTACTATATGTACACCAAACTTGCGACTGGGAGGATGGACAAACGCGCTTAGTTTTCTGGCGAGATTTGTTCGTGAATAGACTCCGAGGCCAAGTACTCCTTCCAAGAAATCTTGCCACTGCGTGATGTATACATTTGCACATTGTCAGTCAGACACATCAAGGTCAAGAGACGCTGGCGACGATGAGGAAAGGGTGCAGAGACGCACTCGTTGTCCACGTCGTCCTCCATAAGGATGGCATCGACAGCATCTTCAACATCTTGCATGGTTGTCTTTTCGTCGTACTCGTAATCAAGCAGCGCAGAGCGGAGTTCGGTCCCATCGAGATGTTCGTCAGCGTTCGTGTCAAAGGAGGAAAACTACATGTTTGGGCCCCACGAGGGCGTGTAAGCGAGAAAGAAGGATAGGAAAAACTGACAGGAAAGTTGTAAAGGACTGACGTAGTAGAACTTTGCTTCACCCTGCGAAATGTCGCCAAGGCCTGACTTCTTGAGCTTATCGAGGAATTGTCTGAGAAGACGCCCAAGGATCACAGTCAGTGCACGCCTGGTATTGCTTGGGCACCGAGGCAGCAGCATATTGCATAGTACTCCTTGGCATGATCCGGGAAGTAGTTGCTGTGCTTCTCTTTCTTATTGAGGACTGCGCCGGCATGGCCACGACCTGGACCGCCCGCGAGACACGGTCCTGATGCAAGGAGGAACGTGAGGGCGATGGCGGCGGCAAGCACCAGGAACAGGGCTCTGAGGGAAGCTGGCGGCGACATTGATGAAGGCGATTTGCGGAGCAATTGCGTGGGGTTGCCTTGGCGATGCATTCATTGCGAGGACGCGAGGAGTGTCTCTGCAAGTGCAATGGCATTGCAAGCGACATCGCCGT
>MCFL01000241.1:0-36216 GCA_002102555.1 Catenaria anguillulae PL171 | reverse complement strand
CACCTAGCAGGCAACGCGTGTGCCCGAAGCCCTGAAATGTGGCGCGCGGCATTGCACGCACTGGCGTGATTGCCGACGACCCGGCAGCCATGCCGCACGTGCCACCATGCGCGAGTACGTGCGGGTGTCGGTGGAGGTGGCGCGCAGGCAAGTTGAGGCCGCGGGCACCGATGCGCGGCGCAACGTGGAGCTGGCCGTGTACTTTGCGCAGGCCGAGCTCGACCCGGCTCACGCCCGGCTCGCCGTGCAATCTGCCGTTCAACAAGCGCACAAGGGCGGGTACTTGGTGCTCGCGGCACACTTTGCACGCCGGTTGCTTGACATGAACCCGCCGCCCACCGTTGCCCAGCGGTGCACGCAGTTTGATTGCGTTGGCCGATGCGCAGCCGCCCAACCCTGACTTGCCGCCCGTGGATTTCGATCCCTTCAACCCCTTGCCCGTGTGTGCCGCGAGCATGGAGGCCGTGCATGGCGCGCATGTTGGTAAGTGCAGGTTCTGCAAGGCCGCGTACAAGCCCGAGTTTGCTGGGTCCGTGTGCGCCGTGTGTCTTGTGGCCGTTGTTGTGGCGTGAGTCATTGATCGGTTCTTCTTGTTGCCCAGGGGTTTGTTTTTTTGTCGCGTTTGTGTTTCTCAGCTCGATCTAGTGGTTGTTGTTCTTGCCTGTTTTCTTTCCTGTTGTTTCCTGTTGTTTCGTTTCCTTTCGTTTGTGTGGACTGCAGTACATTTGGGCAGCATGTTATCACTCACTGGGATTGGCTGGGGTAGAAGAATAAGACGGAGGACGAGAGACCTTGTTTGTACTTACTGTGCCAAGACGGCTTTTAGTGCAGATTTTACATGGCCAAAGACGGTCACACCCAGGAAAAACAACAACTTTTTGAATAGAATGACAGTCCAAGGCACCACTCAAACGCGAGAGGGGCCAAAACGACATCAAAGAATCAACTTTTGAACAGTCACACCCAAAACACTCCACCCGAGCAAAGAAAGCTCCACAACACTCATGCCAAGATAAATAGGAAAAAGAAATCAAAACAAGTTGGTATCAAGGCAATTACTCTATCGATTGCTCGCCTTTTGCGGGCGACCAACAACGACGACATGTGCGATTGGCCACCGTTGGATCCTTCGGCCGCCACGGCCATCAGGGGCAACACGCCCGGCTGGCTGCAGTGCGTCTCATACGCCGAGTGTGCGCTGTAGTGGTGGGTGGCATTGGATCAAGTTGCGGGGGAGGCGGATGCCGCGCCTGCATTGTTGGAACCGAGGGTGAGCCCGCATTGTGGAGAAGCTCCACACTGGCGGCCCAGTCGGGAAGGGATTGTTGAGTACTGTTGGCGTTGGTTGACGAGGATGCCATGGAGGCTTGCTCGGGCAAGCACACGGGCGGCGTGTAGGCCATGGGCACGTGGCGGGTGGGTACTGGTACTGGTACTGTTGCGGCTGCTGTTGCTGCATGTGTGACCCAAACGGAACGGGGCTCGAGCCGTTGCTGTTACAAGTGCCATTTGTGGCAAATGTCGGCGAGACAATGCACGCGTATGGCGACACGTAGTGTGCCGGCGGCATTGGCGATGCGTTGTTGGGCTGCTGCGATTGCTGCGGAAGATAGCACGCGGGACCCGAGTACCCACCAAACGGGGTAGGCGCAAATCCACGGGGCGACGGCACGGGCGAGTGAATCGGAGGTGTGACGCTAGCCGACGACGACACGACCGACTCAGTGCCACCGGGGTGCGAGGGGACAAACATGGGCGCTTGACCCCAGTTCGCGGCACCGCCACGACCTGATCCCAATCCAGTCACAATCACGGGCGACAGGCTGCCATTGCCCGAGAAATCGCTCACGGGCTCGCCACTCGTCACGGAAACGGGTGACGTGAGCGCCGGCAAACCCAACGAATCGGTCATAGACGGTGCGGCCACGGATGGCGAGAGCATGCCTGGAACCGCCAACGGTTCCGTGGTTGTCGCTGGCTCGGCGAGTGCTGCAGCGCCCATTTGTTCTGGCGACGAGCTGGCGGCCGCCGCACGAGCCGACTTTGAGCCTCGCTTGCGCAATCCGGCACCACCTTCCTCGGCCTCGGTCTTTTCCTTGGACTCGTGCCGCCGGCTGTCGAGGTCCTTGAGCACGTCGAGGCCGTGTGTTTGGATCTTGACTTGCCATTCCTGCTTGATGGTCCACCACGAGCCCTTGGACGATGGCTCATTGACGCCGTTCGTCGTCGAGTTGCCCTCGGCGTTGCGCCGGGCAATTTTTTCGAAAATGCCACAGCGCGATAGGTTGTACCTGTGGTTTCAAAGCAGTTGATGATGGTGTCAGCCGATGGAAGTACAGGCGCGATCGATCTCTGTCAAGACATACCGAACAGTGTTTTCCCACGACGAAAAACGTCTTGCCGTCTCGCGATAAATCTCTGGATACTTTGAACGCAACGCTTCGTAGATTTGACGCAAAGTCAATCGTGCGTTGGGCGCTTCCAAGATGCACAAGGCAAGCAGCATCGGGTACGGCATGGGTGGCTTGAGACGGACACGATAACCGGCGGTACCAGGGGCCGCTGCCGATGCATGCACTGGAGCGGGAGCAGGAGCTTCCGCTGACGCGTGTACCTGGGGTTGTGGCAATGCTTGCTGATTTGAGAACTGGGCATTGGAGATAAGCGCCATGGGTGGCATGGCACCATAGCCACCAGGCATTGTGGGCACTGACGAGTTGTCCGAGCCTTGGTATACGGAGGACATGACAATGTTGAGCGGCGGGAGGGCTTGGTTGTTGGCATTGTTGAACGGCGGCAGATGAGGCGGCGGGTGCATTTGGGCGGTTGCGGGACCATTGACAAAGAAGGGACTCGACAAGGAGGCAGGGTCCGTGTCGACTGGGGATACCGTCGGCACGGATCCGGTCTTGGCGGGTACCAGCATGCCAGCAAGTGAGTCTTGGCCGCCGCCACCGGCGGCTGCGGCCATGGGAGCTGGGGACCACGTCGTCCGGATCATGACGGGCGATGCTTCCGATGCCGTGACATTTACGCCGGCAGGCAAGTTGGGATTGGCCATGCTGGGCGACACCATGGGGGACTAGAGATAAAGCCGAACAACGAAATGCCAGTCAGTTAACCGTGGTCACGATCAGCAGGACGCATTCAGGGTTCAGGAATAGAACTGGGGAGGCATGTGCGAGACCAGATTGGATTATGTCGATGAAACAGAGGCGGCACGACGCGCGCCGCATGACGAAAAGTGGTGGACAGAAGTGAGACATTGAACACAAACAAGGGCGCTTGCGCTTGATAAATGTTGATTGAAAAAAACCCAAATAAGAACCGGAATTTCGCCGACCCGACGAGATGGACTGGAGTTGGCAGGGGGAGAACGCGAAGTGTGCGTGAAGGCGCGGGGTTGAAAGCGAAAGGGTTTGCGATTGTTGAGGCAAGGAGAAAGAGGGTACGCACATTGGTCGGCGAGTAGAGGGGCTGATAACCGTGCACCAAGGTAGGGAATGACGGCTGCACTTGACCAGCGGGATGCATGGGCTGCGGCTGCGCATACTGGTGGTAGGACTGCGAGTACAAGTGACTGGTGGTCGGTCCGACGTCGATGGGCTTGTTGATCTCGTCGCCATTTCCTGCAGAACCTGCAGCTGCGGTTGTGGCGGCGGTGGGTGCAAATCCCGAAACTGGCACCATGGTCTGGTAAGCCCCACCGTAGAACGATCCTTGCTGCATCTGCTCGACTGGTGGGTATGAAAAATGCCGATCGACCTTGGGCGATGGGGTGGGTGGGTGTGAAGGGACAGTCGGCGTTGTTGGAGCAGAGTGGATGCCGGTCATGGTGGCAATCATGGACGGCGGCACCACGTTTTGGGAAGGAGAATGATGATCCATGCTCAAATAACAAAAAGCGATATGAACCTAACTGGGGGCAGAAAACAAGCGACAGTATGGTGTAGGGATTGTGAGTATAGGCTCCAATTTCTGAAGGATTGGGACAGTCGGTAAATTGGGAATGATAGTAATGAGGGTGGTTGGTGAGATGACAATAGGACCCGCGCCGGCTGGAAAAGAAAAGGAGCAGGCCCAGGGGGTCGACGGCCGACGGGAGGATTGGGATATTTAAGAAAGAACAAGGGGTTGAGCAAACCAAAGAGGAGTGGCCAGCCAACCCTAAAAATCTTCCAACAACAACAAACGGGGATCATGGAGCGTGAACAAGCAACTTAAGGACTTTGCAAACGGGCGTCGGATCAGATCATCATGGTGTGGAAAAATAAAAGGCGGGAGGACCGGCATGGATTTCACAAGAGGAGAGCAAAAAGAGTGGATGCTGCATGCGAAACTTGGGACACACCATTGACCCGGGGCGGAAAGCTCGCTCCCCGGGCCGCGTCATACACCAAAGGTTGAATGGGACAATAAGGACGGGCAAATGGCGGCCATGCACGAGTGACGCACTCGAGCGCGGGTGGAGGGAGAGACGAAACCAGGATGGAAATTGGGATGTGGCACTGCGGTACACGGTTTCAACAAGGGTACGGGAAGGATGCAGGAACGAGAAACGACGAAATAGTCCAGATGACGGGAATACTCGAAGGAAAATGAATCCAGTCAAGTGGCTCAGTCTGGCAAAGTCCAAGTCAGTGCCACACACACACACGGTGACCTCTCATTAGTTGCCACACACACCTTCGGCAACTGATCGATGCAACACTGGGGAAACTGCTTGCTTGCGCGTTGCTTCTTCCAACGCTTTGAATCCGGAGAGAGGGCAGGATTGTGGAGTCCAACTGAGAACCGAGTGAGACAAGAGCAAAATGAGGGGAACATACAGAATACTCTGGGCGTCAATGTTGCAATTACCGGCAAGGACAAACCGTGGCCGAGAACTGGATGACGAGCAATGTAGATCGGGATAAGGCGAATACTGTAACAGGTGCTTGCAAGCGAGGTATATAGGTGCGGTGCTGATTGCAGGTGGCAAGTCGATGGGAAGAGAATCAACAAGGGGCCGCAAGCAGGTTGGCAAACGGACAAATGGTATTTAAGTGTTGCGTTCGGGTGGGTGGATGGAGGAAGGTGGGCGAGCAAAGGGAATCCAGTGTCTTTTGCATCAGTTTCTCGCACTTCCGAAGCGAGCAGGGCTGACGGGGACATGTGCCCGTACAGCTGCGTGAAATCTGCAGGGGGGGGGGGGGGCTCAACGTTGTCGGCGGCAAAGTGTTGGTTGGTGCGTGTGGTTTGGGGGAAAACTGGAAGAAAAGCACGGGCGCTCATGAATGAGCATGCCCTGGCGCTTCAGGTCTTGCTAAAAGCTGAGCCAGGACTGGAACGGTGGAGTGGGCGTGTGAGGCGCCATCTCAGGATTCCGCATGCTCTGGAAACAGAAATGAACAATAGAGCTGAAGCGCTGGCCAATCTTTGCCCTGTGCAGCAACAGGTGTGTACGGTTGCTCGCTCATGATTGGCCTGTAAGGAGCGGATCCTGAAGCAAAGTGAGCGGCGGCGAGGGTGGAGTCAAGGCCGAACAAATGTGGTGACTCGTGTGTCAGGTGTATATATATTTAACAGCTGCAATTTCTCCGAAAGTGAAAGTCACCACATGCTCATGATGCACCAAAACAAATCGCCGCTTCGTCCAAAGCTTAAGCCCAACCAAGCGTTGACTCCTTTTTACAGCCACATTGCGCCAACCTCGTTTCAGCATTTCCGCGCGTGTGGCTGGCGGTTTTTTTTTTCTTCTCGGAGGACTCTTTCGCCTTTTGGGGATTGTCCGCAGCGCAACGCTTGAAACGCTGAAGGTGGTCGTCGACTGCCAAAAGAAAAAAATGAGAGCGAAACGAAAAGAAAAGGAAACTCCTTCATGCATGGTTTCAGTCGTCTCCACCGCTCGTTCAGCTGCATCCGGGTCCTTGCACCATGAATCCGATGTCGCGTGCATCGTGAAGATCATGTCGGCAGGACGCGTTGCAGCCCCCGATCTGCTGTCCACCAGAGTCCATGTTTGCAGCGCAGGCGGCAGAACAAAGGGCGCCGTAACCACTCTGGTAACAAAATTGCATGGGGTGATCGAGCAGTGAGCGCATGCAATCAAGTTATAGTCGATGGATCGCATGACGCTGTGACGAGGGTTCCAAAACCTACTTTAGGTGTGAAGTCATGTTCATAGCCGAACTTTACAGTCCGTGTTCGCTATTTCCTATCAATGCCCGACTATTAAGCAGGACATTCATTCCTTCATTCCCCATGATCTCCTCTCGGCATTATCCGTGTTGGCCATGAAATCACTTTGATGGGACAACGGTTTTGCTTGGCATACATGGAGAGCGAAAATAATGGTGAAATCTGCATCTTGTTGGTTACTCAAGAAACACGAAGCACTGGACCGCTGATTTTATTGCCGTCTTCTCCCAGACGTGTAGTCGCCACTTCCACCATCTCCCAGCACGGATCGCATGCCGTGCTCATACATGAACCAAACGCCACGCATGTACGTCCGAAATGCGATGTGCAATCCAGGAGGTGGCTCACTTTGGCGCGAGAGAATCCGCCAAGTCGCACGAATGATCACAGAAATCAAAAACATTGGGGCGCAGAGACATACGGTAATGGCGCGACCGATGTGTTGACCAATATGGGAGACTTGGTAATGTGGAACGGATTGCAACCACAGTTGGTACGATTCGGGGAGGCCATGGTGAGATGCTCCTTGGACAAGCTACATATACATACACGATGCAAACATACACAAGGTGAGGACAAGATGCACGGACATGATACAGATCATCCTTCAAAGGGAGGTGCGCACCAAATTCCAGTATCTCTTGGACGGGATGTGTCCATTCAAACGGTCATCAGGAACTTGCATGAGCGTCACAGCGGTCATGGAACGACCAAACTCAATTTGATCTAGTTTCGTGACTGGAAAGCAATTGATCCGAACAACCGCATATCCTGCGAATTGAGCCAGATTGCCACGGGAATCGGAGGTGAGCCGCCAGCCAGCAAGCAGATGCCAAAATGCATACGCACCCATCCCCTCTGTTTGTCGAATCATTTCGAATTCTTCCCGAGTAATGTCGCAAGCAACTCCGTGCAAAATCGGAATGTGGGAATCCGCTGGCAGCAAGCGAACATCAATCGAAGCAAAGCAAGGTTCCAAGTAGCTGAGACCTGGGCATTGGAACGTCAACTTATAGCCGGGTGCTGAGACGGCAATCGCTCGCGCTGGGCGCACTCTGCGGCGGCCGGTCAAGACATCAGGATTCATCTGTGTGTTTTGAAAGTTTCGTCAGTCGTGTGTTGATCCGTGCCATGCGTGCTGCGAAACGGGCGATGGGGTGCGAGAAGCGTGGATGACATGTCGCACATTTGATCCGTAGCCCAGGTACCAGACGCGCGAGGGACTTGTACTGTCATCTGAGTGTGGCACTGGAGCGCCGGCGGGAGTGGCGGACTCCAATGTCATTGTTGGTCGTGTGCAGGTTACATTCGTGAATGATACGAGCAACAGTGTGACGGGGATGGGTGGTTATAAGCAATGGGGAACAGTGCGGAATGCAGCATGTCTCACATTGCCACGTCAATGGACCACCCGTCTGCATACAACTCAACTGTCGATGGAAATCAATACCGTACGATGATTTAGTCAGCACGCAGCTGGCAGTCAGTGGTGAGCGCCACACTCGGGATCGGAGGGACGCGTTGGAATAACCCCTTCCCACGGACCAGGCTTCGTGCGCCTTCACGCACGGACGTCCGTCAAGGGCCATTGCCTGCAAAAGTGTGAGAACAGTTTCGAGTAAGAGCGCGGGGACCGACCGTTGCGATCCAGCACCAACGAGCAAGGAGCAGGCATAGGTATTTATGAGCGCCATCCTTAATGCTTATGAACAGGCAGAGGTGGTGGCCGCTCGGCTGGCGCACGAAGCAAATGAATCAAAAGAATCAAATCATCGCACTCGCTCTGCGAACCAAGCACCACTCGGACATGATAAGCAATATTCACTCTGAGCAACAATATCCAACGACCCTTGTTGGATTGTGAGTAACGACTTTAGCCACGGTAGGCAACGACGCAAACCTTGGATGGCCCTCGTGCGACCCGCCGTGACGGCATCAGTCTCATAGACGACAAATCAACCAAGTATAGGTGGCCTCTCAATAATCGCGCTGCTATTAATACACAGAGGACAGATTCACCTCGGTTGACGCCTGCTTGCGGCGGCACGTGTCCTCAAGTCATTATTGGCACCAGTCTGCCGCTGAAATCAACTCTGCCTCAAACTGCAGCGTGACAGTGCCTGTGATCTTGAGTCGTGGTCAGAAACAACAACGCCGGTGCGTGCAGCCGCAAGAACGTCGTAACGTATGATAACATTTTCATTGAAATGGAATGTGCTTCACTGGACACTGAGCAATGCCCGCAAATGCATGTCGCAATGATCATAGCCATAGCACGCCCCGATAGACACTTCATCGCCCCCAAGCTCGGTTCCTTGCAAGTACCACTCAATCAAGCTCGACTCGGGACGCATCCAAGCGACACGAGGCTATTTCCGCAGCTGCAAATACACGGGAGGTTTATTCTGACCGTGTCTCGTGCAACTACGGAGATTTGTGCTTGCCCACCTCACAGCCGCTCTTGCGCGTTGATCGTGCACTTCATCGCTGCTTGTTTTCGTACTTTACTTCACGCTGATGCAGTTGGCGACATCAATACCAACTCAGTGAATCACCTGAAGCTTCAGCTGGACGAGCGAATAGGACATTCCACCTGTCTCAACTTCTTGCTTGCATCAACGTGGCCACGCTGTCTCACCTATTCAACTTTCGATCATTCCGATCATTCTCGTTCCCAACACCAAAGCCAACACCAACGCCGCATGCGCTCATCAATTACACTCTTGTCAGCCTTGACCTTTGTCCTTGCACTTGTTCTCGCATCGGCCGCGCAAACCGCTGCATTTGATCGCCCGTCCAACACCCGGCCAACTCAGACGAGCGGGACTATTTCTGGTGGCCAAGGTGGATTGACAATCCCTCCTTCTGGTGGATCTGTCTCTAGGCCAACGAGTCGCTCAACACCATCACGCAATTCATCACGGGAATCTCGGGTCGGCACCAGTTCAAGCAGGTTGCAATCGTCGTCAACATATTCTTCGTCGCCATCACCAACTACAGCAACACCACCATTCTCTTCCTCGCCTGCTGGGCAGACGAGGACCAGCCCTCTGATTTCACCGACATCCACGTTTGTAAGCACTCTACCAGCGTTTACGCAGCCCTCGTTACCAAGCCCGCAAGCGACTTCTGCGCTTACGACTCCTTCAACAACGAGAACGACACCGCCTGCGCCTACACTTGTGACTCGAATCCGCACTTACCACAACTTGCCTGTAACTGTGTGCCTCGCCTCCTCTGCCATTTCTCTGGTGTATGTTGGATTCCTTCCATGTCCATATGCAGGTGCGTGTGCAATCATTGGCTGACGTGTGGGTCTACAGCTTTGAGCAAGGTCCAGATCCTGTCTTGACTCCCCAATACCTCGACGTACTCCGAGAGCTCGGCATTCAGGCCACCTTCTTTGTCCTTGGCCAACACGTCACCCCTGCCACGATTCCCATTGTTCAACGCGCCGAGTCCGAAGGGTAAGGACCAAACATCTGATTGCCTCACCCGCCTTTTACCACAATTAACCTCGCACCCTCTTTCCACACACGATTCGCAGACACTTGATCGGCTTTTCTTCCTGGTCGGTCCAATCCTTTCCAACGCTGACCATGGAACAAGTCAATCACGAAGTCAGCGCTACCGCCCGTATAGTTACCAATGCCCGCAAGGGTCTCGCGCCGCTCTACTTCCGCTTTCCCAACGGCGAATTCACTCCCTCACAACTGTCGTGGGTCACGTCGCAGGGATACCTGACGGTCGGTTCCTCGCTGGACGTGGACGACGTGAGCGGACTCGACCCACGCCAATTATTTGTCAAGTGGCAGCAGCGCTTGTCCCCGCTGGCTGCGTCCAATCGGTACATTGCCGTTGCGCACGACGCGGAAAACAGCACTTTGCCAGTGTTGCGCAACATTGTGGCGTTGGCGAGGGCCAGGGGGTACTCGTTCTTGAGGTTGGACGATTGCTTAGAGAGGGATGAGAATACGCTCAAGCAGATTCGCCGGCACGAGGGTTTGGGGAATGGCATGTTGATTCCCCGGTTGCAGGGGAATGGGACGGGAGGTGGTAGGGCGGCAGGTGGCCAGGCTTCCAGCGCAAATCGGTTGCTGTGCGAGCGAGAGTGGTGGTGGATGGCATACTTGTTCGCCTTTGCATTTTTCGGTTGGTTGTAGATAGGTTTTCGTTGGCGCGACCCTTCTGCAACTCTGTTTTCCCACTATGTCGTGTCTTTTCAAGTCAGTGTTACCTAATCCTCTTGTGCTGTGCACTGCTTCCCAAACTTGTTCCGATTTCTCAACACCGACCAACCCACGTAACCCGTTCCCATCGCTGTTCTATTCTCCCCCTCTGCCATTGTCGTCGCCTCTACCTTTACCTTCCCTTGAACCTCTCGCGCACGCAATCGTAAAGACGTTGGCTGGCCTTCACATGCGCATGCGCAACCGCTACACGCATGCTAGCCCTCACTCAATCGTTCACCACACATACACACTTTTTCTTTCCTCCAGATTCGAGAAGTGATGCCAGTGTTCGCACCCGAGACCTGACATCACACAAATCAACCGGTGATGTCAGTGTAACAACTACTCAGAAGGCATATTTGGCCATGAAACAGATTGATTTGAATTCGAAACGGTATTCGGCCAACGGATCTGATGCAAATGCGAGGGTGGGGCCATCACATGTATGCACAAGTGGCAGCACGGCCGGGGATTGCAATTGCTGCACTTCCAGCTTGGCTCAAGTATCCAGATGGCCCCGCCTCTGGTCTGTGCGAGTCCCTGCAAAGATCAAACACGACCTCTCTATTGCCCATGTGTCGCCCATGAATCTATCATACATACGATCCGGCTCGCAAGTCCCGACCTCAACCATGCCGCCCTCCCTCCTCCTCCGTCCTCGCCATGGACCTCTTCCCTCCCAGCCCTCTACGCTGCCGAATGTGACGACTACCCTTCGCCCACGAGCCGCCACCGCCCAAGACACTTGCCGGCGCCGCCGCGGCGGGCCTCGCCCACGATCCCCGATCGTCACCCATGGATCATGTTCAACGACGACCCCTTTGAATACGAAATCGCATCCATCATGTCCAAGCTGCCCGTGGTTCCGCCGGCGCATCCGGCCAGGGAAAGCGCGCAGCGGCGGGCGGCCTTGATTTTGCATCATTTGCGGCCACCACCGCGTCCACTGGACGAGCTGCCGAGCGTGCACCAAGCGCAATACACCGCGGTGGATGTGGTGGCGGCACCGTCGTATTCGGCGGGGAAAGTGCAGGGTGGTTTTCGAGCAGCGGGTGGGATGCCAACGCAGACACCAACAGCAGCAGCAGCAGCAAGCAGCAGTCACGGTCGGCCGGCGTCAAGACGGGTGTGGCGAATGTGAGTATGGCCTGCAGACAGGAGGGCATCTCTGTCTGAGCCATTTGGCCAATGTGGAATGAAATCAATCCTGTGTGGCCGTACCCGTCGGCCGGCCAGGGTGAGTGTCTCGTCTCGTCATAGAGGACACTCACCATCCTGCAATACCCGCTTCTATGTAGTCCTACATTTCACTCTCAAATCGTATTTTTCAGTTTTGCACCTTTGTCGTTTGTTTTCCCCTATTTAGCCATTCTCTTTTCCGACAATTGAGAAACTCGAAGTCTCACGTTGAGATATGTAAATATCTCGAAGCGTGTAATCCTGCACTGCATTCACTTGTCCTTGGTAAACAATGCATACATGCAACTGGACACACAACCCAGCACACCAGTACAGATACAGATTCAGATATGTACTAAAGACAAGACCGAAAGAAAAAACACCAACCAATGAACGAAGCATCCTGATACGGGAATCCTGAACACCCTGAAGAAGGCAACAAAAAAGAGACACACTCGTCACTCCATCTCAGACGCCGTCCCATTCGGACCCGTGACCAACTCAATCGGAATCGCCCTGCAGCAGCTTCCTGCGCTTGTTGCGCCTCTCCCTTTCCTCTCTCTCTGCCAACTCGTCCTCCCTGCGCGCAATCGCCGAACTCCTTGCCTCTTCGCGCCAAGCATCCTCATACCCAACCTCCATAGCGTCATCGTCGTCGTCCAAGTCGTTGACGTATACTGGCCTGTGCCGACGGCCAAACACTTGCTGGATCACGGCAGACACGTTGAGGTCCGGGTCGAGGTCCTCGTCAGCCACATCCGACGCATAGTCGTCGGCCGTGTCGTACTCATCCCAGTTGGTCGAGTAGGAGGGCCGTGGGCGTTTGGGCGGGCGCCGTTGCGGTGGGCCCATGCCCATGGGTGGTGCGCGCGACGAGGAAGATGAAGTTACGGAGCGCGCAGACACGGGCGGGCGAGAGGTGGAAGACACGGGCGGGCGGACGGGTGCTGCGGAGGTGGACAATGGCACGGCAGGGCGTCGGGCAGACACGGGCGGACGGCCCGAGGATGTGGGATGAGGTACAGGAGGAGGGCCTGCGGATCGAGATGAGGACGACATTGTAGAGCCAGATCGGCTCACGGGCGGTCGCGAGGAGGACGACACGGATGCACGACCAGTGGACGACGGAGGTGCGCGCGGCGGCGCCGAGCTCGACACGGGTGGTCGTTGTTGAGCCAATGGGCGTGGCTGGTGCGATGAGGAGACGGGTGGGCGCGAGGAGGATGGTGGCGCAGCCGGTCGTGACGAGACTGGCGGGCGACTTGCAGAAGACGAGACGGGTGGCCGTGCGGCAGAAGTGGACGAAGAGACGGGTGGACGAGATGATGGAGCAGAAGGGCGATTGGAAATGGGTCGATCTCGGTCTCTTTCTCGTTCTCGCTCTCGCTCTCGATCCCGGGCGGACGCCATGGGCTGTGGACGAGTGGATGCGTGTGTGGATCCGAATGCAGGCTCGTTTGCGCGGCGAACGGGAGGCCGAGATGCAGCAGCCTGGGAGCTTGCGGAAGCTGGCGGCGGTGGGCGATGCGGATCCCGCTGCGCAGAGTTGAGTTTTGGGATCGGAGGAAGGTCGTCGACGGTTGATCGAGAGCTTGGCAGGCCATTGGCTGCGCGGTCTGGTTGCGGTGGCTTGTTGGCGACCTGGATCGAGCGCAGCCTATCGGGGGTGTTGGCAGCGGCACGTGCAAGCATGTCGTGAAAGGACACTGGCTTCTTGGTCAATGGCGCGGTTGCCGACGCTGCTGCCAAACGAGGATCCGAGTTGCGATGGCGGTCCCGAGATTGGTCGCGATCCCAGTGGTCGTGGTACCCATTTCCGTTGGCATACC
Organism: Catenaria anguillulae PL171; assembly: GCA_002102555.1. NCBI lineage: Eukaryota > Fungi > Blastocladiomycota > Blastocladiomycetes > Blastocladiales > Catenariaceae > Catenaria > Catenaria anguillulae. The sequence goes on along the minus strand of MCFL01000241.1, from coordinate 22,796 downwards.
GGTTGCTCGACGACGGGGATGGTGGCGGAGGATGATGTGCCGGCTGTCGCCTTGGCATTTGCTCTGGATCAGTCCTAGCCCGGTGCTTCACAGAAGTAGGGGCTGGAGCTGGAGCGGCGGCAGCAGGTCGCTGCGGAGGAGGTTTGGTTCCGTTGGAAGCCGCAACGATGTCCCGAACGGCGGATATTTGGAGCCTCTGAGCTTGCTCTGCTCGCTGGCGCATGACCCGTCGGCGCTCTTCGGCTTGGACTCGTTCGCGGTCGAGGTCTGCTTGCCTGCGGGCCTCCTCTTGTTCCTTGCGCCGGCGCAAATCTTCAGCTGCACGCGCGGCGGCATCGGACTTTCCGCGCGCGAGCGCCATGAGTCTGTCAAACTGTAGGAATCGATTCAGTGACCACTCGAAAAGCGGATGGGATGGGCGACAGGGGAGGCAGGAAAACATACATCGGACATGCTCGGGGCGCAAATGAGCGGCAAGCCTGGGTTCAGAAACTAGACAAACGGATAGAAGGGGAGATGCATGAGCAGTTGCGGCGGGTGGCGATGGCCGCTCTGACAGACAGCATTGTGATACTCTCCACTTAACCAAAACTCGATCGCGAGCGAATATTTGATGACTTGGATTGATTTGGAATGGCAATCGAAGCGGGCCATCGATCTTTCTTTTCGCGTGAGTGAGCCGATCACCTCCTTGTTCTTGTTCCGTACCAGTCTGTCTCACGACTCAGTATCTTTACAATCCACTTGGAAGGAGCAACAGGAAGGATTTGCAATGTACAATGCACAAGATTATACCAGGGATAGATCACCGTGCGTGTGTGCGTGTTTGTGTAAACGCATGAACGCAAAGCGAATGGAATGGACGGCACAAAAACGGGCGCCAGCCAAGCGTGGCGAAATAAATCCAGCCTTCAGTTCGCACGAGAAGACGAGTGAAAAAGACGAGAGCAATCATGAAAAAGAGAATGAAGAAGCAAACGGGCACCTTTCAAGTGCGTACATACATACAAAAAGTCAAGGTATGAACATGCAATGCAAAACAGACAGCTTGCCGAACTCTACTGAAACTTGGCTACTTTAACCCAAACCCTTCGCTCTCGCACACGGCCATGAGCAACTTGCGCCTCAACTTGTCCCTTCCCCAATACGTGTACAACCCGAGCTGATTAAAGCACGTGTGCGCCACAGGCAATCGCTCGGAATCCTCATGACCAAGGCACACAATCTTGAGCGTGACGCCCGTGGCGGGGACCCGATCCGTGCCCGTGAGAAACTTGAGAAACTTGCCACGCATCACCGGATCGAACCCACGCAACACCTCCCACAAATCGCGGACGGTCGGATGTCCCTCGGAAAACCCGCCCTCGTACTCTGCCGTGACCTCGAGCTGTGCAACGTCCACTTCGACCGACCCACGCACCAGCAGCTCAATCTCCTCGGGGCGAAACAGCGACAGGGCATTGCCCTGCAACACGCGCAACACGCCATTGTAAAAGGAATCAAACTGCCTGGCGACCGACGTGGTGAGCTTGAACTCGACCAGCCGATTTACAAACTCCTTGCGATTGGCCTTGGTCACGGGAATGTTTGCGCCATTCTCGACCAAGGGCACCCGATACACTTGGCCATACGCCTCAAACTCACCCACAAACTCGCGGCAAAACACGTCCTCGACGTCGTCGCCCGTGTACTCGAGCAGCATATTGAGTCCATGAACAAGCTCCGGGTCCAGCACCTTCAAATCGGCCAACCCGACCGGATGCTTAAGCAACTTCTTGAACCCTGGGCTCGCCAGCGGCACCTCCAATATGGTCGAATTGTACACGGCCAGCCCGACCACCACACCCACCAAGTAATACTCTTGCAAATCACCACACGCCGGATTGAACCACACAATGCCCGACCCTGGGTTGGGTTCCACCCACATGCCGTACTTTGCATCAAACAGGTCCTTGACGAGCAACAGCAGCCATTCACGCAACAGGCCACCTGCATCAATGCCCTCCTCACCCGCAAACTGAACGCGAATGCGTTTCTTGAGATCCACGTGTGGGTCGGCAAGCTGGGCCAGTGAGTCTTCAACGAGGTGCGTGCGACGAATGTGCAGCGGCACAAATGGCATTTGCTGCTCACGCGTTGGAAAGTATCCGGGTGCACCCGTCACACCGCTCGGCGACGCTAATCCGTCGGCGCCAACCAAGGCGCCCGCGGTCCCAACACGTCGCATGCTTGTGACGCGGCCCAAAGCACCGCTGCTCGCTGGTTGCCCCGCCGCCGACGGGTTGTTGTTGTTGTTGTTGGACATGGATTGGGCAATTTCCGCCATGCCCTGTGCGGCAACCGCCTCGCGGAACTTGTGAAACATGGCGCGTTTGGCCTCAAAGTCCATGAGCGTGAGCTTGGCGGCCAGCGACAAGGTGAATGGGTACTGACAAAACGAAAAGGGCAGCTGGCGGCGTTCCCAGGCGTCAAAGTCGCGAAGCAGGTGCACGCGCAGGTCAACCATGGTGTTGTAAAATGTTGACAGGTCAATGCGGCGGTTCTTGTTGTTGGAGGAGACTGTATGATTCAAGTGTTTTTTTTTGGGGGGGGTCAGCACAGCAGATGGGCAACGACAAGACGAGATCAAGGCGGGGCGCAAAGACATACAAAGCAACGCCATGGACCGGCACACGGCAATGATCTGCCAATCCTGCGTGTAATGCTGCGCAAGCAACCTGCCGTCCTCGCCCAGCTCGCTGCGTGGCGGCTGACACGCCTTGAGCCTGTGCGTGAGAAACTGGTTCATGAGATCCACCTTGTTTGTGAGATCCTCGGGTGACCAGTCGAGCGACCATTCCACCAAATGATAGTGCAAATGGTTGGGCAGGGCAGACAGGTGGCCCAGCAGGCGCGAAAGCACCGACAGGCGCAAGTGGTCGTCGGCTTGCGATGTGGATGCGGTCCAAGTCGACCGGCGGAGCAACGGGCACTATTGATGCAAAGAATGCGGAACACGAACGGGGCATCCCAGTTTAATTAAGATGAGCACCAAACAAGCACAGAGGGTGTGGAAATGTACCTCAAGCATAATCACCAACCACCCCAACTCGCCCGCCTCACGCACCGTCCTGCCCAGCCGCATCAACAAATGCTGCATGGCGCTTAACACGGCCACGTGCACTGCATGTGGTTGCGCCATGATCAACTTCCACGCCTCTTGTGCTGCGTACAAGTTGACGAGAATGCCGTCTGCCTTTGCACCCGACCGTCGCACGTCCACCAGCAACGATGCATTGAGCAAGTGCCATTGCGAAAACACGTGCCGCAGATACCGTGCCAAGTCCAAGGCCAGTGCGGCCTGGTGCGAGTAAGCCAACGGTTGCACGCCCGACAGGAGCCGGCCCGGGATTGGCGGCGACGGTGAAGCGTAAGAGGGGGATAAGTTGGCAGCAATAGACGCGGGCGATGTTGGAAAGGACGACGGAGCGTGCGGTGGCGTGGATTCCGTGGACGAGGCGACCGCCGCTCGAGGCGGCGGCGGCGGCGGTGGAACTGTTGGGGAGGATGACGTGGATTGGACCAGAGGCGGCGGAGTTCCCGCGCCGGGTGGAACCGCGGGCAACTTGCGCCCGAGTGTGGGTGCGGCAAACACAGAGTCAATGTCGGCCGCCGAGGCCGAGGCGGGTGACGCGGACGCCGGGGAGGATGCATGAGATATGACGGGTGTAGATGGTTTACGCGCGAGAAAGTCGCGCAGGCCCGACAGGGTGAGCGGCTGATTCAAGTGGGCCGATTCGGGCGTGACGGGGGGCGGTGGAAGGACCATGAGGTCGTTGATATAGTCGCAAACGGAGCACCGAAAGGACACGACCGATTGAGGAAATGTGAGTTCGGTGCGGCAGCATTGGCAATTTGCTTTTGACTGGATGTGCGGAATGGTGGATGATGAATACACACACATGATTGTTGGGGAAAGAAAAGAGTCGAGCATGGGAGTAAGCAACGGACCATAGGTTCGGCTTGCTGCTTCAATTGCTGCTGTTGTTGCTGGTGTGCCGCCATCATTTGCGCCTGCGCATACTGCTGCGAGTACCCGTTGGCTGTCGATGTCACCGACACTGGGCTCGATCCTGGTCCGGTGCCGGGTGGTGCGGCCATTGGGCCAGGGTACGGATGTCCATATCCTTGGATTGCGGGTCGCTGGGATCGGTGGTTGACCGAGGACGACTGGATGGACGTTGAGCTGCTACCATATGACGAAGAAACGGGCTGCTGCGGTGGGACTGGCTGCTGAATTCGCACGGCACCTGGGTACTGCTGTTGCTGCTGCTGCTGCAGTTGTTGCTGGTGATGATGGCTGTGTAAATGGTGGGGCTGAGAATGAACAGGTGATGGCGGCGCGCTGGATGTGCGTGGACCTCGAAACTGGTTGCCGTTGGTGTTGGCTGCAGATGAGAGCAAGTGCTGGTGCTGTGGGTGCGACGAGAGGTTTGGCGTGGACGCGGACGAGGGACCAGGGACGTTGCCGTTGCCGTTGGGATTGGGATTGGGATTGGATGTGTTTGGCGTGGACTGCCGGCGGACAAAGAGGTTGGACAGTGTCGAAACGATGTTTTCCATGATGGCCGATAAGTCTTTCGACAATCCAGCGGCCGTCGCACACTTACACTTGCACAGTGGATGTCCGACCGGTGTGGGCGTTGAGGCAGCCGAGTCGGTGTTGTCAGGGACGCAGCGGTCGTTGGGTGAGGCTCTGCACCGGCAGCAAAGGCGCTGTAATGGAGTGGGAGAGACTCACTGTGTGAAATCAAAGTATTGCAGAGTAGACGGCGAATGCGCAGAGTGGATTGTGGTACGTGGCACTTATTCCATGCGAAAAGAAGGCAAAATGTTTGCGGTCGCTACCCAACAGTGTATATGTAACGGTACATGAACTGGCGATCCGCAACGTCAAGTCCACGCACTGCAGTGGCGCCGGCGACCAGCTGCGGTCAACCCTGACGCCAACGACAGGGTTTGGGCTTCGTCCATGTGGAGGGTGGGTGATGTCTCCGTGGGATCCGGGAACGATGACTGCCAATGAAAACACATGTCTAGAATATGAATACAAATCAACCCAAGAAAGAAAGGAGCTCAGCTCGGAGAAACACACACAATGCGGGAAAGGGGGGTATCGACATCAACACAAACACGTTGGACCATACATGCCTGCCCGAAAGGGGCAGAGAGAGTGGGAAACAAAAGAAACAACACAAGAGACGTGAAACTCAAACCACCAACTGGCCAACCGAGCTCTGCGACCGCTTTGCCCTGCCCTTGGCCTCTGCCGCATACACATACATGCACACCACGGCAATGGCCGCCACATCCACCCCAGGCGCAACGTCGACAACATAGGCAATGTTTTTCGCCCTGGCGACGGCCGATTCGGGCGCGGGCAACAGCTGGCGGCGAATACGCGCAACAATCGGGTCGCCGCGTCGTGCACCCTTGGCCGCAAGTTTGGGGGAGGTTGAGTTGCGTTTGGATTGCGACAGCACGGCGAGCATGGGTGGTGGGGAAGATGGGATTGGGGAGAGTGATGGTGGCGACGCAGACGCAGCTGAGGAGGGAGCAGTTGCAGATGCAGAGAGCGTTCGTTTGCGTATCCGTGAGTGACCAGTTGCTGTTGTCGACTGAGCACTGCTTGTCGCGAAATTCGTCAAGGGGCTCGCGCGAATGTACTTGACATCGTCACGCTCCTTGGCCTGCAGCGTCAACATGAATGCGTGGTTGCCCACGTTGAGGTCTGTGGGTCTTGCCACCAAACTGATTTTGCCGCCGCGCTGTGTTGTTGTGGCAGTGACTTGCAAGCATCGCGCATGCATGTTTGGCGGTGCACCCCGGTAGACGTCTGCATTGTGATAGTGGCAGATGGGGGTGCCTTGCGAGTCCACAAGAGTGCGAGCGGTCGAGAGAATGCCCGAGTGGTCGTGGAAGGTGAACCACAGCTGCGACGCCGAGCAAGCGGACTCACCAGTAGCAGCAACTGGTGGCGAGACCGAAGCAGGGGAATGCGGAAATGGAGGGAGATTGTCGGTCAGGTCGTCAAATGCGCCAAGGTAGGTGATGGGGACGGGCGACGTGGATGCGCGCGCAAACTTGAAGTGTAACGAGACGGCGGCGTCGAGGCAAAACGAGGGGTCGACAAAGGACAGCTTGTTGTTGTTTGCGGACAATGGGGGCTTTTCGGTGGATTGAGCATTAGCCGACACGGGCGCGAAGGCCAGGGTAAGGTGGCGGCGGTGGCGGGATGAGAGGGAGGCGGCCGAGTCGCTGCTGCCCAAGGACCCACCTCCGAGGGAAGTGGCCGAGGCTGCCGAGGCGGCAGACTCTGTGGACGAGACTGAGGCAAAGCGCTCAGAGCGTGACGGGGATCGGTCCAGGCCATGGCCGGCCTCGTGGCCGTGGTCCTGGTGCCCACGCTCAGGGTGAGCTTGAGACCGGTGTTTTGATTTTGGCTTTGACTTGGACGGGTAGTTGCCCATGATTGGATGAAAAAGTGAGACGGAGGCGGGGTATTCGCTGAGGAAGGAAAGGTGAAAATGCTCCGACTTGGAAAGCGTTCGGATGAGTGGCATGCATAGATATAAGTGTATCATTCTTCATTTCATCGATACTTCTCATATGTCTCGCCTGGAGCAGACTCGGATCTCTATTTATGATTAATGTGTCGGAGTCTCGATTTTGTTATGGGCGTTGTGGATCATTTCCAACACGGACAGCAACAAACCCAAAACCCAAAAAGGTGAGACACTCGACGCTTTTTTGGAAGTCACACGTCGTTGAAGGCGGCTCGATTCCTTGACGAACTCGGATAACGTGTTTTTCATTTCTTTCCGATCCAACTGACCTCATTCGACCTGCGAGTCTTGGGATGTGCACGGCAGCTCAGCTGTACATGTTACTTAGCGCTGCAGGGCTCCTCGAGACCCGGATCGACCAATGGTGCCCTCCATCCCTGGTAATTTGACAACTTGACGACGAGCGCAACCGCCAACCGATTTGCATTCTCCCGTTGGACGTGGTCACCTGGACGGGATGGCCTGTGACCCAACGTAATGCAGTGTCTGTATACGTACTGTAAGGGACTGGAGAATGTACTTCGGCCATTTGCTTCAAGCTCAAGGTCATCGTCGTTTGTGCAAGACGCGTTGGGAGCCAACCGCGACACGAGAGCACGCGTTGATTGGATCCGCAGTGCGCCTCGCCAAGCCACACCTCGCTAACCAAAGCCTCGTTGATTCATGACGACCGCATGGAAAGATGCTCGTGCAGGGTCACCTTGATGTGCACACATTTCCTGGCTGCGTCCATATTGGCCAGGCAGAGCGACCACCCCGGCCCTTGCCAGCGGAAGGAACACGATACTGGGACTGGGAACTAGGTCTGCCCGCCCTTCCCGCGACGACCGAGGTGGCCATGGCGGCGAGCAAGCTGCGCCCAGCTGATCCATTCAGGACCACGACCAGGAACGTGATGGGCAGGCAGCACATGATGAATGAAGGAACCGAAAACAGGAGTTGCTTTCGATTTCATTCCTTCGCCACCGATTCTTTCTTAGGCACAGGCCATATACATATTTCCAATCATCCATCCAAGAAGTCAGCCCAAGGCTTGTGCCACATTCCACATTTGCACCTGTCAACCAGCTCGTTTGCTTTTCCTTTTGCTTTTGCATTTGCTGCCGGCCTGCACCCTCCTCCTCCCAACTACCTTCGTACTGTACCGTCTCGCACTCAACCCGCTCAGCTCGAGTGAGTGTCTCGCACGCACTGGCCATTGTGTACGCCTCCTACTCCTCCTCCTTGCTCCTTCACTGTGGCGAGTGTCGTACTCTCCATGTCGACAACTGAATGAATTGTGTTCCTTTCCACAGTCGCTGCTTCCCGCACTACGCTTCTTTAACGCATCCACCGACCGGCCGCCATCGTCACACACACAACTCGTTTTTCGTTGGCGCCCATCGCCCATTTTTGCCCGCCGCACCCATCAATCTCCCTAGACTGGCCGCCGCCGTTGCCACCTTGTCGGCCCGTCGCAGTTACCGCCAACGCCAGCACTCTCACGCCGTGCGGTAACAAGTGAGATACCCAACCTCCCGACACACACCCCGCCCTTGCCGTCTCAAGCATCCCATTCGGCCGACAGGATCTCTTCCGGAACCATTCTCGCCTTGGGATTCCCGTCACCATATCCGCATATCATAGACGCATAGACGACGTCCAACTTTTTTTGTTCCGTTTCGCTCCCCTTGCCGTTTTCCATTCTTTTTTTTTCCAACCCAATCAACAAGATGATGTCCAAGTCCCCTTCGGCGCTGCTTGTCACCCTCTTGGCCACCGTCCTCCTGCTGGCATGCACCTCGCCCACCACCAATGCCCAGTTGCAAACGGGCCAAAACAACTGCCGCGGATGGGACATTTCTCAGTCCAAGTACTGCTCGGCCTTTGGCCGCCACCTGCTCGGCCCAACCAACTTGACCGACATTCTCTTCTTTGCCATGGTCCGCAACGTCAGTCTGCCCGAAGATGTCGAGCTCGTCCGCAACATTCGCGCAGACAACATTCAATCCGCCGCCGAATTTGACTCCAAGGTCATGGAGGCTGTCATTCTCGACCCAAAAACGCTGCCTGACCTCAACCACCGGTGGTTCCGGTGCCGGTTTGAAAACCTCGGTGTGCAGTATTCGACTTCGTGGTTTTGCAACTTGCTGCTCAATCCGCTCAGCGGATCTTGCCCAAAGAATGGCGCGCCCAACCCGCCATCCCTGTGCCGTGACTCGCTCACGCTCACTTTCCAGTCTGCTCAAGGCGGTGTCTCCAAGGACGAATCATGCCGGTCGCTCAATCAAAGCCAATTCAGCGAGCAAGTCAACCGTGTCTTTTCAAACTTTTTCGGATTCAACCGCACCTCGTCTCTTGATACGGCCACGTGCTTCAACTCCAAGCTCAACGAGGACCCGCGCAAGTTGTGCGGGTACCCCACCCAGGCCATGGCGTGCGCCAACCGTTGTGCAGAGACGTCTTGCAACGGCACTGGCAACAATGGCGGTGGTGGATCGCTCCCGGGCACGGGCGGAACGCTCAACCCGGGTAGCAAAGAGGGAGGCAGTGGCGCTGATGCCGTGGGCACCAGTAACACGCTCGTCATTGTGCTGAGTGTTGTTGGATCCATTGTGCTCGTGGGTGCGGCTGCCGTTGGGTTTGTCATGTACCGCCGCCGCCAACAGCAAAACCCGCATGCGCATTCGTTGTACGTGTCGTCGTCTGAATCTGGATTTGGTGGGTCGTCGGCTGTTGCGTTGGGCAAGCCCATGTCTGGCGGCAATGGCAAGCTTGGCCCATACTCGATGGCCGAACGCGGCGCTGCCGATATCGATGTGCCCACGGTTGGCCGTGCCGGGTCTGGGCTCGCCATGGCCAGCGTACCCGCGGCCACCGCTGCCACGTCGGACCCGAACGCTCCGCCCGTCCTGCCGCTCAACCTGCCCATGCCTCTGTCGCCCACAGGCACAGGGAATGGCTCGGCCGACCCCGTTCTGATCCGGCGCCCGCCATCTACCAAGCTCAGCACGCTGACGCCCCCGCCACGCACGTCATTTTACGAGAACGACGACATGGAATCCATTGCGCCCGAAGACTCTGCATCCAACGTGGGCATCAACCCGCGGTACCGGCCCGGGTCCAACTTCCGCCCTTCATCCGCCCTGCTCGTGCCCGGCACCAACGGTGCGCCCGCCGGTGCTGGTAAACCCGCCACATCGCCGCTTGCCGCCACCGCCAAAGCACAAGCAGCGGCGGCGGCCGCAGCCGCCGCAGAAGCCGTCAACACGCTACCGACCATGGGTCGCGTCACACTGCCCAACGGCCTCGTTGCGCACATGGTGTTCCACACGTACCACCCGCGGCTTGACGACGAGCTGCAGGTTGCCCCCAAGGACCTGCTGCACGTGACGGAGGTTTACAGCGACGGGTGGGGTCGCGCCACGCAAGTGGATCCCGCGACTGGCGAAAAGGTTGGCAAGTCGGGCGTGTTCCCAGTGGCTGCCCTCGAGCCCGTGGTTAGTCCGTCGCAGTTGAGCGGGAGCGCCGCAGGCGCAGGTGGGTCGCAGGTCAAGGCGCAGCAGGTGCCGCTGCCTGGGTCGCCGCAATGATAGATCTTGAGTTATATGCACTGGATGCCCGTTCACTTGTTGGTGTTGCTCTCTCTTTTTCTTCTTGGATTGCTCTCTCTCTCTTGGATTACTCCCTCACCTCGGAAGGAAGGGATGCGATTTGGACGTCGTTTGTTTTGCGTTTCTATGTTCCTTCTAGCCCGTTCTTTGTTTTCTTTGTCAGCTCTACCTGCAGTCGGGTCGTTTGTTTGTCATTTCCGCCTCATCACGTTCTTCTTGTACCATTTCTACACATTTCGCTCAGTTGCTGGCGTCGTGTTTGCGTGCCTCGTTGCCAAATCCCTCGCCGGACATCCCTTCATGTTTGTGCTTTCTGTTCCGTTTGTGCATTTTGTGATTGACGTTTCCTGTCTCTTGTAATGTAAATCCGCTTGTGGCCTGCACTTTGTACGTTTTATTTCATTTCGACAACCTCTTCTTTCTTCCTCTTCATCATCCTCAGAAGGTACACGGACAATACCAGAGCAAATACCACTCGCAATAACCAATTGCCTGTGGCAGGCCAGGTGATCCTGTGTCGAACTTGGGCAGATGCCAAGCCTGCCTCGACAACCAGCGCCAGCGCATTCACGGCAACAAAAACCTATCAACATGAATCACATGCCAAGCATATACCGTCAGTGTCAGGACCTCACACACTTGTGCGTCGCTGGAGACAATGCATGAAATGTATATAAAATGCACCTTGAACGATCCAAGCTTGCGTTTTCGCACAGCTACCAAACCAAAGCACGTAAACAAGTACATGCCCACGGCCATGGCGAGCCGCACCCAATACTGTGGCGCATTTTGCAGTTGCCTGTCAATTGCGTCGGCCGGCGCCCCGACGCCGCCGTGCTCGGCAACTTGTCGCCGAAGGTCCTTGTTCGAGTCGAGGGCAAACAGGCCGGTGACTATGGCCAGCAAGGACAGTGAGACCAGCAGGTAGAAAATGAATTGTAGCCATAAAATGACGAGAATGAATGTGCGCACTACACTCCCGGGGTATCAACGTGAAAGGTCAGTTTGGCGTCGCACGGGCTGTGGATGAAGCCAGCATTGGGTTTGAGACATGAGACACGAGACACGAAAACGGACAAGTCATGCATGAGCGGCACCGTTGACGGGTGCGATGGTTCAAGCTTGTCGTTCTGCGAGCAGGTCCGGGCGAGGACGGAACTTGAAGTGCCTGGTCGTGGGACAGGTTTGTAGGGGCCGATGGGGTGATCATTTGGTAAGCGTGCATTCAAACGGTGTCTCTGTGTGTCGCACATCATTCACCATAGTCAAGGTAAACAACGTGGGAATCCAACTAGGCTCCCACCACCAAGACAACTGCCCATACTATATGTAGGTATCCGTCCAAAGCAAAGCACTGCTAGTGTTACTCCGTCATCAACATGCTGTCACCGACCCAAGGCCGACAATGGCAGCCTCACTTTTTCCTGCCGGCTTGGCGTCACGTAGTCGGAGAATCGGGGGTCCACAGGCGGAAGTATACAACCTGCCACCGCCAAGATTTTTGGCTCATGTCGACACTGAACGAATGCCTTGGGCTAACACTTACCAGGATGCTCATGACTACATAGCTCATGGCGAGTAATGATATTTTGTATCTTTGTTGACTGTATTGACTTGTGCCTAACGATACAACTCATCCTCAAACTCCTCCTGACGCTCAATATGCTCAATCTCCATGGCCAGCGTTGCAATGTACCGATAAAAAACCCAGACCCAATACACGCGCAAGACAAGGCCGGCAATGGACCACACTTGAAAGGATTGCAAAGCGATGGTCAATCCGAGCTCACCGAACAAGAGGAGTACGTTGAGTGCCACGAATCCCTGTGCGTGTGCAAGATGGGAGACGTGTGAGACAAAAATCTCTGATTGCGCTGGAAGAATTGAGTAAACGATGGGTACCTTGAATGCCTTCAACTTGCGGTACTTGACAGTATACAGCCCCGCGCATGTAAACGCGAGCAGCAAGAGATAAATGCCGAAGTAGATCCACAACGACTCCTTCGCGGCGGCAATGGTCGCGGCATCGGCTGACTGGTCTTTTTCGGAATCCACCAGGCTACCGATAAGGAGAACGAGGACGAGGAATGCGGCTGCTGCAAGAAGAGCGATGGCGAACTGGATCCAAAGTGTCAGGATGACGCCGCGTCGAACTATTTTGATGTTCCGATAGATAGAGGCGTCAGTGCATGTGCTCCCAAAGAGTCGTATTGGGTGAGTGAGACAATGCGTACTATCCATGCATCCGCAACAGGTGAGTTTGAGACCTTCCTGATGTGTGTCTGCTGGAGTGGTTCTGTTCTTCCCACGACGGGAAGAGGCTTGTGGCTCTGGTGCGGAATCGGTCATGGTGAAGCAAAAGCATCGGTAGTTTGGGATAGGAGGCACTGCCAGTGTCAAGGAGTTAGGGTGCCCGGTTTTATCAGCAATTTGAACAAAGAGAACCTGTGTTGGAATCGAACCAACCCACCACCATTGCAATGATTCACGCTCCTATGCTGGCCGCCTTTCTGCCGCGCGTCCTGAGGCACAGATGGCTCGGGGTGGGCTTGCCGAAGCGCGACTTCTTGGCGAGGCCCCAGTCAGAATGCCGCGATGAAGAAATCAAGTCATTCATTCATGTATATGAGACAAAGCATCGAGTGTAGATATTTACATATGCCGCCGTGCACTCTGCGACCGCATTGGCGACCGATTCATGGGATACATGGGAGCATCTGATACGTTGGCCGGTCTCGGGGCCGTGTAATACGGCCGTCCACCTTGCATATGCGGCGGAACATTGTACGCGTACGGCGACGGACCGGGCGCCATTGGCTGCTGCTGAAGCTGGTACTGTGGCTGTGCATACCCGCGCTGAGATGGTGGCAGCATGGCTGGATGTGGCCGTGGGAACGGCGGCGGGGCCGGCGCATATTGATTGGGTGATGGGCGTGGCAGGTAGCTCGTCTGTTCCAGGGACGACGACGGCGAGTCACCGAGCGGCAAGTACATTGTGCGCTTGGACGGAGGGGAGCCTACTAAAGCGGCGGATTGTGGGAGCACATACGCCATGGTAGCCGGTGCAGGCGCAGGAGCGGGGGGCGGCGGTGGCGGTGGCGGCGGCGGTGGGGGCTCCTCGTAAGTGACCACATCCACGATTCGCCCGGCATACTGATTCGATCGGCTTTCAGGTGGGGTACTTGATCGGCCGTTGAACCGAGCGGGTGAAATGGACATGGACGTTGTCAAGTTGCGCAGGCGCTGACTCATGGAGGGCGAAGATGCGCGCGCAGGCGAGTTTTGAGGAATGATGAAGAACATGAGGATGGCGAGGACAGACTGTGGCATTGAACGAACGGGTCAACTTACATAAATGTTTCTCTCAACAAGAACTGCAAAGTGGGAAACGAACCATGTAAACGTGTGTAATGTACAAGTGTCGGGTGGCAATCAGAACTGGATCTGGCTTCATGCTCGAGATGGCCCCATTCATGATGGCCATATCAGTACCAAGGACCGACCCGGTGATGAGCAGCCGCCAAAGGAGCAGGTTGTTGAACAAGCGTTCCCGCCGCTATGAGGAGGAATTCAAAGAGTGAGAGGGCATTGAAGGTGAACAAAACAAGCGAACTGGTGTTCAACAACAAAGCCATGGGCCTGTGTGTACGTACCCTTCGAAACGCAAACCAGGTCGTAGGAATAGCGATGAGATCCAACGTCAGCGTTGTACTTGCGACCAAAATGACGAGGTTGCTGAGCTTCCAAAGGTTGATGCGGGATCGGAAAAACAAGAGGAGCTCGATGGGTTGGACAAAGCTGAGGATTTGTTCGGCAGTGTTGGGTGGACCTGCGAATGTGGCGCCGAGCAAGACCAGGATGCCAATATCCCAAAGCTGAATGTATGATTCACGAGAGAGTCGTGGTCAGTCAGTCGCTCGGTTGTAAATAAAGAGAGGTCAGAATCATTAACGAGCCGCACCCAATGCACAAGCAACATCAGAAACACAACCCGCCAAGTCCAAATCGTTGCGCTCGACAGTTGCGGTTTTGCCGGCTTGAGCGGGTACACTGCATTTTGACGCACGAGTCCAGCTCGCCTTGGAGGTTCGCCCTTCTTGCCAGACATTGTGTCTGCCGGTGGAGATGGGTCGACGGCAATAGCACTGAATACATGGACCAGCCGGAATGAAGCGCTTGCCGGCGATGAGTCGGACGGAGACAGTTGCAATTTTTGCAAGATTCTTCTTGATTTGGAATGGTCGTTGATGAGGAGAGATGACGGTCAGCGTTGGCAGGGCATGGGCTCTCTGCGTGTTATATTATCCCGCAAGTCCAATACTGCGCCCAGGGCACGGAGAGTGTCGAATGAGGAATGTCGTCAGCCCAGTATTGTCCAATAACGCGCCCATGACAGTTGTGGCAAGTGAGCGCGTTATGGCATGGGAAACGACGAAGTCACCGAATCCAAGCCATGACCGGGTCGCTCAAATCATTCCATCAACGTATCAGTGAGACTGCACTCGGACTAGGAATCATGACTTGACAAATCAGACACCATCGGCTCGCTCCTGGGCCATGGGGTGATACTTCCAACTTGATGACGGCCTTCGTACTAACGAGCTGGCCATCTTCGCATGAGTGGACAATGAAAGTTGCCAGGTACAAGTGTGCAAGTGACAGATTGCGGGGGGTTGAATTCATTTCAGATCGTGTTCAATTAGAGAGGCAATTGCTACCGTTGATGCAGGACCAATCTGGATGTTTGCGCCATAAACATTGGCCTGCGGTCTCATCTTGTCTCACATGGCAATGACTGATCATCGCATCAACATGAATGATGAGCTTTGCAACTCTGGTCCGAAATGTATTTAAGTACATCTACCTCTTGACTTGGGTGCCTCGCCACACACTTGATACCTCTGACGGCGATACCTGCCCCTGTAAACCAACTTCGCTCAGCACTGGCGGCGCCATCTGGTACATGGGCACATGTTCAGGAACCACACGATGCTGTGCGAGATCCAGTCCCGCCACGTCCAGCTGAACTGGAACGGGCGGCATGGGTGCAGCCGGCGCATTGTTGTTGTCTGTCATTATTGCCAGACTGGCCGGCGTCGCCTCACTGTACACGGAAAAGCGCGCATCGTACATGATGGCATGTGCAGCCTCCACAGGAATCATCACGGGAATAAACATGTGCGAAGGCTCGGGAACAAGCGATGGGCCATTGCGGGGCAAACTTGTCGACATGCCCATATTCGAAGGTGCAGTTGCTGTGGAATGTGTCGCGGTCGTTGCTGCGGGCGGTGGTGGCGGCGGCGGAACGTGAAACTTTGGTGGGCGTGTTGTTCTTTCATCAACCACACCTACGGTGCTCGCGTCGTACGAAAATGGTCGGTCCGTGTGGGCGAGAAAGTCTTGCTGAAAGGCAGACATCAGCTGGAGCTGATGTTGCTCGTTGCTTGTGATGACGCGGCTGGCGTAGCGTTGCGAGCGGAGTTCGGGCGTGGGAATGGAATCGCGTGTCCCGATGAGTTGCGACGTCGGCGAAACGACCGAGGTGGAGCGAGAGGTCCGACGTGGGACACCAGAGGGCGAGGTGGGTTTCGTTGGTGTTGAAGGTGAGGAGAACAAGGTCTCTCGCTTGAGTGGGGAGGAATCGGGCGCAATGAGGAGCATCAGGAAAGCGAGCACGGCCTGCGACCGAGCAAGGGTTAAGCACTTCAGATTCATTTCTTGTTGCTTGCGAGCAAAAAGTCAAACCGCACGTACGAGAAACGAATCATGCACAGCCAAATGACCAATGCTAACCAGGTTGAAATCAATGCTCAGATTGAATGTGCCATTGACTAGCATAACGTCGGTTCCGATCGCAGCGCTCGTGACGAGCATGCGCCAAGCGAGCAACATGCGATACTGAGACGATTGGCGCTATCAATTTGAGTGTAAAGAGTGAGCTAATGCGTGGGCATACTCCTTTACAATCGAAAAAAATGAGCCCGGCAGCCATGCGTACCCGTTGAAACGCAAACCAAATCAGCGGACTGACCAAGGCATCCACGACCAGGGTTGCAAATACAATGATGGTGATGGCCGAATGTGATCGCCAAAGTGTGATTCGAGACCGGAAAAACTCAAAGAGGAACTGTGGGTGGACAAGTCGCAGGATTTGGTCGGACGATTGCTTGTCGCCTCCCAACGCTGGCGCCACAATTGTCAAGAGTGCAACATTGACGAGCTGGCAGGAAATTGCGTTGGATGAAGTGAGCTCGTCGTGGGAACAGAAATGAGCACGACGACGGGCCGAAGAAGAGACGAACCCAGTGAATTGCGAGCAGGAGCAAGAGCAGGCGCCAAGTCCAGATGGCAAGCGCCGGAAGTCGTGGACGGGCAAGTGTGTGTTTGGAGAGGACGCTCGTCATGCTGTCAACCGTCTAGTATGAAAAATGCATGGTATCGTCGTGGGAACTAGGTGGTGGAAACATGCGGGCTCAACGTGGGGGACCAAAGGGTCGCATCGCAGCTATATTTGCAACATCGCGACCGATATTGGCCAATACTCGCACCAATAATGCCGCGCAGTGCAGGTGAGCTTGAATGTGTGGCGTGAGACAAGAAAGTCGCGAGAACAACAGGCGTGTTGTTGTCACTCAGCCCCACATGGAATTTGCATGGCAAAGTTGATCCCTTTCCAGCGCGCTCTCGGAAAAACCAATCATGTGTCCGAAAGAAAAGTGGCAAATGCGGAGTGGGAAACTCAGCAAGTGACTCACAGACACATATCGCATTCATGAATCGACACTTACACTTTCACACGGAGAGACAGACTCACAATCCCAAAAACAAAGCCTCGTCCGCTGCGTCCTTGGGCACTTTGACTCCTCGCAACAACTGTTTCCTTCGCTTGACCTCGTCCGCGTCTCTCCACATCCTGCCCGCAGGCGAGCTCGCCGAGTAGCACACGGCGGCCAGCGGATCGAGAACCAAGTGGACCAAATCGGACAGGTCCTCATCGTTGCGGCGCCAGCACGCATTGACAAATACGGGCGCGAGTTGGAGAATGCGGCGCAAGGTCGGTTGTGGAACCAAGTGAAACGCCGGGCGGGTCGGGTCGGACGAGGACGAAATGAGTGTGCGCAGCGTCATGCTGAGATATCCCGCAAGCGTGCCAAGCGCTTGTCCCGCAGCAAGTGCATGTGCGGCCGTGGATGGGTCACGGGACGCTTTGCCAAGCATGTGCTGAACAAATAGCGAGTCGGCGAGCGAGTCTGAATCGAGAACTGATGCGAGCAATTGAACACTTGCAGCCATGGCCTCGATCGCCTTGCCATTGTCGTCGCCCGCTTCACGTAGCATGACCAAGTTGAGCAACACGCTCGCCAAGTTTGTCACCACGTCCAAATCCACCGCGGCCATGTCCTTGATGTACTCTGCCAACCTGCGTGATACGCCTTGAATGATCTGCGCGACATCGCCCTCCTGCTCCTCAGCAGATGCGCGGGCCAAGTACGCAGCGGCCCACGGCAACACTGCCACGGGCACGTGTGTGTCCGAGACAAGCTTGACTGCAATCGGGAAAATCACGGCACCGATCCCAGCCTCTGGCCCCGAGTCGCCGCCCACATCAAACGACTGAGAACCGCTTGCGGTGGCACCTGCGGCAGATGCTTCTTGGTCAAACACATGATCTTCATCCGCCTCTGCGAGAATGCGACACACCAACCTGGCCACGGCCAACACCACCTCATTTGCCAGGACTCCATCGACCGGAGCACCTTCTTGATCTCGGTCGACCACAGCACTCGAAACGGGTGACAGGTATGCGCCGGCAGCAAGCAGCACATTGGCGGCATGCCGACGCCACGCTTGCCAGCACTTTTCGCTAGCGCCCACACTGCCTGCCGGGTGGTCAGATAGGAGGCCCGAGACTTGATGTTCGAGCACCGAGCAGCAGGCGCCCACGGCAGACTCCATGTCTGGGTTAATTTCAGACACGGCCGCGGTTGGGTCGGGCAAGGCGTCGTCGAGGAGCATGCAGAATTCGACGGCGGCGGCAGTCAAGGTGACGATCCAGGAGGTTGGGTCGGTCGACAGGGCCAGTGGGGCGTGTGCGAGGTAGGCAGAAGCGAGGCGGAGGGTTGCACGGATGAGCGGTTGGGGAGTGCCACGGGTACGGAGGAGCGAGGTGATGAGCGGGGCAAGTGGGAGTGAGTTGGTGAGGATGGAATGGTCATGGTGGTTTGTGGTTGGTGAGGGGGGAAGGGATTCGAGGATCGAGGTGAGAAGGGTCAGAAGGGTGAGGTTGCTTGCGCTTGCCGAGGATGATTGCTCTGGTGGTGACGTAGGCGATGTGGAAGAGGAAAGTAATCGGGTGCGCAATTGATTGAGCAGAGCGAGTGATGGGTGGATCCTTGAGCCAGCCGTGTGTGCCAGGTGAATGAGAAAGGCTGAGAGCATGGATTGGCGATCACAATCACTACCAGTAGACGACGAGAGCAAAATGTCAACCCATGGACCCGGGTTGGAGAGCAAGGCAATGGCCGTTTGCTGGTTGTCGTGGCTGCCCAACCGTAAGAGGACGTCGAGGGCAGCTTCGGAAATGGCTGCCTCGGCCGAAGACAGGAGCTGTGAGAGCGGAATGAGGTACTCTTGCGTTGACGGAGACTGTGCAACCTCGGCATTTGAGCACAGAACGGCCAAGATCTGCAGGGCAATGGCCTGGAACTGGGTGGACTTGGCCTTGAGCAGTTTGCGCACGTAGGCGTGGTCCAAGGCTTGGTTGAGGATGGGCAGCTGAGTGGCAGGATCCGAGTCCGAGACGAGCTGTGGCACCACAGAGAGGGCGGCAATCTTTTCCTCGTTGGATGCTTGTGTGCCAAGGAAGGGCAAAATGTGATTGAGCGTCAGTTTGGGTTTGTTGGAGCTCGAGTTGGAGCCAGTGGCCACTGGGTCTGAATGTGAATCTGAATCTGCATCTGAATGTGGAGCTGGATGGACCGTCATTTTAAACATCGATATGATACTCGATTGATTGCATAGAGCTCTTGTCCATTGGATGTATGTAAACTCCCTACAGGATGAATTGTGGGTTTGTCTTGCTGTTTTGTCTCCATCCGCACAAGTATGGCCTGTTCAAGTTGTGACGCCGATCCGCGATCCGTCAACCGCGACGCAAGTCAGCTCGGGCCCATGTAGGACCACACCTGCAAGAGAGAATCAGAGAGAAATGTATTCATAAGTGTAATATTTACTTACAAATGCAACCAACCAATTGACCAACGGCCCGAGGCTGTCGATCCAATCCAATCCACTCCAAGCGCCCATCGCCCGCCAACCTGTACATAGCGTGTGTCCCGCACAAGTCAACTCTCCAGCACCACCTCGTTGTCCAAGTACAAGACTGCTCATCCAACGCCCTTACTTGGTCTTGGGTCAATACGTGAATCCAGTCTCAATCATAACTTCGCCACCGCAAATGACCAATGGCACAGAGCCCGCGCCGTCACAGTCAACCATGCCCTCTGGATCTGAAAGCAGCGGACCGCCGCAGCTCATTCAGCAGCTTGACTTGCCAGTGGGGCCCGATATCACTCCATTTGTCGCGTCTGCTATCCCTCTTCCGCCTTCACCTGTCGCCCCGCCTGCTCAGCACGAACCGCCAATACCAACGGTCATCCTGCTGAATGACAACGCGCATCAACAACCGTTGCCTGAACCCTCGCCCAACGTCGATGCGGACCCTCTGCCAATACCAACGAGTACAAGACCACATGCGCAGGTTCGTGCGGCCATGGACCAAGCTGGGCTCGCAGCTCTCGACGCTCTGGAACGCCATGTTTCTCGTATGTACGAGTCATCTTCCTCGGTTTCTCCCGACGCTCATTACCTGACATTCTGCCCCCCCCCCCTGCTCATGTCCATGTACCGCGCAGTCACGGCGGGCGACCTAACGCTGCTCAAGCGCCTGAACGTCGTTGCCAAAGACCAAGTGTTCCACTCGCTCGTTCACATGCAAGATGCCGTTGCACAATGGAACCATGCTCGATCTCTCGGTATATGCGCTCTCATGTCTTGTATTCGGTCTCGCATCCCTCAACATGCATATGTATGTATCTTCATAGAGGACCTTGTTCAGTCCCGGCTCGCGGCCCTCGACGTGCTCGTCTCACGCGCAGACCGATTGCTTGCACGCGCCACGCTGCTCGAGCGGGTTGTCAACGAGGCCGCTAGGGATGTTGCTGCGACCGCGGGCAATGGGGTGACTGTGGAGGAGGTGCTCAAGGCCGGTACACCCAAGGAGGAAAAGCGCAGGTCCAGGTTTGCCATCCCAAGTTGGTTTGGCACGTCGTCGTTGTCGGGTGGTGCCTTGGGTTCGGCAGGCGGATCAAGTTTGGATGCAGGAGGACGTGGTGGTGGTGATTCAGGAGGACGTGGGAGAGAGGATGTTGGAGGAGAGCGGGAGCAAGTTGGGCATAGTGGCGGTGGCGGCGGTGATGGAAGGCAGAGGCAGAGGTAAATCTCGTCAAAGGCTTTATTGGTCTTTTTTTTTCACGATTGAGTTGCATTACTTTTTCCGCTATCGGCGCCTGCACTATTTATTCTTTATGCAATCTTGCACAAACAGGCAAGTCGCAACCTCTCTTCCAAGTCTCAAGGGAAGAGGCTGAAACCACGTCGAGGAAATGCTGCACGATAGGTATGTTGGATTGCCGCACCGATTGAATGATGGCCCCTTGAAAGCAAGTAATGCTGTATGCACAATGAAACAGTGACTCACCAAGGAAACACGCATTACTCACAAGGAGCGGTGTCGAAAGTTGTCCGCTGACTGTCCACGCTGTCAAACTTTGATTCTCTTACCGAGTTGGCTCACCTCCGAGTCACAGCCTGTACCGCCAACTCACACAAAGCTGCGTCGGCAGACAACCCAACAGCAGTGAACGTGTTGGGCCCGACCTGCACTGACGCTTGATGGGCGCGCAAAGGCGGCGGCAATTGCCCGTTGGACGCCAGCGGAACAAAACCGTCAACGACTTGAATGGCCGGGTTGGTGATGAGCACGCCGAAACGTGCAAAGATGTGCGCGCGGATGGCATCTCGAGGCGACTCGAGAGCAGTCACCGTGGTCCAGCTTGGCGGCAGCATTGACTTGGTCCCAGGCTGAACCTGCAGTGGGAATGTCGCGCGATGTTGCTGTGTGCCAAAAACGGGAAAGAGACGGGCCGATTGGCAAACCCAAGCGCGAGACCTGGCTGGGATGTTGATGCACAACTGCCGTTAACCACTGGCTGGCGACTGCCAGTCAAGGTGTGCGATGAGTGTCCAGAGTCAAGGCGCGACAACGGACGGGTTGAATGTACAACAGATGCGCCCAGGACGGCTTTCATCCTTTTCGAAGCATCGGCCTGGTCATTGGTTTCCTCGATCGACTGCGGCACAGATGGCGTAGTTGGCGCTGGGTGAATGCGGTCATGGCTGGCTTCTGCAAAGACGTCTGAGAGCGCGAGCGATCAGGGTCAGTCAGCATTCATCGAGGTTAGTGTTCGCACAGACTTCCGCGCCGAGCGGAACGCGCCAGCGTCCGAGGCCGAGTGTGATTCGAACTTGACCTTCTTGCCAGGCTGCTGGCTTCGCGCGCACATGACGATAGAGTTTTTGTCCGCACACTCGGCAAGTCGTCGGCACTTGGCACTTGCTCAATCGACTCTTTTGTTTGCGTTTGCAACGCGCATTCGGGAGGTGTACTTGTTTACATACGTGTTGCTGCAGCCACATGCAGACAAGATACAGTTCCCGATTCAATTCACGTCAACACCGACCTATTTATTTACATTTCCGACTTTCCTCTCTCAGACAGGCATTGACAGGTCGGAAACTATTTAGATTCAGGACACACCTTCCGCAATCCTCTTCACTGGCTACCACTTGCAATATCAATGTCCGTCAACCCCCTCCTCCAACGAGTGCACGGCTATCCGATGTGGGGATATTGGGTCATCTTTGACCCCACGTCTTGGATCCGTGCTGTGACATGTCGCCTCTGTGGTTCCCATTGAATCACTCATGTCAAGACTCGCGAAATCTTCACACACTCGATTGATTTTTGTTTCTTTTTCTGCCGCTGGCGGCACCTGGAGCTCTCGCGATCGTATTTCTGACGGAAGCGCGCACCCATGTCGATTTGCATCCCAACATGAAAATCAACGAGCATTGTAGTCACTGTGTGTTGTTTCGTAACCGGTGCGACGTGAAGGAGAGTTCTTTTAGTACTTATTACTTATTACTTATAAGGCCTGGTGCCAATGTTGCTCCATCTTTTCTTTTCGCTTGTCTCTTTGCGTCCACGGCTTTCGTGTTTTCATTCCATTTCATTTTACAAGCACTGCTGGCGGTGCCTTCCCTGTGCAGTGATGGCGTTTATGTTTTTTTTTTTTTTTTTTTTTTTTTTTTTTTTTTTTCCTGAAGTGACCTTGATGGTCTGATATTGTGTTTTTCTCCATTTGCGGTTCTTTAGCCCAACCATTTTGCTCCTTTGTCTTGCTATTTCTCTGCATCTACGATGCCTTCTTTATTATCTTGCTATTTATCTGTATACTCCTGTGTCAACGATGCGATC
>MCFL01000240.1:0-36329 GCA_002102555.1 Catenaria anguillulae PL171 | reverse complement strand
ACACATGATGCTTCAGCAGAGAGAGAACGAAAAGCTTCAAAAACCTGACCCTCCCGTTCTCACTTTGCGCTTGCTGCCAGTTCCTGACGGTTCCTATTCCCATTCCCATTCCCATTCCAAATCCCAAAGCGTTTATCTCTCGCTCTCTTATTTATTCTCCCAAAGCCCAAATCCCAAATCACCATTATGCACGACCGCAACCCATTCAAATTCAGACTCAATCATCTCAGGCTGCCGCCACCTTCTTTCCGCAACACCAGTCTACTCCAGGCATCATCATGACATCGCCAACAGCAATCAAAGCCCATCCCCATTGCCGCTCCCTATGCATCCAGCCATGCCACCCCAGCCCCACAGCGGCCTCATGAGTGGTTCGGCATCTTCCTTCATGTACTCGATGCCCTCGGCCGCCTCGTCGCTCGCGTCTGCCATTGCCGCGTCCGCCTCCATGTCCGCGTCACGGTCGGCCACCCAACATTACCAAAAAACACGCCGCCCAAGTCGCCCACCTCCCCGATCCACTTTGCCTTTGCCCAGCCCCAACCCCAGCCTACTAGCAACACCAGCGCCAGCACCACCCGCTCACAGACCCCATGATTCCCCGCCTTACCAATCTCCTCCAGAGTCTCCCACTGTCCCTCTCGGCTTCTCGTCTCCGTCCTCGTGGACCTCGTCCCTCTCTTCTCGTCCACCGCACATGCGCCGCATGTCTGCCCCGCTCACCACCGTCCCGACCACGTTCGGCTCATCGACCGCCACAGCCGCAGCGCCTCCCCCGGGTATGACGGGCAGCGAGTGTTGTCGGCGCACTTTCTTCGGCTGCCGCTGTCATGGCCGCGTCCACGTCCGCGCCCACGTCGCCCGATATCTTGGTCCTCGGTAACGCGCGTCGGCGGGTCCAGAGTTTGTCGGCGTCTCGTCGTCGTCGCTGGGAGGTGGTGGCGGCGGTGGTAATCCTGCGGTGATTGCTGGCAGTCCGCCGCTTTCGGCCCCACTGACCTCGGTGCCCGAGTCGCCCCAACGCGATCATGGTCCCACGGGTGGGCACAATTGACGCGCGGAAGGTCATTGTCGTCAGCAACCGGTGCAACCGCAGCAGCAAAGAAGGCAAAGAAGCAACGGCCCACGAGCCCGATGCGCCAATTCATTTTGTCGGGACATTCGTTGGACGCGTTGTAAATTTGGCGTCATCATCATTTCGGGTGGTCGTCGTTGTGGTGCTTGTCGTTTGTCACAACCAAGTCGCTTCATGTACATATTCTTGAACTTTATTCCCCGTCGCCCACCACGAACCACCACGTCGGCAAGTCCGATGCAGGACCAGGACCAGGACCTTTTGGTTGCTCATCATTCGTTTTTCGTGCACTCCCATGCTACCTGCATCCGCTCGCGTGTGCATAGACCTTCCTCTATCCCGTGCTGATCTTTGTCGGTCATTGCCGTGCCCCCTCTCATGACCGGTCTTCTGCGATTACCCCACCTCAATACATCCCCCCTCCCAACCAAGACCATCTCGTCTCCTTTACTTGCCCGGCGACGCGGGCACTCGATTGACGGTCTTCCTCGGTGGGCCAAGCGCGCCAAGTTTTTCGTCTCGGCGCTGCGTCTCTCGGTTGATTGGCCCGACGTGTCTTTTTTTTGTTGGATTTTCAGAGTGTGAGTGTGAGAGCGCGTGTGTTGCTTCCTTCCCCCCGCCCTTTTTGTGCATGTATCCGTTTTCTGCTGTTTCTTTCCCCTCACACTTCTGATCATCACTGGACCCGCTCCATCTTGTGTCCTGCCCATGTCCGCCATCGTGCTGCGTCACTCCGCTTGCACATTATCCTATTTTGCCCCCACCTACCTTCCCTTCATTCCTGGCTTTTTTTGTTTTCCAGCCCCTTCGTCTCGACCTCATTTCCTCCTTTCGTCTCAATCAAGTCCGAGCCTTCACTTTTCCCCCATGCCTTGCCGTATTGTTAATCGTCGTGTGTTTCTCCTTCTTTCCCCTTGCCCCAACGGCCATTTTGTTCTTGTTTGGTGTCGAGTTTCTTTCGTCATGTTACGGGTTCGAGGATCGAGCCGGGTTGGAATCTTGATGCAACATACATACCCATATTCTAATGTAGTATAGACTATGATAGAAACCGAATCAGCACAAGACTCGCGGTCGAAGGATCTATCCCATGTGTTACCCATTCTTCACACGTAACAAGTTTACCACCTCACGTCCCGCAATTCATAGTTTTGTCTCACTCTCATCTGCTGTCGCTCATCCATCGGAAAGTCTTTGCAATCATTCTTGGACAAATACTTGCTTACTCGATTCATTCTTCCCTTCCCATGTTTTGTTCAAACGCATTCACTTGACGCAGTCTCTGCATCTGACCCGCTGGATCCAATCACCATGTCCGCAATCGCCTCTTTGAATGCAACAACTGCTCGCCGCCGCCAACGACGATCACGTCCCGTCGGCATCCTCGCCTGGCGTCGGCCGCTCTTACTCCCCGACGTCTCCCGCCGCACGCATCGCAACTGTAGCGCCGGAACCCGCACCAGCTTTGGTCGCCCAAGACTCGCCGCGTGTGCACGCGCGTACCCTGACGCCCAATGCAGACCCACAGACATTCACGCTGATTGGCGAGCCGATGGATGCGATTCATTGGCGGTAACCAACGCTGCTGAACTGCCGTCGCCTCCGC
Organism: Catenaria anguillulae PL171; assembly: GCA_002102555.1. NCBI lineage: Eukaryota > Fungi > Blastocladiomycota > Blastocladiomycetes > Blastocladiales > Catenariaceae > Catenaria > Catenaria anguillulae. The sequence goes on along the minus strand of MCFL01000240.1, from coordinate 33,648 downwards.
CGGCTGCGGATCGAGGCGGTGTGCCACCGACCTACTATGCCGACGACTTTGTCATTTTGGATGTCGGATCGCTGGATGCTTGGCTGGTTCGTTGGACCTCCTCCTCACGCGGAAGCTTGTTTCCGTCAAATCTCACTGATTGGGCACAATCATGTATAGCGCGACGTGTCCCGACTCCAGACTCAAATCCGGTCCGTGAACCGCGACCTCGACCAGCTCGAGCGGCTCCAAGTCTCGTGCATGGATGCAGTGGGCGCAACCAATTACTTTGCCTTGTCGTCGGACGAAAGCGTGCCACTTGCGGCGCCCGACCGCGCCATGTCGCCGAGCGCAGCACGGTCCAGGACGCGATCGGTTGGCCAGGGCGCCGCAGGCATGCTGGGCAGGACAGGCACATTGTCGCCCGAGCCGGGTCCGGGAAACAGTCCATGGAATCGCGCAGAGACCATGGCGGCAGATGTGCAGGCACGACTGGGTGTGATTCGCTCAAAGGTCCGGATACGTGTGCCCGTCTCTCTTGAATACTGCTTTGTTCCCACGCAAGACTCACCCACTGATGCTACTTGCGGGCTCCACAAACATGAACAGATCTCAGCACACTGCGGTCCAACTCGCTGTCGGCGTCGGACCAGCGGCTCGCCAACGTGCACGAGCAAATGCTGCTTCATCATCTCATGGACGTGACCAAGCGATTCATGGACATGCAGCATGTGCACGCCCAGCGGACCAGGGAGGTGTTTCAACGGCAACTCAAAATCGGTTCGTTTCCTTCTTACCCGTCCTCCCGTCGCGATTGTGCTTCCAGATTGACAACACGTCAAATCTCCCAAAGCCAAACCCGACATCACCACCTCCGAACTCGACTGGGTTATCTCATCCACGGCCGCCCCACAAGTGTTTGCCGACTCGCTGCTCATTGAGCAAGAACGCCGCCGCCAAGTGCAGTCGCGGCACCACGATCTCGTCAAACTCGAGGCGTCCATTGCCGAGCTCCAGCAAATGTTTTCGGACCTCGCGCTGTTGCTCGAGCAACAAGAAGCACAAGTGGACTCTGTTGCGCAATTTGTCGAGTCGGGCGTCAATGTCCTCGAGGCAGGCGGCGGGCAGGTGAATGAGGCGGCGCGAATTGCCAGGTCGACAAGGAGGAAAAAGTGGTGGCTGCTTCTGTTCACCTTGTTGCTGGGTGGGGCGATTGCGGCTGTTGTGTTGGGAATTACGTTGCCGACGCCCAAGCGGGTTGGACGGCCGCCGCCTGTAGATGCGCAGCCGATGAGAGCGTAGCGGTGTGTGGTACGAGGACGTGGATGTCTTGAAGTCTTTGTGTCAAACCTGTTGCAGAGCATAATTGGGTTGTTGAATCCGTCCTAGGAGGTGTTGTACCAATATGAAAACCGCCAAAGATAATGGTACTGTGCTCACAACAATGCAATCTTCATCACGCTCATCGTTACATAGGTAAATGCTTCAAAAAACACACACAGACCCAAATTCCTCGCCGTGGACCAGTCAAGCATTTGGCGCTTGACGTTGCCCGCGAACCGCGTCCTCAACACACGGCGCTTCTAAGTCGCGTTGCCGCGGACTGAAGCTCTGGCGGTGGGACCCGTTCACGTCGTGTAATACATACTTGTAAAGCACAAGAAGCTCTTGGTGGAGGTTTGTGGTGGCTGGCGTGTGCTTGTTGCATATGATAGAGTAATTCCAAGTGATCAGGAAGGTGATTGCACATGTCGTCACAGGTCTCGTTCATTTTTGCAGGTCATGCGATACATATTCGCACGAGCGCGATGACAAGCGAAGTGACAGTAAGCTAGGACAAGCCTGGTGAGCTGGAGATTGGGCAACAAAGAGAGGGCAGGGGAGAAGAAAGCATTCGAAAAGCAATGGATAGCCGAGTGGCAAGGTATCAAAAGCGATGGCATGATGTGCTCTAAAGCAGTCCCTAGGCTCCAAATACCTATTGCTAATGCTTTTTTATCGCGGCCAGCCGAGGTTCATTCATCACAATAAGTCGCCGTCCTGAGGGCAGCACTCTGGCTACTGCGCGCCTGCTCCTTGCCGTTGATGACTGCGGCCTTGCTTGCCTCTCCACCTGCTTGATCTGACCCCACAATCATTGCCATTGAAGCACTTCGAGTTGCCGAGTAGGATGCAAGCAATCGTGACCCGCGGCAGCCATCACGATCCCAGTGGCCGATTTTGCTGACCGGCTAACCCCTTTGCCACGCAACCGCGCTCGCTTGAGCAAGTATGGAATGGCAAAATACGTGACCAGGTTCCAGATCCCAATGCCCGTCATGGTGATTCCTTGCCAGGCAATCACCCAAAAGGGGGATGGCGGACTGGACCAGGGCATGAATGCGGTTGGCGCTGGCACCAGAGTAGGTGAAGATGTAGGTGATCATAAATGCGCCGGTTTTGATGGCAAATAGAGCTTCTGCGCGCAGACGAGTAGAGCTCCTGAGGCTGTTGTCATTGTTGGAAATGGCGCTCAGTGCCGAGCCGGGCCTACATGTATCGTGCAAGTTATGCACACAGATACGCCCATAGTTGAGGATACCTGTGGAATGACAATTGGAAGAGGAGAAGTGTGCCGTACCGGGCGTTGCGAAGGTCACTCTGCAGACTCCACCAAATAAAGATGTAACAGAATGAGCTGAAGCCAATGATGACCCATATCTCATTCGGTTTCGGAATTCATGGCCCGTCGTTAGTTCTATCGTCCTCAAAGTGCCCTGTCAACAAGCTCGGTGATGTGTCACATACCACCCATGATACTCAGGTAGACCCGGTACTGACCATAAGCCGGCCCGATCCAGCACCACAGCCCAGCGTCACCGTAGAAACTGTGGATCGGATACTTGGCAATCGGCCCGAACGTCGAAAGCAGTGGCACAGTCCATGCAAGGGCGTGGTACAGCGGCTCCATCTTTTGAATCTTTTCCAGCGACACCTTTGCCCACATGACAAGAAAGATGTTGATGGTTTGAAACACAAACCAAACATGCGATGCATGGATTGCATACTGCTGAACGGTGGCCTGAATCAAACATGCTGTGCTTGGCGGCTGACCCCGTGCCGGGATGAATGATCGGGCGCACAGGAAAGTAAGGGTGGACAGCGTCGACGCCAGGCATCCCCAGGCAATGATTCGGGACGCAGAGTTGCGGATCTTTCCCACCGCCGAAAGTGGTCAAATAGGATTGTCAGGTTACCGATGAGGCCAAGTGAGGCTGTTGTGCGGACAAGTGTGTCCAGAGTCGCAAGTTGATCCACAGTGAGAGACATGGTTCAGCGCGATGCCGGCCAAAATGATGGGGGATACTCCATAGAGCGTTTTGGATGACTTGGCGCCTTATGTTTGCATTGCCGAGAATGGAACGGGGTTGTGATTACTTGCGCGGAGATCGTGTTTGCACCCACCAGTCTCTCGATCCTTGCTCATTATCAAGCGATTCTTTCTTCTGCCATCAATTGGCTGGTTTTAAATAAGTAGGTGCAGACAACAAGACATCTGCCATTTTTTCTCTTCGCTGTTTCATCATGGGTCCTGGGTCATGGAGAGCTGGCGTTCATACCCTTTTCTTCAGTTGTTGAGCACATTATCTTGTTCGCACTTCTCGCGCCCTTCCAATGGACCAGCGTACAAACGCAAAGCATTTCTTGAAACGGCCTAATAGGACAGACCTCGCCGGTAGCACCTCGGGTTACAGATAGTTATGTACAATTACCGCTCTCCATCCTATTCCCAACATGCTTCAAAAACACCCGCAATCCCAGCTCCTTTGCTGACTCTTTCGAAAAGGTCCTCCGCTTGACGTCATCCAAAAACGCTTCGAGCGATTCAAACGTCTTTTTGTTCCCGTCGGTCAACACTGCATCGTGAATGTTGACGTAGAGCTTGTCCAGTTGCTCAATGCACTCGTCTTGCGTGGCGCCAATCTTGACGTCGTATCGCTTGCACAGCTTTTGCAAGAAAACGAGTCGCTTGGACTTTTTCGCAAAGTTGATCGCAGCCGCCTTGGAAAATTCCGCCTTCAATCGCTTGCGCTGGAGTATTTGCTCGCCAGTCAGACCATCGGCGGCCCGTTTAGGCCCAGGTTGGCGAGCACTTTGAGAAACTCGCGGTTGAGGTCGGATGAGCGTGGCTTGTGGTTGTGCTGCTTGAACCAGGCCATGGCTTCTTCTGGGATCGCATTGGTGGCAGGGAGGCGGACGGTTGTCGAGTCGTCTTGGTGGGATTCGGTTGGGTTCATTGTCTTTGGAGATGAGTGGTCAACCGCGGGGTAGATTCGTTGGGTGGCGCTGGAAAATGGTACTGAAGATGGCGCGGAAAGCCTGCATTGGAAAGATTGAAACGAACAGGGACGCGAGCGAGCCCATGGTGGACCTGGGCTGACCCGATACATTACCGTGACGAAAGGCAGCAGCGACTCGACTGATCGACTTGCCATGGTGAGGGGGTTGCGAAGGCAGTGCGTGATCACAAACATCGTGGCAGATTGAATGGCCTGAGAGCGAAGGGGGATTTATGGCTCTCTTGGATGGCAAGATGAATGGGATAGGATGGAAGCAGCGGACATAAAGTGGACAATCCTTCCTCATGTGATCGTGTAAGGTAGGTGGATCGACGTTCGCCCCTTGGTGTTTGGCGTCCGTCGTCCGCAACAAATTTGATTGTCGGAATTTAAAGAAAATCCATCAAGACGATTTCCGCACCAACACCATGAGCTTGCTTGAAGATCTCGGCGCAAAGGGCGCTCCGTCCCGCTCCTGTACGATGACGAGTTTGAGGGCCCCGAAGCACAGTCCGCGGACCCGACGTCACAAGCTGCGACCCAGCCCAAGGTTGATCCAACGACCATCTTTCCGTGGACCGCTGCATCCGTCGCGGCCACTCTGCCATCCATCACGACCCTCATTATCGCTGTCGACTCGCTCGCGGCCACTTTGACCCGCGCCTTTGCTGAATCCTTGAATACGGGCAAACCCGCACCAAAGCTGGGCGAGCTGCGCGTATCTTACCCTCAGGTTCGCCCATGCGCACTGGACGTGACTGAATGACGTGGCGGACACGAACTGACAAACCACAAAATTGGATCACAGCCGTATGCAGCCAACCGCTCCTCGGATCCCATCACGTCTGCCCTCCCCGTCCACCTCGTCACGACCGCTGCAATCGCATCCGTTTCGCTTGACACGCTCACCACTTTCCCTGCCGAGTTGCACACTGCCCTCATCACGTCACTCGTTTCTGCCACGAAACCCAAGCGCATCCTGGCACTGACCTCGGGCTCACTCAACACCCTTCCGCGCACGGTCCGCTACGACATGGATGACGATTGCGCGCGCGTGCTCGCTTTGCGTAACCACCTCTTCACACTCACTTCAGGGTCGTCGCCAAAGCACATTGCCCCAACCATGCCTGCGCCCATGACCTTGGCAGACTTGTCGGCGGCAGCCCTGGTCCAAGGCACTCTGGCGTCACTGCCTGCGTCCGTGGTCGCGCTGTACTTGCCTCACGTGCGTGGGGCGCCCGAGGTGACGTTGGCGGCCATGAAGGAGTGGTCGGCGGCGATCCAAGCCGAGCTCGGTGCAGAGGTGAAAATCAATGTGGATGCCGTGGCAAAGAAGGCAGAGGCATTGGGAGCTGAGCAGGCCGCAAAGTTCCATCCCATGTATTTGTAAGTTCGTGAAAAACAAGAGTGTCGATGTGTACATACATCTACGGGGTATTGCAATTCAATGCGAGTACATGCTTGAAGAGTACAGTACACATTGTTACTTGTCATCATGATCATGGGCAATTTCCTGCGTTTTTTTACCCTTGACCACATCCTCCTTCCGCACAACCTCGCCCTTTGCCCTCGCCCGAAACACGGCCGTGCGAAACTGGCCCTTCATCTGCCGTGTCAACTTGCGCTCCTCCTTGATCAAATACTCGCCCAAAATCCGCTGATACGTAAACGTAAAGTACCACAGCAAGTCATCGTACCGATGATGATCCTCGCTCGGCCGGTGTGCGACCATAAACTCCCGGACAAGCCACCACATGGCCTCAATCGTGGCCAAATGATCCCCACCCTTTTGCTGATGCCGCCAAAACTTTGTCTGCGGCGGCGACGCAAACGACACATGGCGGACCCGGGAATCTTGCAGCAGGGGCGTGTCGCGTGCCATTTGATGGGCTTGGTACCAAGTGCCATCCAGCACAACAATGTGTGTGAAGGAGCTCGGGTCAATCGCAGAGATGGGCTGTGCACGTGCGCTCGGGTACAGGACCAGGGTTTTTTCTGGGTCGGCCTGAGCAGTGTAGCGCTCCACATCTTGCGGGTACGTCCAAACATTGGATTCGTGTGGGCAAAGCACCTTGACGTGCAATGCGGTCGACTTGCCCTTGCGTTCCTGGTTGTGCTTGAATACATCGTACGTCCAAGGCAGTGGCGGAAGCGTTGGAGGCGTTGCTGGCCCGCGAGGAACCAGGCATTGCGGGCAGTAGTATCGGCACTTGTCACGACATGTCGGACACCGCTTTCGGTTGCATTCGAGTAGCGGCGCCGTTGGCGAAATGACCAGGTCCTTATGAGGCAGTTCCGTGGCGAGCACGATTTCTTCCTCGTCCGATTCCGAGGCGTCAAGACTCATGGACTGGTCCGGGTTGGCGCCGGCAAGGGCATCCGTCGAGTCGTCATCGGGAAACAGGTGAGCAAGATCGTCGACTTCGAATAGAGATGCCATAGCAATGGTTGAATGCATTGAGGTGATGATTTACGGCTGCATTCTTGGCTCCAACGATTGTGGCCAACCTCACTCACTGCCCCTCCCATTCACTCGACTTGGAAATGTGCGAGCTGGCGACACGTGATGTGTTGCCGCGTCGTCGAGTCCGCTTCCCACGAAAGCGAAAACGCGGGAGGAGTGTCCTAGCTCATATCATATCAGCTCTGTACCACGCAATGGAATCAAAAGAAGGCATGCAAATGAACCCAACGGATGCTCCAGCCGACCAATCCGGCCATGCCGGCCGTCAGCTCCCGCTACCCGCCGAGATCATTGCCATGTCCGAAGGCGAAACAGCGTGTCGGTTTTGTGGTGTGTCCTACTTGCTGCTGTCACGAATGGAGGCGCTGCAACGAGAATTCGCAACCCTGGAAAAGGAACTGGAGGCGCGAAAGGTTTGAATTCTCGTGGCCACGTCGCCGAGTCGACGTCAATTTAACCAGAGATTACGACAGCAATACGCAGAAGAACGGCCAGGGCTACTCGAGCGGGTTCGAATGGCCGAGGAGCAGAGTCAAGGATTTCGTGCCAGCTTGGAGGAGCAACATGGAATAAACCAGCTGTTGCAAGAGTCTACGGCGCAGTGGAAGCTCAAATACCAGCTGAGTGAGCGGCGATTGGTACGCTCGAGTTGCATTGCTGAACGGTTTTCGTCGTGTATCTGACAAGCCTGCCTGCTGCAGGATCAAACAACGCAAGACTTGCAGGCAATTTCGAGCCGATTGCTTCGTTCTCAGGCCCTTATCCGCAAGTCGAGTGGGACCATACGTGTCCTCAAGCAAGAGGTGGACGGGTTGAAGCGAGAAACTGTGTCAAGGTGCGCTTGGTAATGACCGTGCCGTGCATGCAAGAATTGACACATTGCCTGTTTTGGCTAGTCTTCGGCTGCTTCGGACATCAGTCAAGGAATCGCTCATCCATGTGCAAACCCATGCCAATGTGCTGGTCGAGGCGCAAATCGCGGATCGGGTTCGAGAATCAAACCTCAAACTAAGTCAAGAGTTTGAGGAGCAAAACACTGTCCTCCGCTCTCAAGTCGACGACCTCGCTCTTCAAGTCGCCCAGTCGTAGGTGATTATCCTTGATTCAACTTGACTTTCCGAGACATCCTTTAACCATGCATTTCCAGACAGCACAACGTCAGGCAGATGACCGAAGCCAAAAACAAGGCAGATGCTGAACTCAGCGTCGAGCGTCAGCGCGTGGCAGGTTCGCACTTTGGTTGGTTATCTTGACATCCCTTGAAGATTCCAATACGGCTGTTGTTGTTGCAGATATGGAATCCACAGCGGCGCAATACTCGGCTAAGCTCAACGAGGAACGCCAAGCACTACAAATCTCCACCGACACTTGGAAGGCAAAGGAGGCGTCCCTCACCGCTACCCTCCAAGCCGTTCATCGAGAACTCGAAAGTTCGCTCGAAAACGCGCGAAAAATTACCTCTCAACTCGATGCAGAGCGGCAACTGCGCACAGAGGTGGAGCGGACGTTGGCAGATGCCCGGGCCGCCCAAACGAGCTCGCAGGCGTCTCGTGAGGTGCCCCTTTTCCACTATTCCCACATTCATCAGGACCAATATTCACTGTTCCGATATGGTGGACTATAGAAACTCATTGACGACCTCCGAATCAAAAACGTTGCGCTTGAACAACGGATGAGGCAAATGGAAGCCGAGCGTGTCGACACTGTTGCCGCCCACCAAAACCGGCTAGTTCAGCTGCAAGCGTCATTTCAGGAAAAGTTGGTAGCGGCCCAGAACCAACGCGAGCAAGAGTGCAAGCAGGAGAGCGCAGTGGTCGTTGGCGAACTGGAAAAGGATTTGGCGGCAACGCGTGTGGCCTTGAAGCAGATACAGGAGGCGGAACAAGCGGCCAAAGAGCAGGCGCGCAAGTTGCAGAAAGAGATGGATGCGATGAAAAACCGGGCGGCTGAAGGGATGGAGGATGTCAAGCGGCTACATGACAGGAGCCGTGTTTTAGAGCAGGAAAAGGTGTGACATTTTGCCTTGCTCACTCAACTGTCGGGTGGCTGACCTCACCACATGTTGCTCTTGTGTGTAGCGCTCGGCACTTGCTGCTCTCGATGAGCTCAAACGCCGCCACAACGCTGCGACTGAGCAGCACATCATAGAACTCGAGCAATGCAAGTTGCGCATCAGCGAGCTCGAGCTCGAGCGGCACAAAGTTCTGCGCGAGGTTCAGTCCAAGCAAGCTTCTCAATTGCAGTGGACGGAAACCAAACGGCAGCTAGAGGAAGAAATCGTGGCGCTCAAGGAAACTGTACGCGACGAGTGTGAGGAACGGCTCAAGTTGATTGAGCAACTCGACGCGTTTCGTAGCGGGGCCAGCAGCGTTGCTGGAAGCACGGCGAGTTTGAATCGGGGCGGTGCAGTGTCACCAAGGACCGATACGCCGTCACGAGCGGCAGCAGTCGCCAGTCCCGCCAATGATCGTCCATCTGATGGTGGTGCAGGTGGATTCGAGGCGTATTTTGAATCCAAGCTCGAGAAGGCCTCGGCCAAAAAGAGCCGCAAGATCCGCGCGCTGGGTCGTTAAACGCTAAAGAGATTGCTCATGTTGTTGTTCTCATTAATAGACTGACCAATTCCTTGTAAAAATATCATTTAAATATATGAAAGAACAACAAGCAACAAAACCAAAGGATTAAGGTGCAAATTTCAACAAAAAGGGGTTAGATAGATAGGTCGCACGACGAGAGAAGAACAAGGACACGACATTGCAACACGTGGGGCTGACTCACTCGTCGTCCCGACATAGACCCCACAGCTCCTCCATCACTTCTCCCAAAAATCTGCCGACCCTTGGCTGCATGGCCGTTGCAATCACCAAATCATCATAGATGGACTCGAGCGGTAAAACTCCATCCATGACGTGCTGCTGTTGCCGGGCCGGGATATCCACGTCCATAGCCGCCACATCCTCCGGTGGTGCCATGCTACCCAAGGCTCTCCTTGCCCCGGCACCATCAGCGCCAATTGCCTCGCCAACGCCGCTCGAAACCCGGCCTTCCTTTGCGGCCTTTCTTGCGGCCCTGACCAAGTTCCTCAACACGAGTGCCGCGACCAAGGGTGCGCCGGCCGGATCCAGCTTGGTCTCCATCTTGATGTGCGCCAAGATATCTGAATGCGGGTACGGCGGCACGGGTCCGGCCGTCTCCCACTCGAGCTGAGGGACGGCATGAGACACGGGCACGTGTGTCATCAAATGTGCTCGCCACGTCTTTGCATCTGTTCCATGCGGTTTTGACGACGTGCATCCAGCCCACGGGCACGTGGTGGCCACGGCGGTTCCATTCTCCCATTGCCCGAGATGCTGTGCCTCTACGTGGGTCGCCACATCGGCACCTCGGTACGTGCACCCATCCCAAAGACAGGTTGCGAGCGACGGCGACGTGCGTCTGCGCGACCCGGGCCCGCGTGGCGCCGACGCGACGGCGTAAAGGGACGGGCGAAGGGCGATTCCATACACGATGCCGTTGACAACACGTGCGCCCGGGACGAGGTGCGTCAGCGTGGTCATGAGCTTGTCCTTTGGGTACATGGTGTGCATATTGAGCGGCGGGGAGGTGGGTGCGGCCGCCGGCGGCGGCGGGGTCATGCCCGGGAGTGGTGGGGTCGTTGCTGGCGACGAGGACGAGGCTGGGTCGGGCAAGAGCGAGGCGAGGACAGAGGCGTACTCCGTGTATGAAGCGTACACTTGATCGACAGACTTGGTGGCTGTTGGGTCTGCGTCGAGTAAGGTCGCAGCCCAGCCAAGGGCACGCAGGGGCTCGATACGGTTCGGTGGGGGTTGAGGAATGACAATCATGGTGGGAGACGAGTTGACGATGGCGTCGGCACCCTCAATGCCAAGTTGCTGTGCGGCACGGGTGGCAAATGAGACGAGGCGCGATTCGAAGAGTGCCGTCAGGCGCGCTCGGTGTGTGACGGACGCGTGTGCGGGAGGCGCCGTGGGTGCAACCTCGAATGCCCGCGACGATGGCGAGTTTTCCTTGACGATGCGTAGCAGCGTGGATGGGACAGACCGTGGTAGGTCGACGAGCAGAGCGCGCGCAAGCGAGTCCGAGTAGAGCGTCCATTGGTAGACCAGCTCAAGTGCACGGTCCGTAAGCGCGAGGTCACGATCGTGCAGCGTGAGCAAAGCACCAATGTGTTGTGCAAACGCCGGCGAGTAGTAGTGCAAGAGCCCTCGGTGATGCACATCGTTCATGGCGAGCGATGCGAGCGAGTTGAGTGCCATCATGACAAAGGCGCGGTCCCGAGAAAATGCAAACGAAAAGAGCAACGGCAACAGGTCGGTCGAGTCGAGCTTGGACTGAGACGCACCCGCAGCCGACTCTTGCGCATCCTTGTCACCCGCATCCAGAGCTGCAAAGCTTTCTGGAATGTGCCAGTTTGGAATGGGAACTGCGGGTAGCATGTTTTCAAACAGGTCCAACGCCAAGTGCCGTGCTTCCATGATTCGTGGCATGTCCTCGGGCAGCTTGAGAATGCGCACGCTGACGGTTGGAATGGCGGTCGAGTAGGCCAGTTGCCGTGCATTGGCCAGCGTGAATGAGAAATTGCGCAGGATTTGCAGCGTGAAGAGCGCGCGCTCGAGATCCACGGCAGTTGATTCCAGCGAGTGCAAGTACAGATCGTCGCTTGCACCGACCGTAAAGATCGGGTCGAGCATGGAAATCAGCGTGTCGACGAGGCCAGGGACGGCTATGAGGTGGATTTCGCGGTCTTCGATGGCCGAGGCCTTGAGCAGGATGGAAAGGGCCCAGTCGATCTCGTTGGGCAGCGTGGATTGCAGGGCAAGCAGCAGACGGTTGTGGTAGCCGCCGTGAAAGTAGACGAGCTCGGGAGGTGGCGGCTCAAAGGCAGAGGCAAGCATGGGTGCCCCCATGGCCATGGCTGCGCCCGGTGCAAAGGCGGCCGGAGCCGTGTGTGGTCTGCTGCTGGTCGGGGTGACCGGCGGGAGCGATCCGTTGGTGTGAGGAGCGCCGGCAAATCGCGTCATGGACGTTGGGCGGCGATATTGGCGGGGAACGAAAGTAGACGGCGACCGCAGTTGAATGCTCTGTGTGTGGTGTGTCGGGAAGCTCGTACATGGGGGCAAAAGCCGGTTCGAATTCTTGATTGCGAGTGATGGACATTGGCTGTTTTTTTTTCATATCCAAGAACACGTGCCAGAAGTCGGATCGGCGTGCCTAGTGCCTGACGCCTCATCCGAGATCGCTGATCGCGTCGTTGATGTACCTACGAGACAAAACCCAAACATTGACAAACCGACTCCCATCCTCTTCCGTCCCAACACAGCATCAGATGTACTCGACCGACAAGACGTGCATCCTGTGCACCATCCGCCATAGACTGGCATGATCGATCATTCCATCCCGTCTGTCAACAGGGGCCAGCTGATGGCGATGGCTGTCTCGACCATCTTGTCCCGCACCAGGTGCGAAGGTCACAGCAATTCACACTGCCGAAGCCTAACTACTCGAGAATCAAGATGTATGTTTTTCCGCTATCGGCGAGGGGCTAGACGCTGGCTGTATTGTACCGAATGGCGCCGGCGTGGTCACGCTTCAACCAGACGGGTGGGAACTGGGCGGGTTGCGATCAACTCTACAGGGTTTGGCTGATTCCAAAACGCTGCCACCAACAACCAGCGCGCCTCCCCCTGCACGCCATTTACCAAATATTGCCCACGACATCCATGTATTGGCCTGGCATCACGACCACAAGTTTCTCCCACTGTTTGCGTTCCGCGATCACACAGACATCAACGCCTTGAAACGACATGCTCAACTCGTGCCGCCGTCGCGAATCGAGCCTCGCTATGACCAGTACATCCTCGCTCAGCAAAAGAATCCCTAGTTCAGCCAACGAGTCTCCAATCCAAATCCGACAGGGCCACCTGCTCCCCACGAGCCTACGGCACCTTTTCGACTCAACCGTGACGCCCTGATCGCTCTGGGCACCCAATGTCGCACGCTCGTCATGGCCGCCGAGCGGTACGAAGTGGACGAGGACAGAGCTGTCAGCGACGACAGGTTCTTATTGCAACGCCTGTGGATACCCGTGTCGGGTGAGATTGCCATGTTTGACTGGGCGCACGTCGCGAAGCGGTTTTGCGATTGCCGTGTCTCAATCGGAACTTGGTCGAGCCGTACTGTCGCCAGACACGTAAAATGCCCGAGGACAAGAGGGGCGGCCGAGTCGAGTCATGGTTGCGCAGATGGCGGCACTGCCGGCTGGGGTAAACGGAACAAGCCGAGCCTGAGGTCAATCAAGTTAGATACCAGCGACCACATCACTTTTCAAGTTTTCCCGTCATCAAGGTCCATCAATGCATTACGCCCAAGCTGCAAGAATTTGACCTTCAAAACACGGCCGTTGGGTGCGCCTGTTGTTGCGGCACAACGCGTCGACGAGCTGCCGAAAATCAAATCTCGCGAGTAGGCCGTTATTGATGAGTAGGTAGGTTGGTGGGAATGGAGAAGAAAAAAAAAGCCAATGTCAAGTTTGATGTTGTGTGCTTGTTTGATCGGCGATTCTTGTCACTACATGTTAACTTTGTTGAATTTTCCCGTGTTTACGAGATTTGTCCATGCGTCATGATTCCGTTGTATCGTAACAATGCACTCGCCATATCTAGGACTCAAGTAGTATTATGAAGGACCCCGCCCGTCATGACATCTGTGTCCGACAACAATTTGGTCACATTGGCAGTGTGCTATCACATCGTGGCCGCGCACCATCACTGTGGCCAATCCAGCAAGCACCATGATTGGTTTGTGCCTCGAACTGACGCCCCACCTCGCCTCACAAGGGCGGCAGAGTCTTGGTTGTGTTTGAGTCCCGGCCGTCCCTGCGGCCAAGCAACGGAGGAGTGGGCGTGGATTGGAACCAATGCCTCGATGGCTGAATGGAGCACCAGGTTACGAAAATTGTTGAACATGAATCGTCTCTATGTGTGTATTTTTGCACGTGTACTGTATAGTGTATGGAGACAAAATGCGTGCAGCAAAGGTGCCCGGGCATTGGTCGAGGAGAAGCACAATCCAACGGGGGGCAAAGGAGAAGGAAAACGAAAAACGAAAAACGAGCGGAAGAGATCCGTGGTCACGGCTCAGTAACGGCCGCCCTGCTGCTGATACCGCTGCTGCTGATCCTGCCGCTGCTGCGATGAATACTGAGGCTGCTGGGTCGCATACTGCTGGTACTGATTGTACGATTGTTGATCTGCGCGACGCTCCATGCTGTGTCCACGGCGCGGCGGCGGCGAGTCCGATCTACCACCGTAATACGCCTGCTGTGGTGCCGGCGGCGCGGCGCCGTATTCGTTGCGCTGTTGACGAGACCCAGACCCAGATTGCCCATATCCGCCACGCGGCGAGCGTGGACCTGACCCTGGATCGTCCCAGCGTGGGGACCGCGGAGGCGGGAATTGGTCTTGCTGCGACTGGTCCCAACGTGGCGACCGCGGCGGCGGGAACTGGTTGGCGTTTGAAGCTGCCGACCCTGGCGCGTTCCAGCGCGGTGGCGACATGGACTCTGGCGCGCCACGCGACGATCCGGTTCCGAAATTGCTCCCGCCTGGCGCACCGCTTAAGTCAAGATCAAGCGGCCGGGAGGGGCGGCTAGGCGTCCCACTTGACGAGGGACCCATGCCCATGTTTGTGGCCGAGTCGCGGCGGCGATGGTGCAATGAGCCCGATGGCCGGTCGAGCGAGTCGAGGCTGACGTGGTCTTCCTTGGACATGGGTGTGGTGCGGACGGGGTCGACAACCTTCTTCGGGAGTTGATACGAGCCAAACGCAAACAGAGCAATGAACATGACCCATGTCGCAATGTAGGCGCCGATGAGCGGCATGCCCGCGCTTTCGTGCAAAAGGCCGAGAAGGATGGCAGTTGGGCCACCGAGGGCGAGAATGTAGCCAATTGCCCAGTGAATCTTGTCGCGAATGGGAACAAAGGTGCGTGCCGGTTCGTACATGCGATCTAAAGAAACACATAGACAAGGAAGAAAGCGGTTGTGAGCGCCACTGCACATGAGCAAGTGGTGAAAGCAACGCACCAATGACAATGCCAACAATAATCTGCACCCACATGGCGCCAAACACGAGCGTCCCAACAATAGCATGCGCGCTCGAAAACCAACTGTGCCCGACGGGCGACATGACCAAAATCACGACTGCCGTCACCGAAAGTGCCGCAACGACCAGCATGATGCCCCAATGCAACCTAAACCACCAGGCGCCCAGCTTTGTTTTCATGAACCGAGCAACAAACACGGCCAAGTAGCTCAAGAACCCCCACGCAATCGCCATACACAGTCCATGGATAAACACGGCCTTTTCGCGCGACATTGTCCCGTCCGACTGCACATTCCCGCCGAGCCCTTGGCCCGAACCCGCGGGTTCGCTGGCGGCGTCAAACTTGAGCATGTTCATCTTGAACGACCCATACTCGCTGTGCTTGTTGAACTGGGGCTTGCCATTTTCGATTTCGACAGGTTGTGTAGAGAGGGCCCAGATAAATTGCTGCTCCTCGTCCTTGAAGGGCAAGTCGACTGCAGGCTCCGATGTCGTGATGGCGCGGCGGATCGTGACGAGAAACTTGTTGTCGGCAGGGGATTTGCCTGCGGCAATCACGTTCCAGTCTTGGACGGCGTCGGCGCGCGGCATGTTGTATCCAGACGACCACCGGTCAGAGACATTGACAAGAATGCCTTCCGGTCCGTTGCGAGTCCAGACAACCTGTTGCATCCATGAATGCGTGTCAGTCCGTCAGTCCGACCTGATGCAACGCGAAATCTCAAATGAATGTCGTGGTTCTGTATGAATAAACGTACGACAACATCGGCTGCCGACATGTCGGCGTTTGGGGCCAGGCCGAATGCGACCCAGCCAAGGGTCGAGAATTGCAGTACAACATCGACATTTGTGCCATTGCGGACGGGCGACAAGCACAGCTGATTGTTGTTGAAACATTTGGTGTCGCGCGCTGCGGCGGTTGGAACGAATGCCGCCAAGAAGGCGAGCAGAAGCGTGGCCAGCAGCACCGTGACGGAACGCCGTGTGCTCATGCTGGACTGGAGGAAGCGGTCTTGGGAACTCTAGGAATGCAATCTGGCGGCGGCACAGAGGGTTGATCCACCAACGAGTTGCTGGAGATGCCCAAGTCGAGTCCGTCAGGTGCTTGTGACTAAGTGCACGTCGGGGAATGGGTCTGTAGCTCTCTTGGCCGGCGATGCTGGCTTTGGTGGTGGTTGCGATGGCTAACGAGGGCAAGTGCGGCGAGCATGCATAGGAAAATTAGGAGGATGCTCGGGTGGAAACGCAACTTGAATGGGCGCTGCACAAGTATAAGTGCACAGGGAGCGGGGCCTGTCCTGGTGCATGCATGTGCCTGCCTTGAGCCTTGAGCTTGTGCATTGCCCGATACAAAGAGGTGCAATCGGCGTCGACCTGCCGTTGGCGTCTCGAATTGCAGGCCATGGCTGCAGCGGATCTTGCTTGGTGGCCAACAAGGCGCCACTTGATGCACGAGAATGGGCTGGGGCTGGGCTTCTTTTCTTCTGCAACCATGCATCGAAGCACGTTCTGTTGCACCAAGCACAACCAAGCATCTGGGGGACCTTTCTTCCAGAACCATTCTAGAAGCATGTTCTTGATGACCCCCACAGGCAAGGTGAAATGCAACAAGCAAGCATGCCTTGACCAAAAAAAAAAAAAAAAAAAAAAAAAAAAAAAAAAAAAACGCCTGAAAATCATATTCACAATACAAGACAACCATGAACGAGACAGAGCAATACCATCTGCAGCGCCTGGTGGAAAAGTTTATCAAGAGCGACCCCGTCCGCCGGCACGCCGCCCTCCGCCAATGCACTTCGCTGATCCGCCGAACCGCGGCCTTGGCCAGCAACGAGCACCAGGTGTGGACAAAACTCGAGGCCGTAGAGACCAAGCTGCGCATTGACGGCCAGGATGTCGCCGCAGACTTTTTGCGGCAGAGAGTCGAATACCTCGTCCCTCCACCATCGCCGGAACTGCTCGAGACCGTCCGTTGATCTCCTCATGCGCTGTATGCTCATCTCCAACATTGAATGGTGAGGACTGACAGCAGACGTCACGGTCAAACAGGAACGACTGCACTATGCTATCCTTGATCTCCTTTTGCACATGATGCCCTCGCTCAACCCAACCGTCATGTCCCGCGTGATTGCCCAATCTCAACTGGCTCAAGAACTCGCCCGCCGTAACGAGCAATCCAAAGCGCCGCCCATCTCGGCTGCAGAGGTCTACCAAGGTCTCGAACCATACGCACCACCGACCTATGCACCATCATCGCCGGGGTCCCCTCGCTCAGTATCCTCTTCGTCCTCGTCTAACATTGGCGATCAAGATGATCATGATCTAAGCAACATGGAGGTCGACAGCGCCGACCCAATGCGCCAGCATTCGTTTGGTGGTCATGTACCACCGCCGGCTGATCCACTTCCATGGCTTGCTCACCTCGCTGCCCTGCAGTACTGGCGACGGGCACCCACTTCACTGCCACCAACCACATTTTCGGCGCATGACCCACACACGCTTGCCTTCGCCAATGCGTACCATACTTCCATCAACTCGCCTGCGGATCCCGTTCCGTTTCCTGCAACTGTCGTCACCGAAGCCGATCTTGTCCGAGAGTGCATTCTGGCGCTCCGCCGCATGCCCACTTGGCTGTTCTCTCTGACAGAGGACGGAAAGCTGCGTGTTGCACGACGAGTGGCCTTGACGCATTTGGCAATCGATACGCTCAGCACGGTCCTTGCCCAAATTGCTCGGGTTGCTTCCAAATTGCTTCCCGTCCACGAGTTTGCAAAGCACCTCGACAATCGGCATGCCTCTGATCCCGTACTGGCCGCATTTGTCCTTGGCGTTCAAATGGAGCTGGATGCGCTGGATTCAGAGCTGAGCAAGCTCGAGGTTGGCCTGCAGCATGCACTCTTGTGGCAGCAACAGTCGGCTGGCCCACGCAAGGCCTCCTTGATTTCATTGAGCCGAAAAATCCCCCAATTGACCGAGTTTGCCCTTGCATTGGGCGACTTTCTCGACGCATCGGCAAACCCCGCGACTGCGTCAGGAACCATGTTGCTTGACCGCCTCGTGGACCAGCTCTCAGCCTGTCAACTCTCCCCCCTATTCCCCAACTGGCTCCGCCTGTTTTTGACGACTTTCTCTGCACACTGCGCACACCTCGACCGGTGGCTCAACGAGGGCCAAGTACTCGCCCCTGACTCGTTCTTTATTCGCACCGTCCCTGCGCCCTCACCGGATTCCAACTCTGGCGACGCAAACGAGTTCGACGTCTGGCGACACGGATTTCTCGTTGACACATCAAAAACCCCGCGCTTGTTCCCCGCCGACCTCATCGACCGCATGCTCGTCATTGGCAAGTCGGTTGCCCTGAGTCGTACACGTCCGTCGGCATTGTCATCCTCTTCGGCGCAAATGCTCTCGCTTGCAAAAGACATCGACTCGACATCCTTTTCTCAGCCGCCGGCACATACAACCACCACCTACTTTGCATCATTCACTGCGCACCTGCACTCGCTCGTCATGGACCCAACAACCTGCCTGCTGTCTGACCTTGTCACACAATCACGCCGCCTCACATCGGCGGATATCCGCCTCGCACGGCCCATGGGGCCCATTCTCACCGAATGCGCCGCCACCGCCCTCGCGCCATACCTTTCCCACTCGGCGCACGTCGTGTCGCGGTTCATGTCCACGTACCGCATCGACGCGCACCTGCGCCTCGTGTCGAGCGTGTACCTCATGGAAAATGGGGCAGAATGGACGCAAGCACTGGCGCCCATCTTTCGACGCATCAAGCGCCGGCGCGAGTGGGCCACGCACGAAATTGTCTTTGAAACAATAGGCGCGGCCGTTGGGCGCATGCGACAAGCGTGCGGGCTCCGGGTTGGACAAGATGGCGGCCACGGCGATATTCAGATCGGGATCGTTCAGGGACGCAATGCGCTCGGGGCCGTGTACGCGAGCTATCGCCCGGCTTGGCCCGTGAATTTGATTGTATCGGCGGGCCATGTCGACATGTACAATCGCATCTTGACGGCGCTCTTGTACTTGAAGCAGGCAAAGTACTTGCTCGAGGACGAGGCGTATGTTGCGATTCGCAGGTTGAGGTCGAGCCATTGGGATAATGTGCTTGGGCTGAGGTTTCAGCTCGTGCATTTCGTCAATGCCGTTGAGGCGTTTTGGATGGTCAGCGTGATTGATGGCGAGCGGCACGTGTTGAGACGGCGGATGGAGCAGTCGCAGACGGTTGATTCATTGATTTCAGCGCATGATGTGTTTGTGAATCGGGTTGTGGATTTGATGTTGTTGAGGGTACGTGCTTACACTTTCACTTCACAGGTATTGTTTGCCTTTGCTGACAGGGTGAGTGTTAGACTACGCCGCTGTCGGATGCAATCGGCCAAGTGTTTGGTTTGTGCAGCGAGTTTGCCGCCGTGTTTGATCACCTTGTCTGGTCCCAGTTTGTGGATCGGGAAACAACACAGGCAACCGTCGAGTGGAAACCCAAGCTCCTGGCCAAGTTCAAGGATATTGCTGAGCGGTTTATGGCCATTCGGCGATTCTTGGTCACGTCGCTCGATATTATGGCCACTAAGGGCAACGCGGTGCATTGTATGTTCATTTCATTTCATTGTCATTTCAATGGTCCGGATTCAGATTGACAGTGGTGAGCATTTTTGCGTCGATAGTGGAATCGCTCTTGTATGCATTGTCGACAGAGTCGGATGGCGGATCGCTGTGGCAATGATAGATGTGTGTGTGTAACGGTGTTTTTACAAATACATGGCATGACAGCTGACACATCGAGGCAAGTCGAGACAAATTGGAAGACTCTGGGCGGACGACATGTTTCGAGCCGACCCTCTTGACGGACAGAACTTGCTATCTTGATTGCCAACGCATTTCACGTCCTCATGCGCTTTGCCTGATTCCCGACCATTCTGCACAAAAGAGAACAGGGAGACAGGAGTCAGTCACAAGCCATCAATGTGAGCGTCAGAGGAGGCTGGGATCATACTCGGTACCTTGCGGCGGCCCCCTCTTTTGCGCATCCGCCATATTCTGCTGCTGCTGCTGCCCGCCAGGCTGCATCTGCCCATTGTACTGCTGCATTTGGGCGTGTTGCTGACCTGGCCCAGAACCGAGTTGTTGCTGCTGGTGCTGCTGCGGTTGTGGGCCGCGCATCGGACCTGTCCCTTGCTGCTGCTGCTGCTGCTGCTGCTGCTGCTGTTGAGGCGGCGGTGGCGGCCGGGCGTGATGGTTTTGCTGCTGCGGCTGGAACATGTTGACCGCTGCGGAAGGTGCCGCGGTTGCAGCAGGCGCGGATCCCGCGCGACCCGCTCCCGCGACTGTCGGTGCACTGCCGCCGGGTGCTTGACCACCGCTATTCATCGACCAGTGGCCACCGTTACTCCCGCCCGCTGCGCCGGGTGCAGGTCCGTTGGGCCGCACAACATTGTTCGCGTCGCCCATTCCAGAAAACTGGGCTTGTTGCTGTTGCAGCTGCAGGTGTTGTTGTTGTTGTTGTTGTTGTTGTTGCTGCTGCTGTGGGACGGCAGGTGGGCCCATGCGACCAGGACCGCTTGTGTGCGACGATGCGTTGGGTGGCGGCGCACCACTGACGGATGACGAGGACGAGTTGCTGGTATTGTTTGGGTAAATGCCCGAAAACGGGCCAGGAGCTGCAGGTCCGCTGTGGGCTGGCCCGTGGCCGTGTCCATTTGGGGGAGCAAAGTTGGTCGGCACGTTGAGCGGGGAATTGAGTGGGGATTGGTTGGGTCCATTGTGGTATCCGCTTGGGTTTCCATTTTGACCCGTTGGTGTTTGGGCTGCGAGGTACATTGCGATCAGTCACGCAACTAGAGCAGCTTCAATTGAGAGAAGTCAAGAATGTACAATTCGGCTGCTGCATCATGGATCCTTTCCGATAAATGTCCTCGGTCGACAGGGTTTTGCGCTGCACAGGCATGGTATTGACTTGCCGCAAAAAGTCCTTGTCGTGCAGACAGTTGCCAAGCGAGTTGCCAAACAGGCGTAACGTGCGTTTGAGTGCATCTGTTGTTGCTTCTTTGCGTGTCTAACGAATTTATCGCCACGCGCACGGGTCGCAAGTTAGCCATGATCCGGCACGTGAAAACAATGTGACAAACCTTCTCAAGAGCCTGGCCTTTGGTTCGAAAGTTGTCGCCGATACCGTATCCGACATCCTCGCGGAATGATCCATCACGCAGCGTGATTCGAACTGTGCATGTCACACCGACCGTCCATCGTGGATCGTTTGGACCAGGGCCGACATTGTCGAGCTGTTGGGGGCAAGGGTATCGAGGTGAGTACATGGAAGCATCAACACTGAGCAAAGGCAAACCAGGATAAACGAACAAAGTCAATCGAGTTGTTGAGCACAGACATGGACCATCCGTTGAAGCCAAAGATTTCGTTCGCCAACTCGATCGCCCGCCATCCTTCAATGTACTTGACTTGGCCAGCTGTGGGCGGCCATCGTGACTCACTTGTGAGTCAAGCCATGGATCCGCGCGAGAAGGACATGCTCGCAAAGAGAGAAATACGTACCCGCTCCACCTGAACGTTGGGAAATACAATCTGGCGGCAACTTGCGCGCAAGCGCATCGGCCATGCGCTCGCGCTCGTCGTACGTGTAGGGGACATGGCCAAAGGTAGCGGGCTGCTGTGGATGTTGTTGCTGCAGAGGGAACGCCGCCGATTGCGTGTTGAAGGCGGACGGGATCCCGACTGTTGTTGACAGGTGCGTGAGCTCTTGATGGCCGATCATGATGTTGCAGAGCGGTGAATCAAGGCGGCGGAATGTGCTGCTTGAGGGCACGGTGACGATGAGGTTGGCGTCAGCGGGATCGAGTCCAGCTACCCAAGTGCCGAGAGTGGTGATTGTGAAGGTGTTGCATGCATGGCGTTCCGATGGATGCTTTATTAGTGGTTTCCTTGATGAACCAACATGAGTGAGTCGATGGGTATATGCATCTGCACCACGAAGAATCTGCGATGAAACGATGATTCACTCCCAACCCCTCTTGGCTTGAAAACACCTTTACACAGCATTCCCAGTATTGGGGTCGATGCTGGATCTTTTGTAGCAGGGAGGGAGTCACTCGCCCGCTCATTGGACCGCCATGCCTCGCCCTGATACAGTCATCGTCCTCGAAGCATGGGCGTCCTCATCCATCCGAGCCAGTGCGACTCGATGTCAAATATTGACACAGCCATTGGCAGTTCATCCCGCACCGCCGGCAGGCAACAGCAGCAAGGACCTTCCCATCTCGCCCCCACTACTACTACCTTTGGTCGTAGACCTCCTCCTCCCGACAGCACGCTTCTTGGAAGTAAGCTGAAGCTGTCGAGGACCGCCAATTGCATCGCTCAGCAGTGGCATTTGTACGTGCTGTCTCTGGGCAGTCGGCAGCCGGCGCTCCATGGTCTGCCTCGCCTTCGCCGCCCTTCGGCGTATATGCCGAAGGATGCATCCTTCCAGCTTGACGAAACCGAAGAAATGGCTTGGGCGCTCAAGCCAGTCCCGTCCAATCCAACACAACCGAAGCATTTAGGTTCTGGACTCGATCAATTAAATCTGGAAGGGTCTGAAGGAGAGAGCAAAGACATATTTGAAGAAACATGGGGCTTGTCCTCTAAATGCTAGCATTGAGTTTTCGACTGCACCTGCCGAGGCTGGGGGAGGGTGGCAGACGTGAGAGACGCGAGACATGCACTCACGATTGGTCAACGTCAACGTCGTCACATCGATCAAGCTCAACCACAACAAACCGAGTGCTCAGCCGTGCCTTCCATCATGAGGCGGGCCAACTCTATCGACCCTCTCCCCTTCTCCCGCCATCCATTGGATTTGTCGTACGCATGTGCAACACTCTTTACTGCTTGTTCCTGTCCACCAAAGGTATAAAGCTCCCACACCTCCCGCGGCCATCCTCTACTCTCTCTGCATGTCATCATCACCAAGAAGCTCACGCTCTGTATTCAATCCATCGACCATCTTTTTCCAAGAACCATCACCATGTCCACCACCACCTACACCGACGTCAAGATTGGCATTATCGGCGGCTCGGGCCTGTACGCCCTCGACAACTTGCAGGTTCTCGGCGAGGTGTACCCGCTCACCCCATGGGGCCACCCGTCTGACAAGATCACCATCTGCCAAACCAAGGAGGGCACGAAGGTCGCTTTTTTGCCTCGCCACGGCAAGGGCCACGCCCTCACGCCCAGCGAGGTGCCCGCCCGCGCCAACATTGCCGCCCTCAAGCACCTCGGTGTCCGCGCCATTGTTGCCTTCTCGGCCGTCGGTGCGTACACTCTCCTATTTCGGCGCCACCGCTCTAGCAACCCACTCACTCACGGATCACGCCTTCCACATTCGCAATTTCACAGGCAGTCTGCGCGAAGAGCTTGTCCCCGGCCAATTTGTCCTCCCCACGCAAATCTTTGACCGCACCAAGGGCATCCGCCCGTCGTCCTTCTTTGAAGACGGCATTGTCGGGCACGTTGGCTTTGCCGACCCGTTCCACGAGCCACTTGCTGAATTGATTGCCGACCACGCCGACGCCCTCGTCGACTCGCGCGTCCACCGCAACCGCACGCTCGTGTGCATGGAAGGCCCCGCCTTCTCGACCCGTGCCGAGTCGCACTTTTACCGCATGGCCAACTGCGACGTGATCAACATGTCGGTGATTCCCGAAGCCAAGCTTGCTCGCGAGGCCGAAATCGCCTACCAAATGGTGTGCATGGTCACGGATTACGATTGCTGGAGGCCACATGAGGCCGCTGTGGATGTCACCACGGTCATGGGCACCATGGAGGGTAACAAGAACAATGCCAAGCGCCTTTGTGAGGCTTTCTTCCCCGACCTCGAGCGTGCCGTCAACACGGCCCAGTTCCGCGGTAAGGACTTCTTTGCCGGCGTTGAGGGAGCCGCAAAGATTGCCGTGCAGAGTGCGCCCGAAAAGGTCACGGCCGAGGCCGCCGAGCGCATCAAGTACATTTTGCCCCAGTACAAGTACACTGTCTAAGCTTGCGTTGTTTGCATCCATTCGTCCTTTTCCTTGTATCGAAGTGAGCGTGCTGCGTAAAAATTCTGGTTGTCATGTTGAAATCGCTCATCTGTCTTTATCCTTTCCTTACTCTATACATGCTGTTGGTCCACCATTTTCCCTCCTTGAATCAGCTCCAGGCAACAGCACAACCATGTCCGTATAGTGATGATGATGGACACAAAGAACACTCATATGCAGACGAATAAACCATGGGTACTTAATTCTCGGCAGCCGAAATAAATACCAAACCGCGTATGGAACAGCGAGGTTACGAAATGTGATATCCAGACGAACAAGACTGGTCTACTCTTGTCGTGCGTTCATGCCAGTGCATTCAAGGATTTAGTATTTACCAGCCAACCCCTGAGCTCTTCCTTGATCTCCTTGAATCGGCATAGACCAGCGCATCTTGTTAGCAGTAGTCGCCGCACGACCCACGGGAAGGGGTACGCGACGGGCGCGGCGTTGAAGTACCTGAAGTACCTGGACACACTCCAGGATTGACATCGCACCGAGCGTCCCAGAAAATGGAGCTTGTATCGTTCAACGTCTGTGTGGACCAAGGCACGGGCGAGACTCGAGGAACAACACGCAGCAAGCGATAATCCATGTTGTTCCCGCCAAATAGAAGCCGCCAGTGGCCCTTGCTCTCCAAAGCTGGGGCGCTGGCGAGGGCTTCGCATCGCTCGAGAATGATTCCTTGACCGTCTGGAACAAATGCCGGGGCCGGGTCTACAAATTGAACAAGGCAACATGACGGGTGTCAGTGAGACTCGGAAACAAGCCTGTCAGTCTTTGAGGCAACAAGGAATCATCATACATGCGCCCGAAACGACCACACACAGGTCTGGTCGAGCAGCTGGGGATATTTTATAGCGCTCTTCGCCGCCGAACGAGTCAGGAATGAGCGAGAAAGTCTGCGCGTCAGAACCATTGCTGTTGATAAAGACGGCAAGGCATCATGTCAAATCAGCCAATCATGCTTCCATGGAGCATTCCATGGGAAGTACCATTCCCACAGCCGAATGACCTGGCCGACGTCAAACCACTGCGAATGATGGAAACGTGGGCCATGCGAGAACATCAGCATTGACGAACAAAGCTTGGGACCGAAAAGAAGAGCAACACACCCCTCCAGGAACGTCTGCACATAAAGCCAACAAGTCTCCACGAAGGCCCAGTTGCAACATGCCAGATACGCGTCCGTTGCGCAAAGACGGAGACGGCAAGAAGCGGATATTCTGGTCTTCAGCTTGTGAGTTGCAACTCCACATGTGAGCGTTTGCCGACCAAGCCGCTGAAAAGTGAAATACACGCGCACAGCTGAAGTCAGTCTAATGTCTCGTCGGCTGTGAATACGAGCAAGGGCATACTTAGGGTCCGGGGATCGTTGTTACGCGCAATACACTTGGTTGCGTCGAGTGCCGTTCGAAGAAGAAACGACGGAGGATCTGGAGTATGGCTGGCGTCCGTGATCAACCAAAGGAGGGAATGTGTCGTATTGAGCTGTTGTGCAGTTCCAACGGTCAAGTCTGAAAACTTGGAGACAATCCTGGGAGTGTATCTTTCTGATGGATCAAAACCGTAGCGAACAGTTCCTGGCCAAGAGGCCCACTCATCGTATTGCCCACCACCGTAAGTAGTACAAGTACTACTCAACAATAGCGATGAATCGTCGTAGCACGTCCGGCCCGGGGACCACGTTGAACAAGAGACTACATAGAGACTCGAGCAGCGTCAACGCCCAATGCTCGACGAGATAATTGACGAATGACACTGAGAAAAGAATGTGAGCGAACATTCTGCATTGGCATGAAGGCAAAATTCTGGGGAAGCAGCTGGTGCAATAAAGAAAGACGTTTTGTACGAGACAGGAAAATAGAAAGTCCAACGTTGCGCATTCGATCCGTTACTGGATATGTGCATGGGTGGGAGACCTGGTCAGACCATTTGCGCTAATCATTGGTGCCACCTGGTCGGGAGTTATTGTTGCGTGCCATTCCCAGAGCTGAACAACTCGTCCTGCCAACATCCACTTCAGAAAAAGATCAGTCAGCACATGAATCTATGACATTGCCTGAGGTGGCCGGAACAGAGGCATACCCCGCTCTCAATGTCCAAGCACAGCCGTTGCGCACCTGGTTGATACTTGGCTTCAAACCTCCCAACGATTCGCCCATTTAGCGGTCTGGGCTCCGGAATGAAGCGAAAAATTTGCCTCTCGTCTGAACCAGCAGTGCATACATGCAAGGCAGTCCATGACGTCCATGGACCTAAACGAAAATAGTTCACATCATTGAAGTAGGAAGCTAAAAATGAGGAGCAAAGAGGAGCAAACCTTGCAAGAAACCGTATCCTGTCGCGGTAACGCAGAAGTAGGAAGCCGCAAGATTCAGGCGAATCTCGGGTGCTTGTGCGATGCAGATTCGGAGCAGACAAGCAATGAGCGCAAGAAAGGGTAGAAGCGGGGCTCTCATCGTCATGTTTTGCATGGTTGAAACGTGATGTTTATGTATCACAACCTCGGTATACATAAGGAAGTAGTCCGGAGGATCATGAATGCCAGGATGGTGCCAAACAAGGACGGGTGCATGATAGGGGCGGGAACAGCATTTTAACGAATTCTTGACAAGGTAATAATTGACGTATGACTCTGAAGCGCTGTCAAGGATCGTTCCAGCGACCGCCTTACCCGGCAGTCAACCTTCGTTCGGCCTCCGAGCTTGAGTTTGAACTTGTGGGGGTCGTGGACAGTAGTACGCCACAAACCTTGCTCGGTCATTCATTTTTTGAAGTCTCGACCTTGTTCGAAACTCACGAAATAGATATGCGACCGCCTCACTGTACTACCCAGTCAACCTAGTTCGTTCAGCCTCCGAGCTTGAGTTTGATCTTGTGGAGGTTGTGGACAGTAGTACACCACAAACCTTGCTCGGTCATTCATTTTTTTGGAATCTCGACCTTGTTCGAAACTCAAGAAATAGATATGATGGAATCGTGGAAGATTTGGACAAGCCGATTATTTACCAAAACTTAGAGACGAATCATATTCGCTTTCGTCGTTTAGACCGTGTTGGCTGACCCGTGCATCACTGAGCTTGTTTACCGTCGCGTGGGAAAGGCCTCCTGGTACTTTTGGCCGGTTGTTGTCACTTATCCAAGCCGTGCGTGGCCGTTCAGGCAATGAGTAATGCAGGAATCGGCGGTCTTGTTTGTATGTATTGCGGAACAGAAAGAAATCGAACGATGAGGCGCGTATTTGAATTTCAGGCAGACGATGGTGGTCAAGAGTCCAGAATGAAAGGGGGACACGTCCACGAGGACAGACAAAAGAGAAACACTGCACAGAGCACACCATGCCCAAAGGGATTCAATAGGGACAAATGAAGAGACGGAATGCGCAAGGTGAAAAAAGCCAATCTCGAGCAAACGAAGCGGGTGCTGCAATGAAATGGAACATGGGGAAGAAAAACGACTGATGCTGAAAGGAGAAATGATCAGGGAGCAAGAAGAAAGCAAACCAAGGGCGCACTACCAAACCATTTGGAAGATAAAGGACTGACTTACTCATACCCTGGATCAAACCGCCCACTACCCACACTACTGCCCCTGCCCTTCCCCCGTGCACTGGCCCACGTCGGCGACAACCCAGCTTGATACATTTGCATCTGCTCGTTGCGAATGTGATCCATGAATGCCGCCATATGCTCGACCTGCGCGGGCGAAGGCCGCGGACCCGACACGTAACTTTGCGGAACGCCCGCCGCCGCAGCCATGAATGAGGCCCGATGATGCCGTTGCTGCTCCTGGTCGGAAATCACCGACGAAGGGTGGTGCGGGGAGTAGTACGACTGTGGAGGGTACTGCTGGTTGGCCGACGCTGCGGCGGCCGCGGTGGCGGCGGCCATGTATGAGGTAGGCGAGTACGTATCAAAAGGGCCGGCCGGTCCGCTATGGCAGTGGCCGTGCGTAGAGCCGCTTGCTTGCGCCGGAGGCATCATGGCGAGTCGCGCAGGTGAGGCGCACAGGTCTGGGTCGAAATAACCAGACGGCGCTGCAGGCGACGGATGTCGGGAATGCAACCTGGACCCAGCACGTGCCACCGGGTGCCCGCCAAACAACTCTGGGGTATCTGCACGCGATCCACCGCGAGGCCCAGCGGACGTTACTGGTGTGGGCCCGAGCATGGATGCGGGCATTTGGTTGGGAAGATCGGTCATGTGCCGTGCGGGTCCACCGCCTTGCGTGGACACAACGCTGTGGGACCTGCGCGAAGGTGGGCCACTTGCTTGTTGTTGCTGCAATTGCTGGTGCTGCTGAGGCGGGGGCGGCGAATGCATGACTTGGCTGAACAAGGCCGCCAACTGCTGCTGCTGCCGCCCCGACGGCGTGCTCCACAATCTGCTCCCGTTCAATGGCATGAGCCCTTGGCCGAGCGGACCGTTGACCTGTGCTGCGTCAAAGTCATCAAACAAGGATCCTTCCCACCCACTCGGCCCACCGCCGCCTGCCGCTGCAAGCGTTCCCGCCGTCGGTCCATTACCACTGCTCCCCACTCCCGGTGGTCCCACCCCGCCGGTGGTTCCAAACGCATACGCCCACTCGACAGAAAACGGGCCGGGCGGTGACATTGGCGCATTCGACGGTGCGCGGCCAGCCATCATGGGCGGCAGCTGCTGATAAAACTGATGCTGTTGGTTCTGGAACGGTGACTCGTCGTTTGCCGAGCTGCCCGACGTAGTCCCAGACTGTGGGACGCCGCTGCTGCCGCCAAACGCGGGCGACCCAAACGTCCTGTCCATTTCCGACGACGACGACGATGCACTCAATCCCGGAGGTGCGCCGCCCGCCCCGTTGCGAGTCGGTGGCTCGCGCGCGAGGTACCGCGACGTGGTGGCCGTGTAGCTGCCTGCGCTCGACCCAGACTTTGGCACGTATCCCAGGCTCGTCGACATGGAGCGTGATGGGGGCGAGCCGTAGGCCGAGGCGGGTGGAACAGAGACGTCTTGGTTGGTGCCGCGGCTGGAACTCCAGGGCGGTGGACCAGTCCCAGTATACATGTGGATACTTTGCGGTGGAATGGAGGTCACGGGAGGTGGCGACTGAAAGGGCAGGGACGACTGAGTCTGGCTCGTGGGTGAAGACATGATTGTGTTCACGCCCAGGGTTTGCTGGTTGGAAGTGGGGGAAGTTGGGGAGTGCAGATGCAGTGCTGGGTGATCGAGTGCGGATGCGGATGCGGAAACGGATATACTTGTGGCAGGCTTATACAGGGCAAGCGGAGGGGGCGGGTCTACGCGGCGGCGTGAAGATGTACTTTTTGCCGTAGGACGACCTGCACGCCGTTGTGACCCGCCACGAGCCGGGGGAGAGGTGGTCGGCGGATTTGTGGCGAGATTCGACGAGTTCAGCGGGGCCACGGAGGCGGTGCTGCTTGGACTCGTGACCATGGGTTGGCCCTCGTCTTCATCTCCTAGAGCCGGAGGAGCAGTAGATGCGGCGAGAGCGGCCGCTGCTGTCGCTGCCGCGATCTGCTGCTGCAATCTCAATATGGCCGGGTTGTTTGCTGGTAACGATGTGCCCAATGCCGCCTTTTCAGTCTTTTTGCGCTTGGCATAGCGAAGCCCGCAAGCGTTGCTACATAACGGACATGCTCGACGGTCAATACAGGCACATGGTGAGGCAGAATGGAAGCGCAGCAACACCGTACCACAAACACTTTTCGCCTGTGGGTCCCTTGCGCCACTCTGGACTGTTTGTGCGTCCACAATCCATGCACACCATGCCCTCCTCGCTCACGTCTGTCTGCTTGCTGCCTCTTGTGCGCTTGCGATTGATTTGCCGGCCCTGAGTCGACGCTGCAATCAAGTTGGCATCAATGAAATCGCTTGGCGTGATGACGCCCGCCAATCCCGACCCGTGTCCCGCGGCAGGCAGGTACTGCTGCGACCCAGTGCGTGCTCCAACGACTGCGGCCAGTGCGGGTGACGTCAAGGGCGACGTGGCGTCAATGTCCATGCGGTCCAACTGGTTGCCTGCGCCGTCGAGCGAGTCACCGCCGCCAACATCCACCTCGGACTCTGCGCGACTGCTCACTTGCGACGGATGTTGTTGTTGGCGCTGCTGTCGATTTCGAGAGGATACCACCAAGAGCTCGTCATACGCGGATTCGCGCAAAACTGAGCCAATGGGCGGAGCTGCTGCTGCCTGGCCACCGAACGCAGCATACTTTGCAGCAAGTGTCGCACGCAATCTTTCATTTTCGACCTTGAGCTGGATCAACTCGTCGAGCGACGTGTCGTGCGGCGGGAGCGGGTACGGCCGCGCGACAAGCAAAAAGAGGTCGTCGCGAAGGGCGGGCGAACCGCCGCTGCTGCCGTCGGCCGATGTGGTTGGGCTTGTCACCACATTGGCGCCCAAGCCGGCCGTTCTTGCTGCTCGCGGAGGGGACTGCGGGTCGGGCGTGGGTTCGGGCGAGGCGGGCGAAACAATCTCTGGCGAAGCCGCCCGATTGTCCAAGTCGGCCTTGTCCTTGCCACTTGACGGTGCAGTGGCAAGCTTCAGCTGGGGCATTGGCACATGGCCCGACCCGCGGAACCCGCCCAGCAGCTGGTGGGTCAGATAGGTAGCCCCATTGTCGGCCTTGAGCTGGGAAGCAGTCCGCAGGCAGAGCGGCTGGCACTTGACAAGCATGATGCGGTAGTCGGACCCCCACTGGTGCCGGAACCGCAGGTAATGCAGGCGGGTCGTGGGCAACGAGCGCTCGTCCTCTTCGCCATTGTCGTCACGGTCATGCTGTAGTTGTAGATGCTGTTGTTGGTGGCGCGCCAGGTCGCTAAGCGTGGCGCGCAGCTGGAGAGCATCTTCAGGGTGGTTGAGCTCGAGGATGGAACGGTTGACTATGGACTGCGGATCAACGTCTGCACAGCACACAATCGGCACATCGCATCAGTGAGTTGGCATGGGCAGTGGTCGACAGCAATTCGGTGGGTTGGTCGGTCGCGATCGGACAGGCCCAGCGCGAAGTCCGATGGCCACGACACGCCTCGCCTCTTCGGCATCCGATAGCCAGGCCCGCCATCCGGCACATATCAGCCGTTTACCGAGGACCAAGAGGACCGTGGCATTGGCGGGTTTGGCAAAGTGGCAAAGCGGATGACAAGTGAGACAAGTGCAAGTGAAACCAAGCGTCGAGGTGGAAGGTGAGACAAAAAGGAAACAGAAAGATATATGGGCATACCAAGAACCGCTTGGATCGACGCCGAAGCGTAGGCAACGGTCCCAGACGAGGACACAACCAGGACCACGTCCTGCACCATGCCCAGCAGTTGTTGCAGCCGATGCAAAATGTCCATGTTCGCTTGTCTTGTTATTGCTTGGTGTGCTTGTTGGCTGTTGGTGAGTGGGTGTTGATCGGTCAAGCAAGGTTTCGATGGCGACCGGGTGGGTACTGCCGTTTTGCTGGACGGAAAATGACTATTGCGAGTTTGAACAGGAGAAAAAAAAAAGAAGCGATACTTTGATGGGTCGACTTTGTTCGATTGTTGCCGTGAATGGGCTGGAAGCCGACGATTGAAGGTGGTTTGGAGGATGTAGGGGGGTAGGCGAAAATGCTTGGTTCTGGGGGGTCGATAAGTTGGCGTGTGTCGAGGAGAGAAAGATGAAAAAAGAAAAAAAAAACGAGGTGTGGGCCTCGCCCAACCTCGCTTCCAGATCAGACAATAAATACTGACGCTCGGCCTTGTGCTTGCAAAGCGCGTTCAAATCAATGGCCAAACCTAGGTATCATGGAGTATGGACGAAGTCCATGTCAGTATGACAAGAGTCTGAGCCACCCGACCCGCGAGAAAGCTTCGTCAAAGCACATGCTTTGACCTTGCATGTGACAGCCAGGAGTGATCACCAGCACCAGCATCCGCTTCCACCGCTGGAAATCATAACTGGAGAAGCGGAACGAAGATGTGACCAATCTGCCTTACCTTGTAATACCAGCGACCGGTAAACTTACGGGCCAATGACGTGAAAGTGGCCCGAGATGTGAAACTTTATCGTGTTCGCAGCTTGGAGAAGTGGACGACGAAATGGAGGCTGTTGCTTGGCGCAGTCATAGTCGGGCGTGGATAAATACACCTTGAATCCTGGCTGGGCTGGTCAGTGCCCGGAGTTGAGGCACACTAGAGGACGAGCGGGGTGCCGACAGGTTTAGGCCAGGGCTGAACACACAGAGAACACGTGGGATAAATGATCGCCGTCGCAGTCCCAGAAGTTGTGGCAAAGAGTGAAAGAGTGGTAAGGCAAGGTACAGTATTGGATGCCGCCCTCCTGCGGCTCAAAACAGCGAACAATGTGCAAACGGAATTTGTTGAATGGCGGGTGTTGGACGAAGGCAATTGAAGCAATCGGTGAGGGAGATCCGTACAGGTGCAGGGTTGTGTCGACGGAAAACGGGCGTCAGGATGTTGGTTGACAAGAAGGGTGATTAGTGCTCTGTGGCCCTATGCGTAAAGAATACAGTATCTGGGCGTTTGCTTTGGGTGAAGAAGAGGGCAAACGAAGCAATGCTGCGCCGGATTTATGGCTTGGTTAGCAATAGGCTCAGCAGCATCGGGAGGCGCAGCTCTGACCAACGCCGATCGAGCAGAACCATTGCTTGGCTCGATCGATGCGGAATGACAATCACTCCATGAGCATTGTACCTACGCAGTCTTTCTACCATGTTCATTGCTTCTTTCCAAATCAGGCAGGTGGTTGTTGATTGGATGCACATTTCCCATCTGCAGGACAAGGATCGATACATCCGTTGATGTATATAGTTGTATCCGAATGTTCCGTCGGTCCAACTCTCACAAAAGTGCCAATTGGCAGTATTCAATACCGTGCAAGCAATATTGCGCTGCTGGGGGGGGGGTGACTGTGCACCACGAATGTTCGGTGAGTACTAGTGCGTGTGTTGATGTATTTGAATAACCATAAGCTATTGATTGCTTTTGGATACACGTCGTCTTTGGCTCTTCGCTTCCTTCAGCCCGCCACTTGGAGCCCGGGTCGCCTCTACGCCAACCTCGCTCACTGACGACGATGGCAACAACTCGTCCGTGAACCTCGCCGCCCAATCCTCATCGGCCGCCACATGTGCACCAACAACAGACACGCTGGATGATGGCGACACGTCTTCATCTACATCCCCGTCGTCGCTACCACTTGCACCCTTGACCTCCGCATCTTGAACGGGCTTGGGTCTCAAGTCCAGCGTAAACACCCTCCGTCTAACTGCCTTGCGCGACCGCCTGGCCACCATCCCGGCGTCACATACCCGATCCCACTCATGCCCGGCCCACTGCTCGACGTCGGCGATACGGCCGGCGTGATGATTGTCCCGCTGGGAATCGACATGAGCATGAATTCGTCCTCGACAACCCATGCTCGTCCGGTCATGGGGCTGCACGGTCTGCTTGCGCTTTGGCAGCGACCGGAACATGGAATGCTCCGTGTGCCGCGCAAACGGCGACAGCGACTGATTTGCAGAATACAAGTTTGCAAGCTGGGCAGTAAACGCATTGCCCGCAACCCCGCCGCTGCTGCTTGTGGCGCCATTGCTTGTCGACTCGGACGTGCTTGAGTGGGCGTCGCCTGCAGCAGCCATGGATTCGCGCGACACGGTGCTTGACATGCTGCGAATCGGGCCAACCCGCGCCTT
>MCFL01000024.1:0-386332 GCA_002102555.1 Catenaria anguillulae PL171 | reverse complement strand
AACCTAAACCTAACCTAAACCTAACCTAACCTAAACCTAAACCTAACCTAAACCTAAACCTAAACCTAACCTAAACCTAACCTAAACCTAAACCTAACCTAACCTAACCTAACCTAAACCTAAACCTAACCTAAACCTAACCTAACCTAAACCTAAACCTAACCTAAACCTAAACCTAAACCTAACCTAAACCTAAACCTAACCTAAACCTAAACCTAAACCTAAACCTAAACCTAAGGCCACACGCCTTGCTTAACAATGCAAGAGATACTGCTTGTGAAAGAAATACAAAGGCACGAATCCCAATCCTTGAATGCAAGCACATCGAAAGCAAAGGAAAGCACATGTCACAACTCGTACTCACAATTCCAACAACTCGCCAACGATTCCATCAGGCCTGTTCGCGGCCTCGAGAACGGCATGGTTCATTTGACCTGAAATGGCGTGCTCGTGATACTCTTGAGCCAGAAGAGCCGCAGGCAGGGCCTGGACGATGGGCATCGGGACAGGTTCGTTGTGAGTCCCATGGTTGCGGTCGCTGACATGCAAGACACATGTGGGCTTGAGAAAGCGATCCGAGCACCGCACAATCTTAGTTGCCAATACATAGGTAGAACAGGCAGAATAGCGGGTCAGTCGAGTAGCTGCTAGAGCCATGGGAAAAAAGGGAGCAGCAACACGTACCAGCTCAGAGCGAGCAGCTGGCGACCACACATTGAAGCGGGTCACATCACGCAGAATTTGAGTCACCATGCCGGTCGCGGGATCAACGTCCTCGCTGTCAGAATCAATATGCCAGCCGGGGATGGTGGACCGTAGGAAATCGACTTCTGTGAAGCCTTGGCATCCCGTCAAGCTTGAGTGAGTTGACTGCAGTGCATGGCGGCCAGTCGCAAGACAAACGCGGGATTTGCTGATGTGTTGTCGGCGGAAATGGTGCGGACACAGTACTTGATGTCAAACTCGTCAAGGATTTTGAGCATTGTGGCTTCCATTGTGCTAGCCGTGCGGTCGTCAACCTTGCAGACGCTTGAGTCAATGAAATGACCGGTAATGCCAAAGTAGGAGGTCGTTTGTTGCGCATCATGATCAAACGCGTCCCTCTGATCACCATGCTGATCGATCTTGTACAGGCGGAACATGATGACATGGGTCAGAATGATGTTGAGCATGTGGAAGAACGAGGACGACAAGAGATAGACATAGATACACTGCCTCAATAATAGACTCAAAGCATTCAACACACACACCCCTTCCTATCAGACTGAGAACCCGGGGGAGCGCTACCTGCTCCCTCTGGTCCAGTCCCTTCCTATCTTGCTATGTTATGGCTGGACTTCCAACATCGTTTCTGAATGATGGGAAGCGTTAGAGTGTCAAAGACAATGAATTGGGCGTGATTGAGAGGGAAGAAACGCACGCTTGCTCCACAATATCACAGGTCAGGTGAATGTGTTGCGCCTCCTTTGACAACCAGGTCTTGATGTTGCAACGGAAGTCTGGAATGACATGATCGGTGAACTGACGCTCGTACGTCTTGTACAAATTGGCATCCTTCTCGTCAGAGAGCGCTGCAATGATGGCCATGAAGAAAGGGTTCTCAAGGGCGTGGAATGCGAGGTCGGAGGTCAGACAGAACATGACCACGAGCCAGCGGAGCAGGAGCTTTGTGACCTTGCGTTTGAGCGAAACACCATTTTCATTGACGGTCAGCTTGGCTTTCTTGTCAACGCCATTGGCATCTTTGCGCACAATGCTTGGGAACCGCGACTTGACACTGGTCTTGACATCAATCGGTGCTTTTCGACATTGGACGACGTATTCGCCAAGACAAGAGTTGCTGGAACTGGCCGAGTACGCCTGGCGCTTTTGTTGTTGCAATGCTTGCACTTCCAGCTGTACGTTGACCAGAGTTGGGTTAGCGAATGCGCAAGGACATGAGGAGACTGCGGCCAATCGTGGCGTCTTGGCGATTCACCGCCCAGGCGGGGGCTTCGGTACCAAAAAAAAAGAAGTACAGGCGGTTCTTGTGGTTGATGCAGAAGTAGTTCTCGATGTCCACCACCGATGCTGGCACCAAACGCCAATTGGTGAGCGTGTGGGACAATGCCAACGGAAGAGGGAGGCATGTACATCTGCGCTCGTCGTCTTTTCCTCATCACTGCTTCCGCTGCCTCTTTCCAAGTCGGGTGGTGCAAGGGCAGCCGCTCCATGATGCAGGCGCTCGCGTTGAAGTTTGCTGAGTGGAGGATGAGGGTCGGGCGGTGGAAGCGGAAGGCGGCGGTTCGTGCGGCGTTGGGGGTGGACGCAAAACGGATGGCGCGAGGGCATCTGGAGCCCCTGCTATACCTGGTTGATGTCGTGTCGCTTTGGGTGTGCCTGCGTGTGGCCGTTGGGATGCAGGCGGCGAAAGAATCGCCGGTGATCGCGCCGTTGACGCCGACGTCGGGTTGGGTCGGATGGGCGGGCGAGCGAGAGGAACAGAACTGGACATTTGCGTGGTTGGCTATGATAGATGCAAAAAAGTGTACATGGTCATTGTCCCGTGTGAGGAAGCATTCGACAGGGGCGACGAGACTAAACCCGAATGCACAAGAGTCGTCCGTACCGTGTTGATCCTCATAACACGAACCTGCTCCTCGTCGTCGCTACTGGAACTGTCGCCCGTGACCCCATCTTTGCCTGGTTTTCCTGGTTGACAATCAGAGACCTTGAACCTGGAATGCGGATGCAACTCCGTATCCGACTCATGACATGCCTGGCCCGGCCGCGAGCGCAAATGGCAGCTGGTGGAATCTACCGACGTGTCTAATTACTCCATGCAACATGCTGCTGGGGCCATTGCCTTGCGTACATTTTTCACCGTTGGTGCTGGCGGAGAAGCGTGAGTGCAAATGACTTTTGCGTGCTGGCAAAAGCAGGTTGGAGCAGGAGAGCTTTGAGCACCGCAGGGCAGCAGGTATGGCAATACAATGCTGGGAAAACAGGCAAATCGAGGCAACGTATGTGTCATCAAAGGCAAATGGTGGTCAAGCGAACGTGTTGCTGCCCAACACGTTCCAGTTGATTTGACGAATCGGCAGTAACTGAGGGACGTTCGATCCACCAAGCGCAGTTGGGTTGGAACGCCACATGGAGAGAAGGATCATGGTCGTTCTTTGCAAAGTGCTGAGACGGTGGTATCATACCATTTCCCCAATGGATGAGATGATGGGCGGCTTAAGGCTATGGAGTGACTAGCCGGCGCAAGGAAGAAAGGCAGTCATGGGTGGGAAGACGTGATCGCATTTTCATTCCTTTGGCCATGGTGAGCCAAACCAAGCATTTTCAGCGAAGGAAAACGAAGAATACATAGCTGCATGGACGGATTTGGTCATGACGGGAAGACACAGCGTGGACAGCCCGTGGCCATGTTAAGCACAGGCATGAGGGCCGGTGATGCTGGCGCATGTGCATGTACATTGGTGTTATAGCCTGTTGGGTGTTGCCGTTGTCGTACGAAT
The DNA here is from genome assembly GCA_002102555.1 of Catenaria anguillulae PL171. Classification (NCBI taxonomy): domain Eukaryota; kingdom Fungi; phylum Blastocladiomycota; class Blastocladiomycetes; order Blastocladiales; family Catenariaceae; genus Catenaria; species Catenaria anguillulae. The sequence continues at coordinate 382,829 of MCFL01000024.1, read as the reverse complement.
CGGCCGGTGGTGGGATTGCATGGGGGCAATGCAAGAGCGAGCGAGACGGCGAGAGACTGAGAGTGCAGCCAGCGTCCACGGCCACCAATGAGATCTGTAGCTGCTGCAGTCAAACTTGCTTGTGTGGCCAGCTGGTGCGCTTCCGATTCCCAGCTACATGACTCGATTCTTTCCTTCTCGGTATGGCCCCGAACTCACGTAAGTGTACTGAAACAATAGGTTACCGTATGCTACTGATTCAGGGTTTTCTATCCATGCCATAATTTTGTGAGTCAAAGAATTGCATCATTGATTTGGCTCTTGGCGCGGCACATACAGACACTGTACAGTATAGGAAGGCATTATCGTGCGTAAGCTGCTCGTTTATCATGTCGATTGCCTCCACGGACAGGTTGCTAATCACGGCCCAAAACAGCCGCTCATCGGGCGAGAACCACCGGGGTACGCCCAACACGACTTTGGACCAAGGGTTGATACACGGTAACCTTGATTGTGGTCTTTGGCGCATTGCGCTCTCGTGAGACCGGAACCGTAGCTGTGAACTGTAACCAACCGAATCCGTCGTCCTTGATTGTTGGAAATGTTTGGACGCCGCGACCTTCGAGTTGCCAGCGTACAATCTTGCCGAGCGCAACTGTGTACGAAATGTCCCACGAGTTTTCGTCCGACTTGGGCAACTGACGAATGGCCATGTCCCACTTTTTGTAGTACTCGAGCTTGGCACTCGCGATGGTATCTTTGTGGCCGTAACAGCGGAACAGCACCATGGCAACACCGCATTGCTTCAAGGCCGTGACAAGTGTGTGGACGCCGAGCTTTTGGTTGCCCATGCATCACTGAGCGGTTGTGCGGTCGGGGGAATCCGGGGTTTGGATTGTGACTTTGGCCCGGGCAAGCCGTTTTGCGAGCATATCGTGAGCCTGCACAAAAACGGGCGTGTGTGAGAAGTCGTGTAGCCGATATTGGACGCATTGTGGCGATTGGCGCCTGTCATACCTCTTGCAATGTACGATTTCGAGTCCAGCAAAGGTTTTTTTTTTGGCAGCAAAACAAGATTTTTCTGTGAAACCATGCCGGGTCGACGACAACCACGGGCGGCGCTTGAAGCACGAGGTGGTTTCCAAACTGTTTTCGAGCTTGGTTGGAGATGCCAACGTGCGGATTGATGATCGTGGAGCCAAGTAAATCCTACTCGCACCACACAATGCAATGGAATCGTCAGTTATGAGCTCATGACAAGGACAAGACAACCATCCTAAGAAACCGCATGTACCGGCAACGACTCGACAGGTGCCGGAAAATGTTCCTTGTCCGCGGCAGGCGTCTTGCGGACGGACGAGTCCAGGTCACTGAGATGGACAGAATAGTCTGGCCGAGTTGGCGGCGTCACAACCGGATTGTTTCCAACACCGCGGGCCACAGTTGGATCCCAGTCTTGCTCCGCCTCCATCACCGTCATCCCCACCGCCATCCCCACCGTCCTCACTCTCAACAGATTCCACACGCACCTCGTGGACAAATTGGAAGGCTGCGTGTGATAAACAAAGTGTTGGGGGGGGGTCTTTGGATCAGCGCAGCCCGCGCTGGGAGTTGGGCGCTGAAACACCTGTGGAGGAAGAGAGTCATCTGGGAGCGCGACACGGCGGGGAACCAACATGTGCGTGCGAGACGACCGCTTGATGTGGATGTACGCAGGCAACATAAGGATATCGCCAGGGCCTGGGTCGCGGCCGGGCGTCAACTGCTTGGTTGCCTCGTCAAAGACAGTCAAGCCCTGGAGGTGATCCTTGATCTTGTCGTAAAGTTGGCGCGTGAAATCCTTGAGTGTGGTTGCCATAATGGTGAAATGGTCAAGTTGAACCAATTCGTTGGCATTCTTGTGGTGGCCGATGAATGTCTAGAGTAAAGCCTCTTCAAACTTGATGGTCACTGGCCGAACTGGGTCATCAACCTCGCCCTGAATGCCAGGTTCTTCGTCATTCGGGTCGCCTTGGTTGCTGGTGCTCGCATCCCCATCGCGATCACGGCCTCCTTCAACGCCAGCTCTTTTATCGTGCTCGCCTGCCGCTTCTTGCGACGCTTCGGGGTCTTGTGTCGAATGGAGCCTGGCCGACGGTGACACGTAGCCCTGCGGCGTTGGCGGCGGTTGCGTAGGGCGAGGTGCAGGCCCAACAGTTGGCATGGGCGGCGGCTGCTGTCGAGAGGAAGTGGATGTGGGACGCGGGCCATTGGTGGATGGGGTCGTCTGCTGGTGCGGGCGTGCAGTCGGGTATGTGCTGGCCGTCATGCGAGCTTGCGTGCTGCGTGGACGGGTTGAAAGGAATGATGCGGCGTCGCCCAGCGAGCATGGAAGAGGGATGCCACGAGAAGGGAAACGAGTGTATGTGAAAGGCGACGATGCTGGCGGGGGCCACGGTCGGCCAAAAGCTGCCGATGTTGCCGGCACGATGCGTGTTGGTGGTGCATGGAATCACGGGAGGGGAGAGAGGAGGCGATCATCTCATCTCGGTGTACGTATTCATATGTATGTACATGTTGTTTGTTGTTGGTGTTGGAAGCGGTCGGTGCAATCGGCGGCCGCGGTACGTCTCACACGTGGACACGCTCGATCGATCAGTCTTGATCGGATGTCTCGCGTGTTCAATCTCCACTTCTCCATTCTCCATTCTCCGTCACACAAGAGATCGATACATATGATACAGTCAATGTTCGCCATGCAAACAACCTACAACTCCCGCCGCAACCTGCGCAATGCGCGCCACGTCATCCGCGACGATGACGACGGTGACGATGACGGCGCTGGCTTTGCCTTCGAGAACCCATTCGACTTTTCCTCGGCCCCGCCTCCTCTGCACGCCGCGCTCCCGTCAACCGCGGCGGGGCCGCTGCGGGTGGAGGCAGCGCAGAGATGCGCAAGCTCCGCTCGCTCGCCCAGTTTCTCGAATCTGACATTGGCAAGCTCACTGCCGAGTCACAAGATATCATGGCCGAGCTTGGCACCTACTCGGAACTCGTCACCCAAGTCGCTTTTGACTGCGCCGACGTGGACAATATCGAGCAGGCAAACTTGCTCGTCAACAAGGTCGTTCCAAAACTCGACGATGTCGTGGCTGCCGTCAAGAGCAGTGACGCCGCATTGGCGCTTGTCGCCGACTCACTCAAGACATCGCTGCTTCAGGAGGCGGCGCTTCGTGAAGAGCAAGAGAACCGTATGGATGTCGATGGCGAGCAGTCACAATCCCAGTCCCAGTCCGACTCGGAATCCAAGGTCAAGGCGGAAAAGGACGACAAGAAGGGCAAGATTCCCGATGTACATCTACTACTCTCTCGCTCACTTGGCACACATATGACATGGGTTGACTTACTCAATCATAATCACCCACACAATAGCCCGACGACGTTGCCACCTCCTTCCGCGCCCATTTCGCCGAGTCCAGTACCGCCAACCCACCACCTGCCCCAACTGCCGACGGCATCCCAACCGGCAACCTCGCCGTCGCTGCCCGCGCCAAAATGTGGGAGCTCACCAAGGATCCGCGGTTTGCCCCAGGCGATTTGGACGAGGACGACGACCTCATGATCACAGCCGAAAAGGAAGACTTCCGTGACCCAATCACTGCGGGCACCTTCAAGCACCCTGTGCGCAGCAGTTTGTGCAAGCACCGGTACGAGAACCACGCCATTCGCCAACTCATTCAACAGGCAAACGGGCGAACGGAGTGTCCAGTCGCCGGTTGCCCGCACTACGTGCGTGAGGATCAGTTGGAAAAGGATCCCATCTTTGAGCGCAAGTTGAAACGCCATTTGGCAGAGTTGGAAAAGGCCAAGACGCAAGGTGGTGACGAGTACATGGAGTTGGATTAATTCAATTGGTTTGTTTGGTCTGTGTGTATGTACAATAAATATGGATCGAATCGTCCATGGATTCGCATTCAATAAAGCACTTGTTGTGTTGCTGACATTTCATTCGGATACAAGTATACATTGACGATATTGACTGGTACATGAATGCAATCTAACAACACACTATGAGCAACACGGGCACGGGAAACATTTACTTGGATCCTGCAGACACTGGCGCGGAGGGCTCAACCTTGGCGGGCACGGCCTGGTACGTTTGCCCGACAATCTTAAGCGCCACCGCCCGCCGCCTTGCCTGTTCCTTGGACAATGCCTTGTCGCCCAACACCCGGTCGCACACCTCGCGCAGCACCGACTGCACCTCCATCTTGCTACCCTTCCACAATGCCTCCAAGCCACGCATGGCGGCCGCCTCCTCCAACTTTTCCCTCTCCTCACGCGCCATGCCCTTCTTGTCTGCCTCGCTCAACTGCGAAAACGACCTCTGCAAGTCGATGGCCGACTTGAACGTGGATACCGTCTCGGAAACGACATGTGCCTTCTCCGCCATGGAATGCCAATAACTACCAAACGAGCTGCCCGCCAAGTACTGCTTGGCTTTGAGCGTGTACGTATACCCGGTGGCGTGCAAGAGCTCAACGCCGTAGCTCTCCTCCTTGAGCTCGTCCGCCTCCATCTTGACAATCTGCTCAAACGCCTTGGTCGCCTTTTCGTCCATGTCGGTCTCGGTCAAGATGCTGAGCTTGTGGATCAAATTGCTCACCAGCTTGGCAACACGCGCCTCGCGCGCACGCTGCTTTTCCTCGGTTTGTGCGGCGTCACGCTTGGCCCGCTCCTCGGGCGTGAGCTTGTCGTCATCGTCAATGGTTTCGATGGCGTGCTTGAAGTCTTCGGCGATCGAGATTTCGCCAATAATGTCGACAAACCGGTCGCCGCCTGCGTTGTGTTGCGAATGCACATGCACGAGCGGATAAATATGTTAGCGAAAAAAAAGTACGGTGGGAAAAAAAAAGACGAGCGATTCAGAACAGCCGTACCAAACTGTGCCTTGAAGAAGGATGACGGGTCGACAAACCCGCCCTCGGGGCCGGCATCGTCCTTGCCAAACTGGTTGTATTGCTTGCGGAGCTTCGGATCGGAAAGAACTTGGTACGCCTCGGAAATGCGCTATGTGAGCATGAATTGCCCAAGGTGGGGCTGGCGTGTGAGATGACAAGTGTCGGAATCGTGCAGGCATGGAGATAGAGTGACGGAAGCGGGCAAGCAAAGAGGACAGGAGAAAGAGACGGGGAACTCTTGAGATGTCGGCAACGACAGCAGGTTGGGGAAGGGAAAAGCCAACGAGTCGAGATGGAGCGCTGAGATGCATGTCATGATATATACCTTGAACTGAGTCATGGAAATGGAATATGTATGTTGAAGCCAAGTTAGTCAAGATACCCTGAACGAAGAAGAAGAACAATGGTGAGAAATCACGCACACGTTCAGCTGCATCGGCGTCACCGCCGTTCTTGTCGGGATGATACTTCATGGCCTACAGATGGACAAAGAAGGACAAAAGAGGGGAGGTGTGAATGGTGTGAATAGTGTGTCGACGACAGAAGGCCAAGGCTCAACCGAAATCAACAAACCAGCTGATAATAAGCCTTCTTGATTTCGCCAGCAGTCGCCGTGGCACTCACACCCAACTCGTCGTAATAGGCCATGGACGCGGGATTTTCATCCGTGCCCAACGACCGGCTTCCAAACGGGCTCGCTCGTTCGCTTGCATCGGACGCCTTTGGGCGGCCTTGCATGTCGACGTGGGTGATGGCGTTGCAGCTCCAGCAACGCACGCCGACAGTGTTTTGCAGCGACGACCATTTGGTGCCGGCGAGATCTGGGTGGTCCGAGGTTGGCTTTTGGAACTCGATTTGGAGCTTGCATGATTCGCAGGCGATCCGAAGCGTTGTGACGGGCTTACGTGAGTGAATGATGGGGATGGCGCCCACGCCTGTTGATGTCGAGGACGAGGACATTTCGAATTGGATTGGTGATGGGAGACTGTTGCTTGGTGTACTTTAAACGCCTTGAGGCGGTTGCATGGATGTTATTTCACAACCTAGGCAGAGTAATTATGGGAGAGTGACACTGGCACGAACCACAAGCCATCACCTGAGCCATGTACTTTTCACAGTGCATTTAGGGTGGCCTTGGTGGCCACTGTGCCCCGACTGTATTGCGTTCAAGGGCTCGATACCGGCCGGCCGGCGAGTGGCGACGGCGGCCGCGAAGCATTGACGGTGGCGTTGGCGGCTGTCGCAGGTGCGAGACATGCGTACCGAAAATGGCCGTGGAAGATGTGGATGATGGCATGCGCGAATAGCGGGGCAGCCATGACATCATTCTCATATGGGCCTTCGATCTGACTCTGCCACTCTGCCGATCGGCCCGAGCTTCCTCCAGATTCCAAACAGCTTCCCATCAATGTCACTCAGCAACACACAATTGCATTCGCAAAATCGGCTTATATAGTTTGCTATGGCCAATGAATAACGATCCATGTAAGCTAGAAACTGCTGCAATATCGACTGCCGCCTCGCATCGCCGCCAAGTCAACCAGTCATCCACAATCATGTCGGTCAGTTGCTCTCCAATCCTTCTATCGATTGTAATCGTTCCCCCAACACACTCCAAACCTGGCTCCATCCATCCGGAAGACATTCTCAACGACCCGGTCGGCAAGAAAGCCTGTGATTGCGCCCATCGTCCAATCCCTTTGCCATTGATTTTGCGTCGACCTTTCCTAACCCGCTGCTTTCCATGTCCATGTCTCATGCTGGGCCCTCGGTTCCTTGGCCCATTCCAGGCACCGAAAATCATTGCGCAGATTGTCATTACTGGCGCATCAATTTTTGGAAAGGCTTTTGTCGACGCCTACAAGGTCGCAGCCGCCAGTCCGTATCTCCATTCGTTTCTTGCTCTCCAAGTCCCCGGCAATTGCTGACCAATCTCCGTCCCACTTTTCTTTCTTCTCACAATCTGTATCGCAGATGCCGCCCGCCAACGAGCCTCCTCTGGTGAAGTCGGCGCCGACGCCGGAGTCGACGGGAACCCCATCAGTCCATCAGATGCACTCAACAAGAAGCTCGGCATTACTCTGGACGAGGCTGCTCTCATTCTCAACGTGAAGAAGGAGCCGATCCCAACCCAACAAGAAATCCTCGACCGGTATCAGACGCTGTTTGCACAAAACGATCCCGCAAGGGTGGATCTTTTTACCTGCAGAGCAAGGTGTTCAGGGCAAAGGAGCGGTTGGAGGGAGAGTTGAAGGTTGCATTGGGTGAGCAGGAGGCAACAGGGGCACAGAATGCGGCTGCAAGTCAGCAGCCACCATCGCAGCAGCAGCAGCAACCGCCAAAGCCGTGAGTGCAGGAGCCGTGCCTGTGTCTTGATTCCTTTTTTTTCTGTTTGTTGCTTAGCCATTTTTCGGTAGTGGGAGGTGCTTACTTCCTTCCCGTCTTTGTTTTCTCTTGTGTATACAGTATACTTGACCCTCGCTCCGATACACGCACATACATATGTATCTTTCCAACTTGGTCTGGATTCATGTGGTGCGGCCTGCTTGTGCACGATGGATGAGCCAACAACGGTTCACGTGATGGGCAGCTGCGAAAATGCTCCATCGAAGACGCACCCAAGCTGCTGGACGCTGGGCTGGCGATGGATCGCTCTACGCAGCCTTCTGGCACAGTAAACAAGCAACAATGGTAAGCAAACAGCAGGCCCTCGCCAAAAAGGCCAAAGCCAAGGCCCGCGTGGCATCCAATTCGTCGTCGGCGTCGGCGTCGCCCTCAGCCGCAACAACCAGTCGACCACCCGCACCTTGTGTCCCCGTCCTAATTCAACTCCTGAATGCACTCTCGACCAACGTCTCGCTGCTCGACTCTGAACTCCTCACCCCGACCCTGGCCGTCTCGGCCGCCGATTTCGACGCCGACACTTATGCGACGCAATTGCACGCTGTCGGCGCCCACATTCACCATGCCATCACCAAATTCACCTTGCTCCACCGCGAGGAAGAGGTTGGCAGCCAAGGCCCACCTGCTGAAACGTCCAAGGCCGAAGTCAAGTCCCTCGTGACACTCTCGACACAACTCGTTGCCCACGTTGCGTCTCGCCCGAAATCTCTGGACGCACCGTTCGCAACCTACACTTTGGCACAGCTCGCGAAATTCTCCTCGCCCTCAGCGCGCTCGTCGAAGGTTTTGTGACAAATCTGAGCGGTGGTGCGGATGCAGCTGCCGCGGCCCTCGCCGCCGGCACGGCCACCTCTGCGACCGATCGTGCGCTGGCAAAATATCTGCTCGACACGGGGGTGGCGTGGAAGTCGGCCGATTTGATCAAGGAATTGCCGCTGACCAATCGGGCAGCCGTGTGCAAGGCGTGGAAGGCCGAGGCGGATTTGGCAAAGGATGTTTTGGCCGAGGTCAAGGAGAGCGTGGAAGAGTTTGAGGCGGGTGGCGGTGGAGAGAACGATTTCTTTTCGGACGAGGATGACGAGGGTGATGATGGTGACGCCGACGGCGATGAGCAAGAGCAGCAGGATGCGGCTGGCTTGAGTGACGAGGCCAAGGCCGCCGAACTGGCTCGTCTGGCCATTGTTGTCAAGCTCGTGACCTTGTCGTCGTCTTTCTCTGCCAAGGTGACGTCTTTCCTCTCTACCTCGACACCGGACCCGTCTGACATGTCGCCGCTCGATGCACTTCCCGATACGGCTTCCGCACTCGCCGAGTCGCTCGATGAACTCGGCGCGGCGGTTGCCGAGTGCCCGCTGCCGCGTTCGGGCGAGCCTGGATATGCCGGCTTGCGCATGCACATGGACCGGCTGTTGGCCCTGTGGTCCCGAATCCTGTGTGCAGGTGGCAACGGCAAGAGTGAGGAGCAACAAGAGTTGAGTTGGCTCGTTGGTGAGTCGAATGCGGCAAGCAAGTGGGTGAGCGAGGCAAGGATGGCGTTGGTCAAGGCAAGAGAGGTGGTTGACAAGGAGTTTGGAGCGGTTGATTCCGATGGAGAAGAGTGAGATTCACCAATGACTGTCATTGTATTGTGTCATATGACTGTGTAATTCCGTCAATGAGCTCCTCAACGGTGAGAACAGTCAATTGTGGGCAAGGTGTCAGCAAATCGACACCATCGCTTGGCTCGACTGCAAGACTGAGCGAATGCTCGTGGTCAATTTGGGTCGTTTGGACATGGAGGGATTGAGTAGGCAACAACTCTGGAGGAATGGGCAAGTGCCCGAGACGCTCTTGGTCAACAAAGTTAACCGTCTGCCATTCGCCAGTCATTGAGGGTAGCGCCCGTGGATGCTGTTCAATCAGCTGCAACGGCTCCAGCGCCCCAGTCAGCCCAGATCCGAGACACTTGAGCACGGCTTCCTTGACGGTCCAGCACGATGCAAATCGACGCAGGGCACACAAGTCAGCGGGGGAGTCTGCGATCCATTGACGCTCCCCGGCTGACAGCAACGGCGAGTACATTTCCAGTGTGTCGCGGGCGCCAGCACAATGCCCGGAGTCGAGCGATGTGATATCAATTCCGATACGCCCGATGCCCTGATCCGACGCAAAGCAGGCGATGACCCACGGACCAGTGTGGGAAATGCTGACGGGGACATGCGAGACTTGCTCTTGATTCGAAGTCGGTAATTGTGCGACAGGCTTGCCCAAGGACGTTCGATACACCATTGGCCAGTGACCCGACACTTGTGCAACGCCCGACCGAAGAAGGAGCGTTCCCACGAGGGCACGAAGCTGGTCGGCCGGATGACGGAAGCGGCGAATACGAGCAATTTCCCATTCGGGCGAGCAAAAGACTGATGGGAAAGCGGAATCACCCGATACCGTTACCGATACCGACACCGGCTGAGATGAAGAGACTGGAGGCGTGTTTCGTCCAGCAGCGGCGGTCAAGGGTGGCAAGAGTCGCTCCACCAACCGTGCACAGCTGCCGGCATCGTCAATATCGGGCAGGTGAATTGCATGTACATGGATCATTGAGGCTTTGATTTTGGATTGAATAAGAATTCGCGAGTTCCCCGCGACAGAGAAAAGAGTGTCTCGCACCCAAACTGACAAATGCACTGCACTGCGCACTGCACACACTGCGGAAAAACTTGTTTGTCTCGCACTCGCAACCGTCGCAAAACCCGGCCCCCAACACCCTTCATTTCATTTCCTCGTGCTTGCTTTCTCCTCTTCCACAGAAATCAAGCAAAACATGCACGCGGCCGCTCGATTTCCAATTGCAGCACTCCCAGTCCCACGACTCCCATCGATTGCCACCGTCAATTCCGTCAACCTCCACCTCCCGCGACCCCTTTGCCGGCCCCTTGCTCCCACCTCTTTGTTTCGCTCACTCAACAAGACACCTCGTCACCCGTCCCCGTTCCCGATCCGCACATTCCACTCTCGCAAAATGACCCACTCTGCTGCCACTGCGACCGCCAACGCCAACGCTAATCCCAGCCCCTCTGCTGCCGTTTCCGCCGCCATGCCCGTCACGATTCCGCTCAAGACCTCGCCCGAGGTGATTGCCGCGTTCGAAAAGTCGTACCATGTGATTGCCGAGGATCTGCTCCACGACCTCGAGCACAAGTACAAGATGCCTGCCGTTGGCGTGCAGCGCATGCGCCAAATGCTTGAGCACAATGTCATGGGCGGCAAGATGAACCGAGGGTTGGCCGTTGTCGACACGCTCATGATCATTGCCCAAGCGCAAGGCAAGACCTTGACCGAGGACGACATTTTCCGCGCACATGTTGCCGGTTGGGCCATTGAATGGGTGTGTATCTGCGGTTCTCCCTTCTGTTTTGTGGATCGTTCCCTCGTTGATCCCTTTTTTTCTCCTCGATGCGTGTGTAGCTGCAAGCATGCTTCCTCGTCGCCGACGACATCATGGATCAATCGCACACCCGCCGCGGCAAGCCTTGCTGGTACCGCATGCCCGGCGTGGGGCTCGAAGCCGTCAACGATGCCCTCGTTCTCGAAGGCCACATCTTCATGTTCATCAAGAAGCATTTCCGCTCGCAGCCCTACTATGCCGACCTCGTCGACCTCCTGCACGAAGTCGCCTACCTGACCGAACTCGGTCAAATGATTGACATGCTCACCGCCCCGGAGGGCGATGTCAACTTATCGCGCTTCTCGCTCGACCGTCATGCCTACATTGTGGTCCACAAGACGTCCTACTACTCATTCTACCTGTCGGTGGCCATGGCCTTCATGCTCTCGGGCATCACCAACCCAGCCGCCTTTGATCAGGCCAAGCAAATCCTGCTCCCGCTCGGCGAATATTTCCAAGTGCAAGACGATTACCTTGACGCATTTGCCGATCCGTCGGTCCTTGGCAAAATCGGCACCGACATTGAAGACAACAAGTGCTCGTGGCTCGTAAACACGGCGCTTGCACGGTGCACGCCTGAGCAGCGCACCCTGCTCGATACCAACTATGGCCGCAAGGATGCAAAGTGCATCGAGGCCGTCAAGCAGCTGTACCGGGACATGCAGTTGGACCAGGAGTTTGAGCGGTACGAGGAGGCCAGTTACAAGCGCATCATGGGCATGATCAACGGGATTGACAAGGGATTGGGCGTCCCGCCCGAGGTGTATGTGTCCTTCATGAACAAGATTTACAAGCGGTCCAAGTAATCCTGTGTTTTTTTTTTTCTCGTTTCTTGTTCCAACTCGTTCGCGTGAAAGACTAGCAATTGTCTCGTTCTCTTGTCATTAGCATTTCATTCGCCCCCATAACATGCGTCTCCACATGATCCTTGGCAGGATCTTTCGTACCATGCGCACCAAGGCAGGCTGGATGCAATCATGCGAGCCACCTTTGTGCTTGATTGGTGTTGGTGCCATGACGGCCTCGATCTCGATGATAGAGCATAGAATGAATGTGAAGCAGGGCTTGGTGCTGTTCGTGCTTGACTGGTTTTCGACGCGTGTCTGCTGTTAGTGGGAAAGTGTCTGGAGACAAGGCGCAAAGCAATGGCCAAGCACCCATGAGGTTGCATGAAACACTGCGTGCTCACCGATGTGAGTATGACACAAGAGGAAGGAAGTGCGCGGGAAACGAGTTCCCAGCGTGCTCCAACTTCGCCGTCTGTGGTGGTGCTCGCCGCCAGCGCGCCTCCGCCAGGTGTCAGTCCACGAAAAACCGAAGCGGTGTGACCAACCCAACAACGCCAACGCCAACACTTCGATCCGGCGCGGTGCTGATGTGATGGGCGAGCGAGCGAGAAACCAATCGAAGTGCCGGGAAATCGAAAGGTCTGTCGGCGCACGATTGTGCTTGCGATGGGACTCATTTTGCAGCCGCTGCCTGATGACAAGCACAAGCACGACAAACGCATGGCCGATAACGCATTATTTCTCAAGCAATACAGAGCCAAGGTACGGTTACCTGTTCCAAAAATTCACTGCCCGCACTCACAGCGCCTGACATGGCCGGCCATCCATCCAACCACACGCTCGCCCAACGAAACCTGCCACGTCCTGCCCGTTTCTGTTGTTGGCGGCGCGCCAACAGCAGACGGCATCCTCGTTTGACATTCCGTCGTCATCCACTGGCTGTGCCTCTCTACACGTCATTGTGACTTGAGTCTTCCATGGCGCATCTACTTCACGCTGCATTCCCTCCCTTTTCCTGACCCTTGCTTCCGTCGCCTCTTGATCATCCGGCCGCCTCCACCTTGCATATGCAATCATCCGAGTGCATTCCTCACTCTCCTGGCTGAGATTGGATATCATCATGGCCTTGGAAATGAGACACATCTCCACGCAACATGACTTTTGCCTTGTCGAGAATGCTTCGATTGTCCATTTGTGATCAAGATGGATCATTTCGCACGTCGACCCCTTTTTGTTGTCTTCCCTCAGAAATGGCACTGCCTGTGGACTGCTGTGGTGACTCACTCCCTATCTGATTCCCACTACTCCTGATTCCATGCATGTTCATGTTTCTCACATCATTACATTAGAGTCTCGCATGTAGTTTTGCATAAAGTAAAGTGCAAAAACGACAAGCTTGCACGACGACGACCCCCATGATTTGCTAAAACCCCGTGTTTTCCCATCTGTCCATTGTCCCAGTATTCAAGCAACCGTGCTGAGACTCCCGCAGACCCCTTCAGCGAGCCTGCTTGTATTCGGTATGTGCCAATGCATTCCTGCCCTTTATTGCCTCCCTACATAGGAAGGTGTGCGACAACTCACCCCCTTTGGTTTCGTTTTTCCCTCGATTTGTGTGATTCAAGGCAAGGCTTCATTTTGCGGATTTTCGGTTTTTTCGAGGCCGGTGAAGAATCATTTCCGAAAAACGTGATCACCCACAAGGCACAAGGCGGCCGTAAAACCAAAACCATCTCATGGCGGCTCCTTTTCCGCCGCCCATTTTTGCTGTTGCCAATGCCAGTTGCGCTCTTGACGACGTCGACGTTTCCGGCTCCAACGCAATCCCAAGCGGCCATTCACGTTGTGCCGACGTCGGTAGCAGCAGTGCCATTGCCAGTGCCATGCCATCATCGTTTGGATTCGGACCGGCTTCATTGACTTCACCCAATCCCTCGTCCTCATCCTCATCCTCGTTCTCGTCTTTCTCCGTCTCCGCCAACATGATGAATAATAACCCGCAGTTGTTCACGGGTGGCCCTTCGACCGCCAATCCTGGCCCGCGCTCGGCCACCGAGGCCAACGATGCCGCCATTGCCCATCGCACCCGTGCAAAGGCCCGCGCTGCCGCCGCTGCCTCCACCGTCGCGCACAGCTCGGCCACCGTTGCCGCGGCGGGCAGCATGCACCCGCCCGCACGCCGATCAGGTCGCTCCCGTGCTCCGCCACTGCCCGTTCAGCACTCGTACCATCTGCGACAGCGCCCGAGCAGTACGGGTAGCCCCTCTTCTTCCCCTTACAGCCAAGGGCATGGTCATGGTCATGGTCACGCACGTTCTTCTGCTGGAAACGGGCAGTACCCACAGCAGCAGCAACAGCAATCAATGTCAACGCAGGGGCAAAGACCGCCGCAACAGCAACAGCAACAGCAGCAGCAGCCGTTTGCACCTCCGCACACCCCCACCCATGTCCAGTATCCCGACTTTGCTCATCAGCAACACTTTCAACAACAGCAGCAGCAGCAGCCATTGGACCCTTCAATTTCCATGGCTGATCAACTGCAACAGCCTCCGACCTTCATGATGCCGTTTCCGAACCGACCCGTTACTCGTAGCTTTGCCGCTGCCCATGCCGCACAATTCCCGCAATTGTTCTCCAATGGACCTGGGGCCATGCCCGACCCATCCTCGGCCGCGTTCCAGCAGCAGCACAACTTCCAAGTCCAGCAAATGTATCACGCACAGCAGCAGCATCAGCAGCAGCAATCCTTGTCCGGCGATCAATCCGACACGGCGTCCATGCTGTCCAACAACCCGGGCACTACGCAATCCTCGGCCGCTGCGGCAGCCGCCGCCGCCCGTCGGGCGTCCTTGTACAAGACGGAAATGTGCCGCAGTTGGGAAGAGACGGGGACATGCAGGTACGGCAACAAGTGCCAGTTTGCACACGCGCCCAACGAGCTCAGGCAGGTCCCGAGGCATCCAAAGTACAAGACGGAAGTGTGTCGGACATTTCATGAGCAGGGGTGGTGTCCGTATGGCCGGCGGTGTTGTTTCATTGTACGCTGCGCCAAGTCGACCTCATTGGGCCTTCGCCATCGACGTCTGACTCTGTGATCTTGCCTCAACAGCACAATGACGCGCATGGAAACATCATCAACGGGTCCAAGAACAGCAACAGCAACAGCAACAGCAACAGCAACAGCAACAGCAACAACCAGTCACCTGGGTCGACTGGGACTGGAAGCAGCGGTGGAGCAATCAGCATGTCACCCAACAGCGGCAGTAACAACAACAACAACAACAACACCGCCAGCAACTCGTCGTCGGCGCCAACGTCCATGCCGCCCACACCCACGCCCAAGTCGCTGCACTCGAACCAGCCCTCAATTCTCTCATCCATGCCCACCCCGCCATACAACAGCACCTCTGGCGGCATGGGCATGTCTCCCTTTGGTGGATCCACGCTAACGAGCCCGGCGCACCAGTCTTCCATGTCCGATAGCATGATGCTGGACTCGATGCCAAACTCGGACGCCGCCGCTGCCGCTGCCGCTGGCGACATGGACGTGGACTCCATGGACGTGACGGGGCTCGACTCTGGGCTCAAGCAAGAGCTCGGTCTGGAGCCGTCGACGCCCACGTCGGCCATCAAGTACAACTCGCAGCAGCACTTGTACGCGCAGCACCGGCACTCTGACCCGGCGTATCTCATGAGCAGAACAAGTGGCGGCGACATGGCCGTGTCGGCATCCCCTTCATCCATGTCAGTCACGGGCGCCAGCGGCGGTGGAGCATGGTGGAGCCCGAGCGGCGCGACAGCTTATGCACCGTCGCCAACGCCGACGCACCAGATTACCCACGCGTGGTCGGCATGGGAGCTCACGGCGACCGGCTCAGGGCCCAGGGCCGCTACATTTGCCGCACTGTCGTCATCGGGGCACGCTGGCTCTATGTGCCCCTCGTCGCCGTGTCCCACGGCACCACCGCTTGCTCACGCATCGTCGTTTGGATCGCCCATGTCGACGACCCCGTCGTCAGGACATGGATCGGGCGCAATGTCATCACACCTGCCGCCATTTGGACACCCGCCATCGGCGTCGCCGTTGGGGCAGCACATGTCGCTAACGGCGCCCAGCACGCCGCAGGACGGCTACTCGTCGATGCGTGCCCAATTCGGACACATGACGGTGGACGACCAGAATGGAGCACATGGCAGCTTGCAGTTCGCGTCGAGTCCGGTGGGTATGCTAGGTGTGGTTGGCGGCGGTGGAGCATCTGCTGGGTTCGGGGCCAACAGAAGCGGCGGGTTTGGGTGGAAGGAAGAGATTGCGCCTGTGCGTCGCAAGCTATTTTGAGGTGAGGATGAGGTGCCTTGGAAGTGTTTGCACTCAAAAGGCCCCTGCGAGACAGCTGCGAGGGCCGAGCGTTTTTATCATTATTTTCTCTGAATTAACTTATTCCGTGCCAATCCCGCCTTACTATCGTTATTTGTTTTTCATTTGCATGTCGTCTTTCTTGCCTGTCATGCATGTTGCCAGCACTTTTTTTTTTCATTCTTTGCCTGTTGCCTTACATTTCATTCCTATTCCCCTTTTCCTTGGCCCACATCCAAACGTTCTTGCGCTTCTTCAATCTCTTCTCCCCGTGCTTGTCTCTATTCTCCTTACCTTGCCTCACATCGCGCCAAGTCCTGTCTTGTCCTAGTTTGCAGACAACGTAGCATTCTTTGTGCTTTCGCCACAGCGGCCAGTTCCTCGACTTGGAGCCGAACAAGGGATGCGGATGCATGGGTGTATAAAGCAGTGATTCATTGAGAATTCAGACAAGTGTTGACGAAATTGAGGACTGGGAAAAACGTGACGGACGAGAACAGTTTACAACGATAAAGAACATGAAAGCAATAGAGCAAAAGCATAACGAGATATAAACTAACTGAAGAAAGCAACAACAACGACCTCAGTCACTCTGCCTTGCTAGCAGGCGCAAGGAAAGCAATGACAAAAACCACACTTACAACTTTGCAACTGGCTCTGGCACCGACTTTGCACTCGCGGCCGCCTTATCGGCCGACACTGCATACCCAGCCAACAGAGGCACCAATCCGCGCCACGGCATCCACCAGGCCTCGAGCGCCCTACGGTTCTTGAGATCCGTGTTCAACTGCATCAAGTCATCCACGGGCGTAAACACCAAGTCTGCACCGCGGAACCCAACAACACACGCCGACTCGCGCACCTTGGAGTAGACCACTTGGCCCGTCTTTGCCTCTGGCGAGCCCTCGCGCGGCGGCTGGGCGTGGCGCTCGATCCAGTCAATGCACACGGCCGCCAACCGTGTTGCGCGCGTACGATCCAAGGGACTGGGCGACCCACCTTGCTGCAAGTGACCCAACAAGGCCGACCGTGCATCAAACAAGCCGCCAGACTCGGTGCGCATGATGGCACACAACGTCTCGGTGCCATACGTCTCGGACACGTTTTCGTTGCGCAAAAACACACGTCCCTCCTTTGCGCCCGTGCCCTGCTCAGCGCTGTACCTGCGCTGCAAGTAGTCCACGTCCTTTTGGATGCGCGCCAGGTTGATGCCCTCCTCAGGAATGTACACGTCTGTGGCGCCGCCGGCCAATCCGCCCATGGTTGCCAAGTACCCGACGTTGCCGCCGTGCACCTCCACCATAAACACACGCTTGCGGCTGGCCGATGCGGACTGCTTGAGCTTGTCGCACGCGTCCACAATGGCGTTGAGCGCGGTATCGGACCCGAGCGAGTAGTCGGTGCCGGGCACATTGTTGGAAATGGTGGCGGGAATGTGCACCATAGGAATGCACAGGGCAGGGTACTGGTCACGGTTGGCAGCGAGCGTGTGCAGGGCGGTAAACGCCTCGAATCCACCCACGAAAATAAGCGCATTGATGCCCAAGCGCTGCAGCTGGAACGCACACACGCCAATCTGGTTGTTGGGCTGCTCCCGGTTGGTCCCAAGTTCGGACCCGCCGCGCGCCGTCCAGTTGGCCACGGTCCGGCGCGTCAGCACGCTGGCGTCGCCACGGGCCAGGCCCGGAATACCATTGTAAATGGCAATGGGCACATGGCCGCGGTTGAGGGCCAAGAGCGCGGCTGTGCGCGTGGCGGCGTTGGATCCACCGGCGGGCGCGCCAATGTGCAAGATACCCACGCGCAGGCCATTGCTCGGGATGGCATCGAGCGCGGGCGACCCCGGGCGTGAGAAGTCGGATCCGGCATTGCTTGCGACCGAAGACGAGTTGCCAATGGTTGCAGGCACACGTGCCAGCAGCGACGTGGGCGCGGGCGTGCCAAACAGGGCCGGTGGGAGGTTGTTCATGGCAACATAGGTGTCAAAGGCAGGCGCAAACTCGGGGTCGCGGAGTTCCATGGCGCGCGCAAACTGCTTGGCGTCAATGGCCTTGGACACGGCGTGCGTGAGCTCTACGGCCTTCATGAGCGGTTGCACTGTGAGCTTGTTTTGCGAGATACCGATCATGGGCGACGGGGTTTCCGGGGTCGAGCGAAGGATTTCTTCGACGGCGCGCACACCTTGGACCGTACCGAGGTAGCTAAACGCATGGCACAGAACAATATCCTGCGTGAGTACAAGGTTCTACGTGAATGTAAATGACGAAACAACGGAGCATACCGATCGTAAAATGCAGGCGAACCACCTCGCTGCACGTGCCCCAAGGTCGTGACCCTGGCATCCAACCCGAGCTGCTTTGCCAGCACATCCCTGACCTCATCGGGCTTGATGGGGTTGCACTCGCGATCAATTGCGCCCTCGGACACAATGACGAGCATCTTCTTTTGGCCACGATCCTTGAGCTTTTGCAAGTGCTTGACCATGGCCTCTTGCCACGACTCGACGAGTGCGGGCCGCTCGGGTACAAACAACCAATCCGCGCCGGTGGCGAGCGCAGCCATGAGGGCCAACCATCCACAGTGGCGGCCCATGACTTCCACAACAAAGGCACGTCCGTGCGAGAGCGCTGTGGCCTCGATGGCGTCGATTGCCTCGCAAATGCGGTGCAGGGCCGAGGCGCACCCAATGGTCATGTCGGTCGAGGACATGTCATTGTCAATGGATCCGACAAGGCCCACAATGGTCAAGTGGGCGTACCGGTTGCGCTGTTCTTGCGAAATGCGACCCGTGGCCAGCAACTCGTCAAGCAAACTGGGCCACTCGGCACGCAAGCGGTCCGCACCCGTCAATGAGCCGTCACCGCCAACCACAACAAGGGCGTCGATGCCACGATCCACCAAGTTCTTTGCGCCCGTCAACCTGCCGGCACGCTCGCGGAATGCCATGCATCGAGCCGATCCAATCACGGTGCCGCCCAACCTCAGCAAGCCCTGGACATCGGCCCAGCCAAAGGGGACCATACGGTTGTCAACGAGGCCCTGGTACCCGTCGTACACGGCATAAGGTTGCATGCCCTTGAGAATGGCCATGCGCACGACCGAGCGGACAGCCGCATTCATGCCCTGCGAGTCGCCGCCAGAGGTCAGGACACCAATGCGCTTGGCCGGGGCCGCGGCATCGGCATCCGTCGTCGTCGAGACGGGTTCGCTGGAGCGTGAGGTGGATTCGGTCGCATGGTGCGGGATGGCTGCGTAGGGAAGAGCATCTGGCAGAGTGGCCGATGGAATGGACGTGGTCGAGTTTTGCAGAATGTGCGACGAGAATGGGTGTGCCTGATCAATCAATCAATCGAGCAGGTGTGAGAATCGGATCCATGGCCGAAAAGATGGATACGATGATAGGAACGTGCACTACATACCTTTGTGGTGAAGACAACGACATTGCCCAAGGGATCGGCCACGTAGAGGTAGGCCCCACCGTCATCCCGAGTCATTTGCTTGCACTTGAACTGCCTTGCCAAGCACATCTTTTCGAGGGCCACAAGGTCGGCCGTGGTAAATACGAGCGATACGGGCGCGCCATGCAGCTTTTCCGTGTCCATGTCGACGAGTTCGCCGGCCACAGACCCCTGATCGGCCACGCGCAAGTGAATGGTGGCGGGCACCTGCGGGCGCTGCGGATCGCCCTTTTGGACGCGGCGCGGGGTTGCGGGCGCGTGCGAGGGCGTCGGGGCGAGGACCGGGCTGGAGGGCATGGCGGGCGATCCAGAGCCCTTGCCGCCCGAGGCAGGGACCAGGGGTGCTGTGGCCTTGGGAATGTAGTTGTTGGGGGCGGCCAGCGAGGTGGGCGGGAGATAGACAAGCCAGTGGCCATTGTCGTCTTGGTCGTGGCGGATGATGGAGAAGCCCAAGTGGCCGTAGAAGGCGAGTGCCTGGCCCAGGTGGGCGCGGTCGCGGGCACGTAGGGTGATGTGCGAAAGTGTTGGTGTGTCCATGGTTGATTGATTGCGTTGGTTGACTGTTGGCGACAGTGCCTGAATGAATGAATGAATGAATGAATGAATGAATGAATGAAGGGGTGTGTGAGTGGATCGAGGAGAAGAGAGCGGCCAGCACCGACTTTTTAATGGACGGTTGACGGAGTGTCCATGGCCAGTGCACATTTACGATTACGAACCTTCAAAACGTGTTTCGAGAAGGGCAATCAATCGTGCAGTCACTGCAGCTGTCAGCGTCAGAGTGAGGGCAAGTGAATTCGTATGACAATGGATGATGAGGATGAGGAAGAGGCTACGTCTCTATCTTGAATTCTTCTTGGTGACAGATCAGAAGAGTCAAGACATGGGCAAAACTCGAGCTGTGGCCGCCTGCAGCCTACTGAAGGCTGAAGGCAGGGCAAGGATGTCGGAAAGGTTCAAATCAGTTGGACGCGTAGGTAAATATGCATATCTTTGTGTGCCAACTTTGTTTACAGCCAACCAAGACGCGTCGCGTGCGTGCGTGTGCGTCTAGATGGATAAGTAGATGGGCTGTCGATCAGACTTTCTCAGAGGCTGCCGCACATCGCACATAGAAGCGAAGCTGGAAACGAAACAATGTTTGATGGGAATTGGAAGCAGCAGCTATAACTGTATACGAAAGTACGCTCACGTTAGGGTGCATATCCCTGAGCCTGAGGAATGTTGTCATAGTCCGTGGACTGGGCCCATCCAAAGCAGTGATCGCTGTGACTGGTGTGAGACTTTTCGCTTCATGTGCCGTGAGACAATGGCAAGCGATCGCCAGATTTCCTCCATCGACATCAACATCGACATCGACTGGACCCGTTCCCTCGCTCTGCTACTACTTACTCTCTGGCACGGCCACCATGTATGCACACACTATCTCTGGTGGTCAGTTCAACATTTCCATGACCATGACCATCAATATCCGTCGAGCCAGTCTCTCTCGTGCCGTTACCGTTGACGCTGCGGAGCGGTCAACTGAAGTTTGTACGCAAGTCGGCGGTGGGTTGTGGTTTTGACCGCATTCGCTGCTTGCCTCGTCGCGATGGCCGGCTCGCTGGCCCCGTGTATGCGTACCATCGATATTCATGTCATATGTCATGACCCTATGATATGATTTGATGTTTATCTCCAAGCAATCAACCCCGTCAGTCCTTTCCGTCACCATCATCCCATCACGAACCCATGTCACCATGCCAACTGCATCCTCGCCGCCGTCTCCAGCACCTACCACCAATCCACCGCCACCATCAGGATCCCCAGCAGACCCCTTTGCGCCCTCCTCAGGCATCTCCTCGGCAGCCATCCTGCCACTCGTCCTCGCAAACGTCATTCTCCTCATAGCCCTCATCGGCCTCTTCTTCATCTGCTGCAAGCAACGCACGTCCCTGCCTTCCTTCCGCACCAAGGTCCCGCACCTCGACCGCGAGGGCCTCCGCCCGGCCGACCCACGCATGCTCGACCCCCTCAGGCGGTACTCGCGCCGCGGCCGCGGCAACAATCGCGGATCCGGTCATGGCCAGCTGGCGTTGCCCAATGACACGCCCACCCTCCCGCGATACCAGTCACTGACGGGATCTTTGGTGCGGTCCCTCAGCAGGTTGGCTTCGTTTGGGCGGTCCCAGTCGCACGCGACCATTGCTGTTGCGGATTCAACAGCAGACGCAAGGGCACCAGTTGCGGCAGAAGCGGGCGAGGCACCAGAGTACCGCACCCTCGATCACGAGACGGAGCGGTATCTGACCACGGCCATCTCAACCCCGCTCCCCACCGCCAATGCCAACGACACGTTGCGGTCGTCCACATCGACTCTAACCTCCCTTGGCCGACCCACCGCCACCATTCCACACATACCCCCACCACTCGCACCACCACCCCCTCCGCAGCCAGGTCGGTCGTCGACCGACCCTTTGCTCGTTCACACCGCAATCCCCATCCTCCCGCGCTCTGCCTCGGTCGGATCATACCCGCTCATCCCCATTGGGCCGCGCCCACAGCTCAGTACAATCACCGAACGCGACGAAGACGTCGTGAGTTTGGCTCACCCACCTCTCACAACTGGATCCAACCGGCCGTCACCAGTACTGGGTGCGTCGGCGACACTAGCGGTTGTGGTCGTGGGTGATGAACAGATCGGAGACATGCCAAGCGTGGATTTGCGTATGTTGGCGGAAAGTGAGCAGCGCACAGGGTCGGTGGTGCACTGCACATTATCTCCTGCCATGCAAGTGAATAACGGGGCGGTCAGGCATACTCCGGGATAAATGGCCGGCAAAGTGTCTAGTCGGCCTGTACGGTACAAATGTGTGTGTGTTCGTCTGTATTCGATACCGTTGTCCACCCCAATTTCCCTTCATCGTGCAAATAAATGCACAGCAGTTTACCCTCAATATGCCAAATGCATTCCTTCCTACTGATGACGTGCATTTACTTATTCGATCCTTCCACTCTGCTCCATCGGAAATGTCGAAACTTTCTTTCTCCTGACAATGTATCAATCAGTGTCCGAGCACCGTCTCCACCTGCGCCCCAGGCGGAATGGTCTCGCTTTGCTTGCCCATCGACGACCCACCTGCATGCGCATGCCCACTCGGGCCGCCATCCGACGAATGCGCAAACGAGCTGGTTGCCAAGGACGACTGCGGGCCCTTTGCGCCGCCGCCACCAAACCCAACGCCCATGATCCTGGCCGCCAAACACACGTACTCGCAAAAGCACCTGCCTTCAATTGCCCACCCGAGGTACACGGAGCTCCAATACGGGTCCCAGTGCGCAGACGCATTGAGTGCCAGCAGCACGCACACGAGCAGGACAGATTCAAGACCCAGCAGCATCCCAATGCGCTCCACTTTGGTCAGCCCAAGCACTTCGGACTTGCGCGTGGCGGCCGTCGTGTCGGTCGCAATGTGTTTTTCGTCTGCGCCTTTGCTGCTTGGCGGCGGTGCGTGCATGATCTGAGGCATGGCCGTTGCTGGGCGGGACGAGGACGTGGCTGCGCGGAGTGTCGATGAGATGGCATAGGCCGTCACGAGCGTCACGAGCGAATCAAATAGCATGAAGGGCAGGTACGTGGACCCAATGTTGGGCAGCGTTGCTGGAATGAACATGGCCACAATGCCCAGCAGATTGAGCAGCGTCGACAGCGTGATGCTGACAAAGGTCAGTGCGAGGATGGTGTGGGTGAGAGCGCGCGGGGTGGTTGAGGGTGTTGAGACTTGTTGGAAACTATGCACGTACACAAGTTTGTTCATTCAGTAAACTAACCTGAGGCATGATATCAACGTCAAGTCCGTACCTCCTTGTCCGCATCCACGCGAACGCAACCTGGCACGCACAACTAATCACTTGCTGGACCACCTCGAGTGCGGCCATCTCGCCAGGTATTCCCAGCGCCATGATCCGGACCGACATGCATACCTCGCAAATGCGGCCCATGGCCAGCGCCGCAATGGCCGCGTACCATTTTGACTTTGTGGAAAAATATAGGTTGACGGACGAGTAAAGCGTCCATAGGTGGATGGTGATGGTCGCACCAAAGACGTACGACTCGGGCGAGAACACAAAGACTTCGGACTAGATTGGGAATGGTGACGGAAGAGGTGAGGTTTACGTCAGGCGTTGGGTCGCGATGAGACGCGATTCAACTTGCGAACGCGACAAAAGTGGTCTGCCTGTACCTCTTCGGCCATGGCGGTGAATATTGATGCGTTTGGATGCAATTGGATTGCGACTAGTTATGCATTTCATGTGCTACAATTCTTGGGTCGCACAGGGATCTATGCACTCACCTGCCATGCCATGAAGAGCTATACAGGGTGGGGATATGACGCGTCGTCCGACATCGCGTAAAGAGCTGGACGACTGGTTGCCTCGCACAAGACTATTTGTTGAAGGGATTGGAATAGAAGATTGACCTCCGGCCATTACATTATGATGATGACACGATCCCGGGAATTCCTGCACTTTCTCACACGCAACTCTCACATGCATACAAATGAACCCTCCATGTTTACTCCATGACGGCCTTGGGCCACACCTTGACATGCAACTCTGCGCCGGCAATGGGCCTGCCGTCCTTCTTTGTCAGCGGCACCCACTGATCCACGGCGCCCGAAACCAGCAGGCCGGCAAGCGGAATCGACACACGGCCCAGCAGATCGTCACGGCCCATGGTGTCGTCGTCCATCAGGTCAATGGTCAAAGAGTTATTGGCGAGCGCGGCTGACGACGACGAGGAGAGCGGGAACATGAAGGTCTCGTTGAAGGACGTGTTTGTGCCTGCGGATTCCTTGGTCTATGATGGGCAGACACGGGACGATCGAGCGGATCAGGGTTAGATGAGATTGGGGTGCACCTCAACTGGCACAGGCAGCTCGAGATACACGCGTGCGTACCTTGGACTTGAGGGTGTGGTCGCCGACGGTGGCGAGCAGGTAAGGATCGGCCTTGCCGAAGAAGTCAGAGTCCTTGAGTCCGCGCGATTCGACTGATTGTTGGGGAAGTGGGTCGTGTGACGACGCCACTGGCAGAGGTCAGCATCTGTCTGGCCAAACATGACGAGCCATTTGGAAGGAAGTGGTCGCGGACGCACCAACGGTGACTTCGACCGACGAGATGCGCAGCGGGCGAGTGGCGGGCGTGGCAGTGGTAGAAGAGGCAGTCATGGTGGATTTTGTTTGATTATCTCAATGCTGGGCATTCATTGGAGTGTCCGTTACTCGTAGGGAAAGGAGAGAGAGAGGAATGGGACAGAGCGGGCAGCTTGCGGTATTTGTACTGTGCGTGAGTCGTGACTGGTGTGGGCATGAGACGCAGGAGGAGCGAGCCAACCTTGGAAACCTTTCAGCAACGCCACCGAAATGAGCGGCAGGCAAGC
Source organism: Catenaria anguillulae PL171 (assembly GCA_002102555.1). NCBI lineage: Eukaryota > Fungi > Blastocladiomycota > Blastocladiomycetes > Blastocladiales > Catenariaceae > Catenaria > Catenaria anguillulae. Next base: position 358,061 of record MCFL01000024.1, on the reverse strand, counting down.
GGTTGACTGCAGCCGCCGACACCATCGTGGGCGTGTTGACAGTGTATCATCTTTCTGTGCATTTCTCGCACGTCCGACCCCATCCGTGTCCGCTGGTTTACACGTATAAACGAGCTATGTTCTCTAAGAGGCCGGATGCATGAGTGTGACCATGGCCACAGGAGGATGGCATCGGAAAGCAACTCAAGAGGCGATAAAACTATTGTTGATATATACAATCACACGTACAAAAGGACATGAGCTTGGTGGGATATACTTGCACATTCACAACGGGAATGCAAGGGGACGCGAAAAAAGAGAGAACGGATTGAGAAGAATCACGGCTTATTGGAGCAACTTGGCGGGGTTGCGGAAGTGCTCACCAGCGTAGATGGCGTGGGCGCCGAGCTCTTCCTCAATGCGGAGGAGCTGGTTGTACTTGGCAAGACGCTCGGAACGGCAAGGGGCACCGGTCTTGATTTGCCCGACTGTGAAATGCAGCAGATCGAGTGAACAAATGGTCAAAGCGAGAATGATGGAGAAAAAGAGGAATACGCACCTCCCAAACCAGTCACAAGGTCGGCAATGAAGGTATCCTCGGTCTCGCCCGAACGGTGCGACACCATGACACCCCAGCCGTCGTTCTTGGAGTCCAAGGCAGCTTGAATCGACTCGGTCACGGTGCCGATTTGGTTGACCTTGAGCAAAAGGGCAGAGCAGGCCTTCTTCTTGATGGCCTCTGCAATGCGCACGGGGTTGGTGACGGTCAAATCGTCACCGACAATCTGGGCCTTTTCGCGCAGGCGCTCGTTGAGCAAGGTCCACGAGGCCCAGTCGTCTTGGTCAAAGGGATCCTCGATCGAGACGATCGGGTACTCGGCGGCAAACGACTCGTAGAGGGCAGCGAGCTGCTCGCCAGTGAGGTGCTTGGAAGGGTCCGACTCGGGGTTCTTGAAGTCCAAGTCGTACTTGCCATCCTTGAAGAACTCGGACGCGGCCACGTCCATGCCAATCTTGATCTTGCCCGTGTATCCGGCCTTCTCAATGGCCTTCTTGAGCAACTCGAGACCCTCCTTGTTGTCTTGAATGTTGGGGGCAAAGCCACCCTCGTCACCGACGTTGGTGGCGTCTTGGCCGTACTTTGCCTTGACGACCGACTTGAGGTGGTGGAACACCTCGGAACCCATCTTCATGGCCTCGGAGAAGGTCTTTGCGCCCGTGGGCAAGATCATAAACTCTTGCATGGCGAGCTTGTTGCCGGCGTGCGAGCCACCGTTGATCACGTTGAAGGCGGGCACGGGGAGCACAAACTTGGTGGCCGTCTTGCCGTAGGCGAGCGAGTACAAGTGGGCATAGAGCGGGAGGCCCTTGGCGGCGGCGCCGGCCTTGGCAATGGCAAGCGACACGCCGAGAATGGCGTTGGCGCCGAGCTTGGCCTTGTTGGGGGTGCCGTCGAGCTTGAGCAAGATTTCGTCCGCCTTCTTTTGGTCCGTCACGTCGAGGGCGGGCGACAACGAAACAAGGTGCGGGGCAATGATCTCGTTGACGTTCTTGACGGCCGTGAGGACGCCCTTGCCGTGGTAGTCGCCCTTGACGTTGTCACGGAGCTCGAGGGCCTCGTGGATGCCCGTCGAGGCGCCAGAGGGAACGGCGGCGCGGAAGAGACCCTTGTCGGTGTAGAGGTCGACCTCAACGGTCGGGTTGCCGCGCGAGTCGAAGATTTGGCGGGCGTGGATCTTCTTGATGGCCATGTTGGTTGGTGGAGGGTGGAGGGTGGAGGTTGAGTCACAGGGAGACGTGTGGATGAGGAGTCAAGTCGGAGAGAGGGAGGAATGATGGGTGGGCGGCGAGGGGCTTTTGTACTCTCGAGCACAGCGGCAAGGCAGCACGCGCACAATCTCTCGATCTGACCTTGCTCTCTTGCTCTCTTGCTCTTGTGTGCGTTGGTGGGCAGTGCTGGTGTGTGTTGGTGTTCAGGACACGACGACGCGTGCGAGACGCGCAGCCACCGAGTCGTCCCGATACGGCAGCTTGTTTTTAGGTTGTCAAGTGGAGTGACGCGATTTCCACAAGGTTCTTGGGGCACGATTGCCGCGAGACACTCTGATCGCGCTGCGATGCACAGTTGCAACTTGAAGGCAGCTTCTCCCTCCCTTGAAGCTTTCCCTTCACAAATGAAAGATGAGACATGTCCCTGCCCTACTGCTTATATATACTGCCGTAGTAAACATGCCTGCAATGCATGCCCGATTCATTTGCCAAGTCCCTACACCCCAGTACGATCTCTGCACATGTTTTTGGATAGCCTCGCCTTGGGCGCGTTGACGTTGATTTACCACCCACTGCCCCGCCAATCGCCATGTATACAATTCTCGCTGCACACAGCAGGCAGGGGAATCGAATCCAAGAACTACCCTGGAATCAAGGTGAGCATGAGCCGGGCATATGTACATGTCTCACTCGTCCCTATCTGTCCACACGTCACCGCTTACAGACATAAACCCAGACCAGCGCAGACAGGTGACGATGGGTTCAAGATAAGCGACACCTTAGCAAGGTGAGACATGCTGGACGCTTGGCTCTCACCGGCAGAGCTTTCCGTTCGTTGCATTGGCATCATTTGTACGAGATGATGAATGGGCTGCCGAGGTGGGGATGGGAGTGAAGGCGACAACCAGATAGTCGCAAACCCAGCCTCATTTCATTCATAACTTGTGGGCCAATAACCTCGTCAACCATTCATCAAGCGAGGAAGAACATCCATGCCCAATCTCGGCATGGCATGTGGGCCTGAGGGCCACACGAATTCTTGACGGATGGCGTCGGCGACTTCAACTGTGAATGCACGGACGGCGGTCCAGGGTCCAAAGTTGGGATCTTCGAGCGAGCAAGCACAGACGGATGATGCGAGCTTGCAATGAGCGAGCTGAGGATCAGTGCAATGCGGTGCGGTGCAACTCTTTGTCAAAATATACATACTGTCGACGCATTGACGCTCACAAAATCGAGTGTGCCCTCTGCTTTGGCTCTTGAATCGTTCATTCCTAGACTCCTGAGGCAATGCAATCCTTCACGGTGACCATCATGTCCATCTCAACGTCAACATCGTCAACGCCGACAACATCCCGGGCGAGCGGGCCGCCGTGCTTGCCCTGCCTCGGCCGGCCGAACAGCAGAACCACCCCAAGAAAGGCAGCCATGATGCTTGCTGCCCTGGCTCTCCTTGTGGCATACGCATCGCTGGTAGAGGCACTGCCACGTGCCCAAATCGATCTGGGCCAGATTCCGTCCATGTTACCGAGCGCTCTTCCCACGGCGCTTCCCACTGCACTCCCGCCAGGCATCATTCTGCCCCGGCCTGCAACCGCCACCCCAACCCAGGCACCTCAGCCGTCGCCCGCTCCACCAGCCAACTCAACCTCGGCAGTGGCACCCGAATCCGCCTTGGCACCCACAGCGACGACAGGTACTCAAAGTGGCTCCAGCGGCGGTGCTCCCACGGATGATTCAGGCTTGAGCGTTGGCGCCGTCGTTGGCATCGCCGCGGCCATTCTCATCATCATTGGTGCTGCGGGCATTGCTTGGATTCGCCGTGCCAAACGTCTGGCCCTCCAGCAACGCCGCGGGTCCGACGGGGATCCCAACAAGGGCCTCTTGTCTCTGTCGTCGATTCCACCTGCCAGCCGAACGACCACAACGGGAGACGCACCCACAGTGACCATTACGTCGCCAAGCTCGCCCCCACAACTTTCGGCGCCCGCCGCAACAGCACCCAATTTCCTCGTCTCGCGTCTTCCAAGCGCGCCTTCCATCTCGTCCAACGAAGAGGTTGCTGTTCCCGCCATTATTGTCCCGCCGTCACCAGGCATCACCCCCTCGCATGCACCCACCCTTCCACTTGGCCCCACGATTTCGCCACCCCCATCATCGGCACCAACCAATGCAACGTGTGCTCCCGATATCGATCCCAAAACCAACACAAACACGGTCTCTGCCGACCGCTCCACTACCGCCTCATTCCCAACGTTGACCCCGCTCCCGCTTGTGTTCCGCCCCGACGGGACGTGCGGCCCACTGATTGACGACCGCGACTTTCCCATCACGGAAAACACGCTTGCGTCCGTGCGCAAGGGGTTTATCGCACGCGCCAATGACGAAGTGGCGCTCAGCCCGGGCGACACGGTCACGATCCATTCGCGGTTCCCAGATTTGTGGGCGCGCGGCACAAGGCATCCCAATGGGCCGTCGGGTCCCGACGCGGTGACTGGCTTCTTCCCGTTAGGAGCGCTGGATGTGGGCAGAACGGATACCTTGTTGACGCAGCGGTCGGCGAGTTTGAGTCGCAGCAGCGTTAAGGAGGCGGGTGAGTCCATGTCGAGAGGGACGGAGGCGGCAGGGTCGCCGCCGTCAAACTTGTCCACGTCCATGACGAGGGATCAGGTGTCTGGGGAGGTTGTTGTCAAGGCGGTGGCCGCGTCGTCTTAGGATTATGCGATTGGCAGTATGGAGTCGTTGTCGCTCATTTTTCTGACTGTTTCCCTTTGCTTTGTTGCAGCCCCAAAGTTTCTTTAGCAGTTCGTGTTTTGCACCATCGCATTCTCAAGCACATCCAACACAATCATAGACCTCTTTAATCGTGTGGTCAACGATCGGCAAAAGGAAGCGGATCGGCGGCCTTGCAAACACACACGAGTCACAACTTTGTCAACTATTGTGGTTTGTCAAATTTGTTTCGCTCTGAAAGACCATTTACATTCACATCCCACAATTGGTGGCTACTTTGTACCGTCCGCAATTGCCGTTTCCCGTTGATTTCTGCCCGCCTCCCCCCTTTTGTTTTCACCCGCCCCCGACCTGATCCGCCTCGATCTGTCTCCATCCATCCATCCAATTGTCCATCCATCTCTCATCTCTCTGTCCTTCCATCCATCCATCCCGTTCCCGCAAACGCAAACAGTGCCAGTGTTGTACCCATTCCATCTCATCTCATTCCTCATTCCCACACTGTTTCCACCTTGGCTCCTCGCTGTCTGCCCTCTCCCTCGGTTCATCCATCCAGCAGCTCAAGTCCAATCCCATTTGTGATCGTCGATTTTTAACCTCATCATCAACAACATGCAGGTCCGTTCCCTTCCTCTCTTCATTCACTTTCCGCCGCTGATCCACAACTCATTAGCTTGCACTCATGGTGATCTCCAGTCCTTCCCGCAAAACCCCGTCTCGCCCGCCCTCGCCACCTCGCCCGGCGCTGCCGCCGCCATGGACTCCGTCTCGGCCGCTTCCGCAGCCGCCGCTGCCGCTGCCTACTACCCGACGTCGGCCGACACCCCTGCCGCCACCCCCGCCGCCCAGTCTGCGGTCCCGGCCATCGACACCTCCAACGCCATTGTCACGCTGCGTGTCCTGCTCACCACCAAGGGTGCCGGCGTGTGCATTGGTGTCAAGGGCGCCACCATCGATGCCCTGCGCACGCACTCTGGGTGCCGTGCGGGCGTCACCAAGCTCGTCGAGGGCGTCAACGACCGTGTGCTATCCGTGTCGGGATCGGTTGCCCAATGTGCCAAGGCGATCGGGTTTATTGCCAACACGCTCACACAACATCCCGTCATGACGTTCCACCCCGAACTGCCCGAGTCGCAGACAGTGCTTCGTTTGCTCGTGCCCAACGCAGTCATGGGCTCCATCATTGGCCGCGGCGGCGCAAACATCAAGGCCATGCAAGATGCCCTTGGCGTGCGCATCGTCACGTCCAAGGACATGCTGCCCGGATCGACGGAACGTGTTGTGGATGTGACGGGCACCCCGCAGGCCATGGAACAAGTGGGCGCAGACTTTGCCCGGTCGATTGCCGCCAACTGGGACCGTGTCATGAACGACACGCGCCTGTACGATCCGCGCGTGCGCATGATGAGACAGCATGTCGATTTGCACCATGCCGCTGCCGCACACCACCATCATCATTCCGCAGGCACGTCGCCCATGGGCAGCCCGTATGGCTCGCCTCGTGTTGGTTACCAGCCTGCCGGGGTTGCCACTGCTGGCTACTCGCCCGCGCCAATGTACAATGCCGGTGCAGGCGCAACCACGTCGCCCATGGTGTCCAACCCGGCATCCACGGCATCCACGGCCCCGGGCAGTCCCGCAGGCGCCTCGTCGTCGGCCGGGTCGGCCGATTACCGTACGCATCCCGTCAAGATCCCCTCGGCGCTCGTCGGTGCCATCATTGGCCGCGGAGGCGCACGCATTGCCGAAATCCGCAAGTCGTCGGGTGCCCAGATTCTCATTTCCAAGAACTCGCTGCCGTCGGGCGAGCGCGAGTTTACCGTGTCGGGCACGTCGCGGCAGATTGAATTGGCGCTCACCATGGTGTATGAGCAGCTGGCCATGGAGCGCGATCGCAGGGTCCAGGAGGCGGCCGCCAAGGAGCAGCAGCAGGACGGGACCGGTGTGGACCAGCAGCAGGTGCAAGGCCAGCATGTGCCCCCCGTGGAGGAGTAAAGGTGCAAGTATTTATGGTTTCCCCCCCCCCCTCTTAAGTTGCGTGAACGGGTGTGTGTGTCACTCTTGTTTTCTTGTTTCCTGTTGTCTATTCACATAGTCTGCTCTCTCATCCACTCGCAACATAGTGATTGTATCCCGTTTCGTTTATCCCAAGTCGCCCGGTTTGTCGATTGCCTTTTGTTCTCGTTTTGGTTTTGTTTTCTTGTACTTGTTCTGTCTTATCCACCTATGTACCATAGGGGGTCTCATTTGTTAGTTTCCTTCCCATGTCGATTTATTTAGTGCCCTACTGTGTCCCATGCCAATTTGTTGATTCCGTCTCAGTTTGGGCTCTGTTTTTTTTTTTTCTCTCTTCTATTTTGTTGTGATACAATACCAAGCTCGTCGGTCCTCTATTGCGTAACTTGGCAGCTTGACATCAACGAATTGCATTGAAACACATGGTCGTAAACCAGACGGTTATGTAGGTACGTGCCGCCCAGGAACAATCGCGGCACAGGTAAGAATGACAGGACGAAACAAAAGGAACATGGCAAAGAGGCTCAAAGTACGAGCGAGTGACCAGCATACGTTTACGAGCGTTGATCCAACCACTCGATATAGCCCTTGACCAAATCGGTCACACACTCGGGCTCATTGTGCAACTCGTGCTTCATTCCCTCGTACCGCTTGCACGTCACGTCCTGGAGCCCAGCGTCTTGCGCGCGCTTGGCAAACTCGAACGTGGTCGGCGCATGCGTGATGGGATCCTTGTCACCATGAACAAAATACAAGGGCGTGTGCGCAACAAACTCGGTGGCAATCTGTTCGGGCGTCAACGAAGCGATGTGGTCGCCCGCGGCAATGATGGCGCCGCCCATGTCGACGCTAATGGACGCGTGGACCAGCGGGTCCGAAGTGTAGGCCGCAATCACGGCATCGTCGTGTGAAAGGCCGCGTGGGTCGACCGAGTTGGTCAGTGTGACCCAGGAGATGGCGGGTTTGACGAGGCGAAGGAGGGTTAGGATGGGGGCGGCCGGTTTCACGGCAGGTGGCGTGCCAATGGCCGGCGCTGGTGATGATGGTTTCAATCATGCATTGCGCCTGAGTCAGTGAGTATCCGTAGCGGGCCATGCACGACAGTTAACGCTGTCAGTCGAAGGAATGTGTACATACACGAAACAATCACGCCATTCATCACGACTTCGGCACCAAATCTGCGCAGGAAGTCCAACACAATGATGCCGCCCATGCTGTGCCCGTACAAGAATCTTGGCTTGCCGGGCACCGTGTTTCTCTCAATCGCCTCCCTCACGTCGCCCAGGACCGTGTCCCACCCACCCGTGTGTCCCAACGATCCAGACTTGATGCCGGTCCGCCCAAACCCACGCTGGTCGTACGCATGCACCTGATATCCCGCTTCGGCGAGCAGCGGGAAGATGTGCGTGTAGCGATCGCAGTGCTCGCCCAATCCGTGCACAAACGTGACAGTCCCACGAAGCGGGGTGGACGAGGGCACAGAGTATGTGCGCGTGTAGACCTCGTGGCCGTCACGGACCGTAATCCAGTTGCCCTGTGCGTGCGGCGGGGCGAGCAAGTACGCCAGCGGGTGAGGCGACGTGGATGTGCCGATTGGGGTTGCCGGGTCAGCCGTCGTTCGGGTGGCGGTGACTTGGGAAGTGGTGGTGGTGGTGGTGGTGGTGGAGGTTGCCATGGTGGTGTATGGATTGGCTTCTTCAACCTTGAGCTACTGAAAAAAATTGAGAGGATTTCATTAGGTTTTCTCGGCATTGCATGCCTGTTACTGTAACAGGAACAGCTCAACAGTCGATTCCCGACTTTTTCTCCAATCAAGATGTTCCGGCTCGTGTGAAAAATGACTTGTGCTGCCAGCCTGGAACGCGTCCGTTATTCGTTGTGTTCGCACCTCTCCAAAACCTGACAACACTGATTGAGCGGGTGAAATCCGAGCGGAAGTCACTCTGAGCGTATTCATGATATCTGATAATGGGGCTCCACCTCATGTCCGATTCGTCGAGCTCGCTGCACTCGCAGGACGCAACGGCATAGAAATTGAATGGGTGTACAAAGTATTAATATACATGGTGAAGAAAAACGGATCGATACAAGTTCACCTGCCGCTCTCAATGTCTTGGAGCAAGGAATGAGCAAGGGAGAGGAGAAGTGGATAAAAAACATAATCAAGTATTCGCTTATGAATACACCCACTACGAACGTTGATTCAACCACTCGAGATACCCCTTGACCAGCTCGTCCGCACATGAAGGCTCATTATGCAATTCATGGAACATTCCCTCGTACCGTCTACACGTGACATCCTTGAGGCCCGCCTCTTGTGCCCGCTTGGCAAACTCGTACGTCGCCGGTGCGTACGTAATGGGATCCTTGTCTCCATGAACCAAGTACAAGGGCGTGTCCGGAATAAACTCGGCGGCAATCTGGTCGGGCGTCATCGAGGAAATATGTTCGCCCGCGCTGATGATGGACTCGCCCATGTCGACGCTGATATATGCATGGTTGAGCTGGTCGGCAATGAAGGCTGCAGCAATCTTCTCATCGTGCGAGAAACCATGCGGGTCGATCGGGTTGGTCAGTCTGACCCAGCAGATGGCGGGCTTGAGCAGACGCATCGCCGTGATGATGGGAGGCGGCGGTTTCACGTCAGGCGGCGTGCTAATGGCCGGTGCTGTGATGTCGATCGGAAGTGCGACGGAGGACGTGAGTGAGCAGATACCGACATGGCAGACGGGCAGATCGATCTGCACAGATCTCGAAAGAAAACAAACATACACGAGGCAATAACGCCATTCATCACGACTTCGGCACCAAATCTGCGCAGGAAGTCCAGCACAATGATGCCGCCCATGCTTTGCCCGTACAAGAACCTTGGCTTGCCGGGCACCGTGTTTCTCTCAATCGCCTCCTTCACGTCCCCCATCACCACATCCCACCCGCCCGTATGTCCCAACGATCCAGACTTGATGCCGGTGCGCCCAAACCCACGCTGGTCATACGTGTGGACCTGATATCCCGCTTCGGCGAGCAGCGGGAAGATGTGCGAGTAGCGATCACAGTGCTCGCCCAATCCGTGCACAAACGTGACAGTCCCACGAAGCGGGGTGGGCGAGGGCACTCGATAGGTCCGCGTGTAGACCTCGTGGCCGTCGCGGACCGTCATCCATTCGCCCTGTGCGTGCGGCGGGGTAAGCAGATGGGCCAGTGGGTGAGGTGTGCTTGGCGGGCCAATTGGGCACAAAGGTTGAGATGGTCCGTTGATGATTGTCATGGTATTTATTATTGGCGGGCTTGCTGAATGATGGTTCTGTCCTTGAGACGAAGCAAGAGGTTCATTGGGGGTTCATTGGACGTGTAGCGGGATTCAACTTCCTTTTTACGCTTCGCGGGTTGTGTTCTACATGGCTTTCACAGGCATGGTAGCGTACAATCGTGAACACCGCACGTTACAGCATGTTCGCAGCGCCGACACGATTCCATTCCAGCTCGACTCTCGACATCACTAAATACAATCTTCCTGAATTTCCGGAAGGCCCTTCTGGAGTTAAATGTTTTTCCATTTCTCCCAGGTCGGCCCGCTCGAAGTTTCGAGGATCCGGAAAGAGACAAAGCACTTGCCCCAATGGTGTGATGTCAGGTCGGTAAACGGCAATACATATCCTCGAGCGATCAATTATTGCTCACTTGTGATGCAACAGATCCAGTTGACACATGCATCCCAAGTACGTACATTAAACATGAATTGATGTCGTATGAAAATGGCATCAACGGCATTTCGAGTGCCTGAATTACTGATTCATTACATTAATGCGGTCTCGACGGAAGACAACAATCGGGGAGATTGAATGTCAATGCCTCCGAGGCACGACGGTATTGTTGTTCTGAAGCATGATCCGGTTGAGTGTCGTCAGGAACCTACACCTTCAGACCGCTTAGCGCCGCTGTCATCTGCCAAAACGAGGAAACAAAAAAGGACGGACTTTGTGAACGCATACAAGCGAAACGCCTCTGCCGCATAAAACGTCGACCACATTGGATCCAATTCTTGAGAAATGACCTGGAGTGCGTTGCCAGCGATAACTGCAAGGCATTCCGCGGGAATCAAGATAGTGTCTTCTTGGATCAAGCTCTTCAATCCTTGGCGCATACCACCCTTCTTGTCTTCCTCATCGTCTCTTGTGTGGTTTCCCGCGCGATTTTGGTGTGGCAACAGTCCAATCCGTGATCTCCAACTGCCCTTGGGTGTGGTTGGTCCGGTCTGCAGTCCCTTTGCGCGCAAGTACAGCAAGAAGACTCCCGAGATGTAGCAATTCAAGACGGCGTCGTACATGTTCGCAAACGCAAACCAGAAATTTGCGCGATTTACGGCAAGTCGTGCAATGGTTGAATATGTATACGCTCCCATGGCAGCGTTAAATGTCACCATGTTAACAGCCATGAGTAAGTTGGACGCGCGGACCAGGCGAGGGCTCCAAGTGCGAGCGACCTTTTGCAACCTTTTTCCATTTGTTCAACAAATATGTATCATTCGGTGCGTGGGAACAGTCCAGGTGATAAGAAAACGTACCTGTACGCATTCAGGAAGGAAAACCCGATGGATGCGGGCCATTCAACAATGGACTGAACCACTAACCAATTTGAAGCGTCGTTCATGTCCGGCAGATTGGCTCCAAAGCAATTGATCGAGATACCAAGGAGGCGCAAGATTGCGATGCAGGACATGGCCAAGTAGTAATATGACCGTTTTGACCTTCGGAACAAGGTCCACGATGACAGTGTTGCATGAATGAGCCAGATCAGATTGGGTCCCAAAAAGAATGCAGACCCAGACCAGGCGAAAGACTCCTGCAAAACGGGAGTAACCGACAGTGAGCGTTTACAGTATTGACAGCGCAGCTCGTGATGGGAGGGCTCATCGAACCGAAGTGATGGGTGACATGGTGACGAGAAGGATGCATACAGTCGCTTGTGCTTTACTTCTCTTATGATTCTCTTATCAACTATTCATTGCACGAACCAACATCGATCGAGTGATGTTGGGTGCCTGATCGGACGCGTTCGATCAGCTGGAGGGAGGCCATTCACGTTGTGTGAAGGGTGCTTGTGAAGGGGGTGCAAGTCCGGCGAGCAAGAACCTGGTCGGCTCACATGTATGGATGGAGAGCATGTAATCCCAAGACAGTGAAGTTTCATCACTCTCGATCGTCTGTACGCCTGCCTCCCTCTGCAATAAACTCGAGCACGCCACTCTCACGAATCTTTTCCCAGCTGTCTCTTTCGACCCAATGTTGACCGGTCGCCACCTGGACCATCCGATCAACATACTCTGACTGCCGCATCCCGACAAGCGTACTTCCCGGAACATGCGCCCTTGCTCCATGCACGAGCTGCAAGCAGACCTCGGGCAAGTGCGCATCGCGCGACAGCACGCCCGGCGCATACAGCGCCAACAAATCCCTAGACTCGCGGTTGCGCACGACCGCCGCGGCGTGCGCAAGTGCCGTGACGTAGGTATGGATTTGGTCCACGGTCGATACGTACTCGTTGGCCCATTGCGCCACAGCCACCTTGGCGTCCGAGTTGGCGGCGGCTTGAAGCGCGGCAATGTCTGAACGGACGGTGGGTAGCACAGATGAGGTAAAGAAGTGGGTGGCGCCGACATGGTTGGCAAGCAGCTTGTCAAGGGTGTCTGTGAGCACACCTGACCAGATAAACTTGTTTGCGAGGTCTGGGTCGTCGACTTGGTCGACCAAGGTTTCCTCGAGCTGGGCCAGGCGAGGAAAGGCAGATGCAAGCAGGTTGGCAATGGCAGACGTGTCGAGATCGCCGGCAACAGCGGGGTCGGCGAGCAACGGGAGATTTTGCGAGTGATAGGATGAGTTGATGGTGGTGGCGAGGCGAAGAATACCCAGTGGGGAGATGGCCGTGAGGAGTCGGTGTGTGAAAAGAGCCAGTTGAAAAGAATTGACTTGGTCGAGGAAATCTGGGGCGAGAAACTTGGTTTCACAAATGTTGGCAGGCACTTGAACACCGTGCCATTGCGGCGGATTCTCTTGGCCCAGAGCAGCCTTGGTGGCGCCCGTGGGCAGTGCCCATTTCACATCCGTTGAAGTGAATCCGAATCCACGAATACGTCCGCGATCCACCTCAGACGCCAGGTATTCGATGGATCGAGCAAGTGACGCTTCGAGTTGGGCGGCAGACATGGTTCCCGCGGTCACAGCAAGCATGCGTTCGGGACAGTTGATCATGTACATGTCAATGTAATCCGTGCCAAGCTGTTGCAAAGACAGTTCCAGTTGCGCCTTGATGGCGGCCGGTGATATGGCATGGCCGACACCAGCACCGGCCGAGGAGATGCCTGCAACGTGCTCGGTCGGGACTTGGGCTTGAGCGAGGACTTGGGCAATGTGTGGAGTCACAAAGCCGGCTTTCGAAATGATGTAGACGGTGGAGCGGTCAATGCTGCTTTCCTTGAGAAGTTGGCCAATGGCAGTTTCCGAGGCACCGTCACCGAAATGGGCGGCAGTGTCGATGACGTTGACGTGGCCGGAGGTGACAGCGTGTCGGAGAGCACTGGAATGAACTGGGCTGGACGGGGAGATGCGGTAGGCCCCGAATCCGAGGCTGGAGATGGGCTGCTGGGTCTTTGGAATGCAGTTGACAAGATCGGTGGAGCTAGCCGTTGCCGAGAGCCATCGTTGCCGTTGCCGGGAGCCAACGACCTGGGCGAGACTGCGTGCTCTGTGGATGGAAAGTAGCCGGGGGATCATGGCGATTGCATCGAGTGTGCGAGTGAAAATATTGCGCTGGCTGGTGCCACTTTGGATTGGAAGATCTGTGTTTCAATTTAATTTTGATTTGATTATGCCCCCTCTCGTCCGTACAAATGTTCAGTCACCCGGAGCGTCCACGGATCGACGGCCTCTGGGCTCTGGCTGCCAGGGCTGGCTGCTGGCCTGGCTGGCTGCGGGCTGCTGGACCGTCTGATTCTGTTGGCCGCGAGATTTGCATGCGGCAACAATTTAAAGTATTGACAAGTGCAGTGCAATTCCATGAATGCAGCCCTTGATTGGTGTCGACCGCGAGCACTTGATTGATCGATCGATCCTTGAACTTGGCCCGAATACTTATACATGAACCCAGCAACCAAGGACTTCATGGGCAAGCCCGCCCCGCCGGGCTACATTGCTGGCCTGGGACGCGGCGCAACCGGCTTCACCACTCGCTCCGACATTGGGCCCGCCCGCGAAGCCTCGCTTGCCTCGCTCGCAAAGGACCAGGACAATCGCGACAATGCCGGCGACGACGAGCAGCGCTTCAATGACGACCCCGACAACGAAACGGGCCTCTTCAACTCGCTCCCATACGAGGCCGACGACGAGGAGGCCGACCGCATTTACGCCGCCGTCGACGAGGCCATGAATATGCGCCGAGCAAAGCAGCGCGCAGCAAAGGAAAAGGAGCTCAAGGCCAAATTGGCCATTGAGCGCCCAAAGATCACGGAGCAATTCGCTGACGCCAAGCGAGAATTGTCCAAGTTGTCGGCCGGCGATTGGGAGGGTATTCCAGAGGTGACCAACTTGTCCAGGCGCAAGACAAAGAAGGATCTTGGGAGGGAGCGGTTTGTACCTGTGCCCGATTCGGTCTTGGCTGGGGCAAAGGCTCAGGTCGAGACCACGTCAACCGTGCAGAGTGCGGATGGGACAAGAACAGAAATGTCGGGCATTCGCACGGATTTCGTCGAGATGGGTGCGGCCAGGGATCGGGTATTGGGCGTCAAGCTGGATCAGGTTTCGGCTGATTCGACATCGGGGCAGACCACAGTTGACCCAAAGGGATACTTGACGGATTTGAACTCCATGATCCCAAAGAGTGAAGCAGACATTGGGTACGTTGCGTCATTCTGCCAATCTTTCATTTTTCTCCTGCGCCGCGACATTTAACTTGACGCTGTACGGTACAAACAGAGACATCAAGAAAACGCGCATGCTGCTCACGTCGCTGACGAAAACCAACCCTGGCCATGCACCAGCTTGGATTGCCGCGGCTCGATTCGAAGAAATGACGGGCAACCTGGTCCAAGCGCGTGCCCTCATTGCTCAAGGCTGCGAGTTCTGCCCAAAACGAGAAGACGTATGGCTCGAGGCTGCACGCCTGAATGTATGCATTGATTTCGCTGTCTTGCTTTCCGGTTGACATGGCTCACCTCAATTCGATCTTTTGTTTGGACAGACCCTCGACAACGCCAAAGTGATCCTCGCCAATGCCGTCCGCCACGTTCCCGACAGCGTCAAAGTCTGGCTCCATGCCTCGCGCCTCGAATCCGATGTGATTGCACAAAAGCGTGTTCTACGACGTGCGCTCGAATTCATTCCCAACTCGGTCACTATCTGGCGCGCTGCCATCGCCCTTGAAGAAAACCAATCTGATGCTGTGATTCTTGTCCGCCGCGCCGTCGAATGCGTGCCTCTTTCCGTTGACATGTGGTTGACGCTGGCAAAGCTCGAGACACATGAGAATGCGCGCAAAGTGCTGAATAAGGCGCGAAAGACGATTCCAACCTCGCATGAGATTTGGATTGCGGCGGCCATGTTGGAAGAAGCGCAGAGTCAAGAAGGCGAGGAGGAAAAGGCCAGGAAGACGGTGGACATGATTGTGTCGAGGGCGATTGACAAGCTGCAAGAGGCCGGGACAAGTCTAAGTCGGGAAAAGTGGCTTGACGAGGCGGTTGCATGCGAGAAGCAGGAGGCCGTCATGACGTGCGAAGCCATTGTCAAGAATACAATTGGGTTGGGGTTGGAGCCTGAGGATCGGAAGTCGGTTTGGATTCAAGACGCGGAAAATGTACGTTGGTGCCATTCCCGCTCGCTTGCACCTGCGCATTTCACTTACAAATCGGTTGCACAACAGTGTCTCGCCAATGGCCACGTATCCACGGCTCGCGCCATCTACGCCAACGCCGTCACTGCCCTCCCGACCAAACGCTCGCTCTGGGAAGGCGCCGCGTTTCTTGAGCTCAAGCACGGTACCCCAGCCTCGGTTCTTGCCCTACTCGAACGTGCCGTCGCCGCCGTCCCGCATGCGGAATCACTCTGGCTCATGTCGGCCAAGACCAAATGGCAACAACTCAACGACCTGCCCGGCGCGCGACACACACTCTCGCGGGCCTTCCAAGCCAACCCATCGTCATCGGCCATCTGGCTCGCTGCCGTCAAACTCGAGCAAGAAACGGGCGACCACGTCAAGGCCCAACAGTTTTTGACGCACGCGCGTGCAAAGGCCGGCGGCGAGCCAAAAGTGTGGCTGAAATCGGCGGTGCTTGAGCGGATCCTCGGCAACTTGGACCGCAGTATTGAGCTTGCGCGCATGGCTCTCGACCGGTTTCCGACATTCTGGAAACTGTGGCTCGTGTGGGCACAGGTCGAGGAGCAGATGGGCAACATTGCCGGTGCGCGCGACGTGTACGCGAATGCAAACAAGCGTGTCCCCGCGTGCGTGCATGTGTGGACGAGTGCGGCGGCGTTGGAGGAACGCGCTGGCGTCCCATTTCGTGCGCGTGCCGTGTTGGATCGGGCAAGGCTCATGAATCCCAAAAATGCAGAGTTGTGGTGTGCGACCGTCAGCATGGAGCATCGCGCGGGCAATGCGGCCATGGCCAGGAGCCAACTAGCAAGGGCGTTGCAGGATTGCCCCACATCGGGCAAATTGTGGGCGCTGGCAATTGTGCTTGAGTCACGGCCGCAGCGCAGGGCAAGGAGTTTGGACGCGCTAAAGGCGTGTGGCGAGTCGGATCCGCACGTTGTGCTGGCCGTGGCGCGTGTATTTTGGGCCGAGCGCAAGATGGACAAGGCCAGGGGATGGCTGGCCAGGGCGACGCAGGCAGATCCGGATTGTGGAGACGCATGGGCGTATTGGTTGAGGTTTGAGATGGAGAATGGCAGCGAGGCGAGTCGGGAAGAGGTGATGAACAAGTTTCTTGGGGCAGACCCGAGGCATGGCGACATGTGGCCACGAGCCGTCAAAGATATTGCGAACGTGGGCAAGTTGAAGGAGGAGGTTTTGCGATTGGTTGCAGCTGAAGTGCCGACAAGTGTATAGTGGGCGGTGTATACTCTTGCTCTGTATCGTCTGCGTACTCATCGTGCCGATGGTACTCCTCCCGATACAAGCTATTGTTGTCTGGCAATCAAGTACATGTGGCGAGGCGTCTGTTGCAACTTGAATGACTAGGTATCTGGTAGAGCAAAGTGCAAATGTCGGCAGTTTTCGACGTATCGCTAATGGGACTGTCATGGCCTGGGACGTGACCCTTTCGCAAATGCATGGCCCTATCATGGGCAATGCCCACCGGTAGGTGTTACAAATGGGGAACTTGCCGTGCTTTGGCATAAACCAGGTCCATTTGCATCATTTTTTCTGATCGGATTTAGAACAGGGTGGACCTGTGTGCAGTTGATGCGTTCGGTATGACAAACAAATGTCCAAGGATCAGGACCAAGGCGACCGGTTCTTCGAATGGACGACCACGCAAGAACAGAGCAACACAGAGCAAAACAGCACTTTCTTTGCATGTAGGTTATTTTCGTGAGACGTCCCAATATGAAGTGTCAAAGTCTCAGGACAAGGAGGGCAGGCAGGTTTTCGTTGCACCGGATAGATGAGCACTCTGCAGCGAGGTGAGACTATGTCGGATGGGTGCACTGTTGGATGTTCAAGGCTTGGAGTGAGTCTCTGCTTCGGTCTTGCGCTGACGGCGTGACTGAAATCCCTTGTTACCCTTGACCACATTGATCGGAGTGATGGCGTCGAGAAACGAGCCGAGCCTGATGGAGAGTTGTTGAGCTATTGCCTTGCAGCATGATTCGATTAAGAGTTTTCAGGAACCTACACTTGGTCAGGTAAGCTGTTTGTCAGGCATAGTGTGCGTTGCAGGCGCAAAAAAGGCGAAATAGACGAACTTGGTGAAAGCATACAGTCGAAATGCCTCGGCTGCATAGTAGGTCGACCACGTTGGATCCAAGTCCCTGGAAACCACCTGCAGCGCATTACTGGCAATGATGGCGAGACATTCTGCGGGGATCAAGATACTGTCTTCTTGCACTAAACGATGTAACCCTTTGCGCACACCACCTTTCCAATCTTTGGCGTCGCCTACCCCGTGATGCCTGTTCTTGCAACTGACAGAAAGAAGTGGGAAACGCGGTTGCCCACTGACCGGATGCGGTCCAGGAGGAGCGCCCAGACCCTCTGCTCGCAAGTACAGCAAGAATACGCTTGATATCCCGGCATTCAAGACAGCATCGTACATGCTTGCAAACGCAAACCAGAAATTCGCTTGATCCAAAGGTATACGAGCTGCGGTTGAGTACACATAAGCTCCCATGGACAGGTTGAATGTGATCATATTGACCCACATGAGCGCAGTGGATGCATTGGTGAGACGAGGGCTCCAATTGCGGGCAACCTTGTGCAACCTGGAAACAAGCTGCTTTAACAAACAAGGACATTCAGATGAATGAGTGGGTAAAGTACCGGTAAGCATTCAAATAGGTAAATCCTGTAGATGCTGGCCATTCAACAAGCCCCTGGATCGTGAACCAGAATGCAGCATCGTTTTCATCCTCAAGATTCATGACAAAGCAGTTGAGTGCGATATCAACAATCCGCAAGATCGCAATGGCAAACATGGCTAGGTAGTAAGATGACCGCTTCGACCTTTGAAAGAGACGCCAAGATGAAAACATGGCATGTACGAGCCAAATCAGGTTCGGGCCTAACAAAAACACTGCTCCAGACCATTGAAAGGTCTCCTGCTCGCGAGGTATGTAATTGCAAGACAAATTTCACGAGTGAGAGCAAGAAGGAAGAAACCAATCAAAGAGCCAGTATCGAACCGACGTAAAGGATGACATGATGAAGATGCTTGGAGTGGGCTTGAAGCATGCATGTATTCATGTGAGCAGGTCGATTATGTTTGACGATTCGAATACATCATCGTGTTCGCAGTGACCGAGTTCCGTGACAGATCAAAAAAGCCAACCCGCTCTTCAAGGCGATCGCTAGGTTTGGTCACAAACAATGGAACGAGTGTGTATGCACTTGTGCCCAACATCCAAATCCAAATCCAAATCCAAATCAAGAAATGATCGTCACAACCTCTCACCTCTTCACTGACCCGCGCTGCGCAACCTCGGATCGCTCCTTAGCTTCTTATCCAACTGCAAGTACATCTCAGGGGCCATATCCTTGTGCCTCGACAAGCGCTTCTCCAAGACATGAATACGGAACAAGGCCTCATTGCAAAATGCGACATACTCGTCCGTTTCCGCTGGTGTCATTCCTTCGGCCGTCTTGGAGTATTGCTGCTGACGTCGTTGATACGCCGCCGTCTCTTCCTCGTACCGACGTTGAATGATGGATGCCTTTTCAATCAGCCTTTCCTTGAAGGAGCGAAGGCAGGCTTCTCGGACAGCAAGCGCCTCGTCACGAGTTAAACTGTTTGGATTCGCGACGTTGACGAGGAAGGGCGACAGATAGTCGACAGATGCTTCCTTGGATGCTTCTTCAGCTTGCTTCTGGCTCTCCTTTTCGAGCTCGCTTGCAATATCCTGAGATTGATAGACAGCATGGAGAAAATGAGGGAAGATGCTTCGGACAGCAAAAAAAGAGACCAAGCACGGACCGTCTTGTTGCGAATGGTGTCGAAAAGTGACACTGTCAACTGAATACTCTTTTCCTCAGTTTGCCGAGCCTGTATCACTCCGCGCAAGTCCAGTCAGTACGTGATCGAGCAGGTCTAGCGAAGGCAGTAAGTGAGTCGCACCGTCAGAATCTCCTTGATTTCCCTGTCACTCGCCTTGACTGCCTGCAAGCATGCTTGCTCCGCCTTGAGCAGCTCGCACAACTTCGCATATAAATGCTGGCGCTTCAGTGCATGCAACGGCGGGTTTGTATCGAAAGCGGTCGTCAAGTCCATAAACGTGGTCTTTTGCTCTGTGGACGGTTTACGAAACTCGCGCCATGCGGGAATCAGCGCGCCAACGTCCGTATGGTACACGATACGGATTCGCTCCTCACGGACATGGTAAACACGCTTGAACACGTCGCGGCCACCAAAGTGCATGGCCGCCGCGGCTCCTGTGGTTGAATTGGCCACGCTTGACGGCTCAAGAGCGACATCGTCCTCCTCAGCTGTTCCCGATCCGGGCGAATCGCCAGTGCCAGTTTTGCCTCCAACCCCCACGCCCATGACTGTGGCCTTTCCCCATGTCTGCTGCTGTACGCCAGGCCTCTTGAGTGGCTGCCCCGCTGCCATGAACGGAAACAACTGACCACTGTATCCTGGGCGCCGAGAAAACTTTTCCGTCATTTTGGTAATCGTAACTTGTTGACCAACGGCATTGGTTCCCCGAGCCGCGCCTGCATCGGCGCCAGCGACCGCAGCTGTCCCGTCAGCCGTCGGCGCAAACTCTTCATCTCCCTCATTCACGGCTTCATGCGTCACGCTTCGATACACCAGCCGATCGCCCCTCCCCTCGAACCGCTCGATAATCTTGTTGCCCACTTCTAGCCTATCGTACAAGCCGTCCGACCGAGCCCCCGGGAAGAACCTCATTCTCAGCGTGCGCCCGTGCTCCATCACGTGTTCCATCAACGCCAATGCGCGGCCACGCTCGAAAAACTCGTGAGTCAGCCCACGCGCGGGAACACGGACACGCTTCCACAACTTGTCAGCACGGTTATCAAACCGCTCGTGAATCGATCCACGCTCGGCGCGCCGTGGGTCTGTAAAGAGGGTGATACGCGTGATCATGCCGTCGGGACGATGGTACGGCGCAAACACCTCCATCTTGGCATTGCGCCACATTTGCACCTTGGTTCCAGCGGGGCATTGCGATGCGACTTGCTCCTTGGTCAGTTCGATCTTGGTAACCCAGGAAGGCGGCAGGTCAAACACCTCCGTATCACCCGAGCCCTCCTTGCCATCACCATCGTCGTCATCGTCGGCGTTGGCAACGTTTCCGCCAGCTGCACTGCCGGGTGCGTCGCTGCCGGTCGTGGCGGTCGTCATGGCTGAGCCGCCACGGGTGTTTGTTCCCGAGCCCCCTGATGGAGCAAAAGTAGGTTGCGAATTTTGGACAAAGATGTATTCCCACTTGGTTGTGTCGCTGAGGTCGAACGTGATACCCTTGACAGCAGGTCCAAATCATGTGTCAGAATCGTTTACCACGCACGTTGCGGGTGGCAAGTTGACGAGTACCTTGAGGCCATTGATGCACTTTTGCATGTTGACCCAGTAGTTGCTCGAGCTAAACACGCTCTCAACCCCGAGGTAGTTGGGGTCTTCAATGTCGTACACTTTACCTGTGCTTGGCTCTGCACGCCGCACAAAGCACGAGTCTATGATTTGTCGGAGCACCGTCGCTGACAGAAAAAGAGGGGACATACCGATGAAGAACGCTTCGGCTACCTCTCGCTTGCCGGGCAAAACAAGCACCCATGCGTGAATCCTCAGCCCGGCAATCTCGTCGTCTTCTTCATGATGCGTGTACTGCTGCGCCAATTTCTCTTTCAACAACTGCTGCCGCCTCTCCTGCTCTGCGTGCCGCTTCGCCTCCATTGTCGCCAAGTACCGCGACTTGAGCGCATTCTTGACCTTGATCTTGTATTTTGGATCTTCGCCAGTCCCGTTGGTGCTGACCGCTTTCCCGGCTAACTCCGTCGTAGCAGTCTCTGCTTTGGCCAACAGTTGACTCCCCGTATCAATCGAGTATGCGTCGCGTTCGGACTCACCCAGCTCGGTACGTACAAAGCCGGTTTCTTGAAGGAGCTTATTGGTATCAACATCCACGTGCGTTTCGTCCATGAGCGTGAGAGTGCGGGTCGCGTAGCCGCTCACGACAAAGGCATCGTAGCCCGCGCCACGGAGGAGGGAAACGAGGATGACGGCCATGTCGAAGCAGTTGCCAGATTGCATGGAAAGGGTGTACGTCGGGCTGTTGAGAGCAGGTGGCTGGATGGCGCCATGGGCACAATCACATGTCAACACACAAGAAGTCATGCGGCGCATGACCGTGCAATAGAGAACGTGCCAGCTCGTAGGGTGGGTCCAGGGGCTGGTATGAGATGAAATCGGCGACAAAACGAGCGCACGGTCGATAGTCGTAGAGCTCGCGGT
Organism: Catenaria anguillulae PL171; assembly: GCA_002102555.1. Taxonomy (NCBI): domain Eukaryota; kingdom Fungi; phylum Blastocladiomycota; class Blastocladiomycetes; order Blastocladiales; family Catenariaceae; genus Catenaria; species Catenaria anguillulae. The sequence continues at coordinate 336,385 of MCFL01000024.1, read as the reverse complement.
ACCCTAACTGCGTCGGGCGAATCGTTGTGCAAACAAATTTCTAGAGTCATGAACGATCGGGCTGCGTCAGAAACACACTCACGCCATCCATTGAAAGACATGCCGTTGATACGCACCCGTAATCCAAACTCGTTCTCGGGCGCCAACAGCAACCGCGTCCGGTGAGGGTAAAGGGTCGAGTATTGAAGTTCAAAATTGTCGACATACTTGAGTGTCCGATCCTCCTTGGGCGAGTTGTTCCAATACGACTTGGGCAGTTTGGACTTGTCTGTCAGGGTTGCATGCATCTCGAGCCGCCGAGCCTCCTTTGCAGTCAAATGCTTGCGATCATTCTCGTCATGGTCGGCGGTAACCGCGGCAGTTGGGTTGAGCGAGAGTGAAGACCCAATCGTGTTGGCATTGGCGACCAGAAGGTTGGTTGGAATATCGGCAGCTGTGAGTCCTGCGCCGCCGCCACTACCTCCAGGCGTCTGCGGTTGTTGCTGGAGGTCAGCCCCCGTCGCCGCATCGCTCGTCGGCGAAGCTGCCAACGCGTCGTTTGAGGCGTCGCCAGTACCGTTGGCGGGCGACGATGGTCCTTCAACCGATTTGGCTGGTGGCAATCCTGCCCCGTTATCGAGCTCTGGACCTGGAGAGGCGGTCGTTTGCGGTTCGGATAACATTGCCCAGTGCGTTTTGAGGATTACTTGACCATTTGCCCTTGTCCTGAGGCTCTCGCCCTCATTGTGATGGTTCGTGGGAACGTTTGACGTGATCATCATTGCCCGATCTGCTTCCGCTTTCGGGCCGACCAGGTGCAATGCAAAGGGGAAAACGCGACATATGTAATTGAAGTAGAATAGTAGCAAAAAAAGGATTAGCAAGGATGGGGTCAAATATGAGGCTCGGAAAACAGGCATTTGAAGCGAGCAAAGAAAAGAAAACTCGAGTCTATCATTCATGGCTCAGTCGCCGCGCCAACATTAATCGCGACCAAGTACATTCATGGCCGCCTCGAATCCGAGGAAAGTGATGGCGTTCACTGGCGCAGCACGGAGCATGCACGGAACGAACCCACGGTAGAGTCCACGGATTCCCTCGGCCTTGAGCGTCTGCCGGAAGCAATCCAACGCCGACGAGTACTTGCGATTTGTTGGGTCGAACGCATCAGTCTGAAGTTTGGACTTGATCACGTCGATGGGAAAGACGGAAATCCTGAGTGAAGTCACACAACAAATGTTATTCAAGTGCCGCTTGGATGCAGATTGGTCATCGGCGAGACGGACGGCGAGTTGGACGTACCACAGCGAGTATCCAGAGAGGGCGCCGTACGTCATTACCTTCCAAGTAGGAAGTTCCTTGCGCGAAACGCCCTCGGCCTTGCACGCCCGTTGCACCAAATACTCGTACGTCAAAAAGTATGCTCCATATCCCTGAAACTCCCTGGCCACAGTCACAGCCTGGCCCTTGAACACTCCCTGAATGCCATAACCAGCGTAAATCTGCCGCACGCAGTCGAGTGGTCCACGAAACTGAACATTCTTGCCCGACTGGACTTGCAAACGGGTGCGAATGTGCTCGACTGGGCCAGATACGATGGAATTGGCCACACCCGAGGCAGCACCTGCCAGATAAAGCTGCGCCGTCGAGAGATCAGCAGAACCCCCGTTGGACCGGGTAAAGTGACGCTTGACATGTTCGAGAGTGGCAAACTGGATCGACACACAGGCGCCAATGCCGAGCAGCGGGGTCACGGTGCCCTTGTACAAGCCAAGAGGTCCGTCAGCCTGCACCGTCGTTTTCAGGCAGTCAACGACACCAGTGTAGATCGGCGGGGTGGGCTGGGTTTGCAGCCTGACTTTGATTGTATCAAATGGCTGGATGGGACACAGTCATCATGCGGCGTGAGCAAGGGCATGAACCCGACGAGATGGTCGCAAGGAATGACCTCTCACTTACCTGCCCAGACAAGACCTGGCACACGCCACCAACGCTGCCAGCGACAATCTCCTTGAGGGCCTGGTTGGCGCCGCTACTTGGGATCGCGGGCTTGCTGTCTGTCGTCGTCATGCTGGAACTTCTGTGTTGGGAGTCTGATCTGTTGCGGGAACAGGGACTGGGCTGCGCTGACGAGATCAGGTAGAGCAGCGTTCATGGATTGGTCGAGTAAGTTGGAGCATGCACACCACACAGGAGAGGCGGAGGTGGAGATGAATTGCCAGCCAGCCCAGGACGAAACACCCATCAAAATCGGTTAATGTTCACGTGACGAACGCGTCTTGGGTGCTTGGAGTTCACGCGTATGTTTGCAGGAGCATTGGTTGAGGCGGACATTCCCCAGCGGCGAAGATGAATGCAATTCCTGACGCTCGGGAAGCTGATCGCAATAGACTGTTAGACGCCGCAATCGCTCCAACTCAGCCAAGGCACTCATTCCACCGGGATCCCATTTCACATATTCAACCATGCCCGAAGACGCTGTCTTGCCCTACCGCCGCCCCACCGGCCCACTCCCTCCAGACTCACCTGTCGAGCCCGAACGCATCCCCTTCTTGCCCGGAAACTCTTTCAGCGATGTCTTTGTACGTCCTTTTTCTATATTACTCATAGAATTTCACCTTTCTCGGCCCCGTTCCCGCTCGCCTACCTGCTCAACTTTAATGTTCGCACCCGCAAAATGGACAGAAATCCGACTACCGCAAGTCGCATCTTCTCGACTACAAGAACGGCTACAAAGTGCCTCGTGAAGTCTTGGGAAAGCACGGCGGCTTCCCTGAAACCATGGAAGAACTCGAATCACTGATTGCAGCCGCAACGGCCCGCAACGCCGACTTGACGTATGGCGGCAAGCTTAGCCTGACACGGCCTACGGTGGCCCCTGCGTTCGTACCGTCCTTTGTCATGTACGACAAGGTCGTCTTGCGGTTCCGGGCGTACTTTAAGCAAACCATGCACGACTCGACCGAGCAGTACTTGCTGCGCATTGTCATGATCCTATACTATTTGGAAGACGATTCGATCGCCGTTGTGGAGCCGCCGCAGGCCAACTCGGGCATTTTGCAAGGCGTCTTGATCAAGAGGCAGAGGTTGCCCAAGTCGAGCACCGATTTCTACACGATTCAGGATTTCAACAATGGCGTAAATGTCACCTTCTACGGCAAGACATTCCATATTGTGGACTGTGATGACTTCACCAAGGTTTGTTGTCTTGTGTTCCGCCTCCACGGTCTTTTTTCTACCCCTGTCTCAATCACCCCTGACGCTTGACGGGCTGCATTCAACAGGACTACATGGAATCCAAGCTCAAGATCCAACTCCAGCCCGCTGAACCGGTTCCCACCGACAAGTACCTTCAATCACGGATCCGCCCGACGCCGCAACGCTCGGCGCAAACGCGCCACGACAAGCTGTGGAAGTTCCTGCAACACGACCGGCACGTGCTGCGGTTCTACTGCGTGTGGCAGCCCGAGGACACGGGTGTTGATGGTGCGCCAACGGGCGAAGTGCGCGATTTTGTCATGCACTACTACCTCGTGGACGATTGCGTCGACGTCAAGGAGGTGCATCGGCCCAATGACGGGCGCGATCCGAGCCCGCTGTTGCTCAAGAGGCAGCCATTGCCCAAGGCGTTCCATGAGCTGGACGATTTGCAGTTTGGCGAGTATTACAACTGGCGCGAGTTTAGGACGGGCGGCGTGGTCAATGTCTTGAACCGCAAGTTCATCATGTATGTTTCATTTTCACCACGAAAGTGGACGCTGAACTGACACATGTCCCATGTGCCATGTATAGCCGTGACTGCGATGAATTCACCCGCAAGTGGTACAAGACCAACCTCAATCTCGACATGCCCGCCCTGCAGCTGTCGCGCCCGACCCCAACTCGCCCTCAACGTACCTACCCGCCCTACAACGGGTTTGGCTCGGAAGAAGACTCGCTTCAATCGTGCTTGCACCTGGTCCTGCAACCGCCGAAAAAGGAATTCCAGCACGACGATACGCGCGTGCTGCGGTTTGTGGCCGTGATGGACTCGCGGCACCGCGAGGACGCAACGCGCAGGTTTATCATTTCCGTGTACTTGCCCGAGGTCCAGGTGTCCATTTATGAGCCGCCGCAGCGCAACACGGGCACGATTGGCGGCAAATTTCTGGAAAAGTGCAAGGTGCTTGTGCCTGGCGCAGACATGCAGCATCCGCGGTATTATGCCGCCGGTGACTTTTATGTGGGAGCAAGGATTGGCATCAATGCGCACACGTTCCGGCTCGTGGATGCCGACGAGTATGTGTACAAGTACATGGAGGGTATGTCGAGCGTGTACAAGATGGCAAGCGCTGAGGAGGTGGTCAGAAAGGTGAAGCAGCTCGGCAGGGCAGCCGTGGTCAGGGCCGTGCTGGCCAAACGGCCAGTGAGTGCCACCGGGTCTGGGAATGCCGCAGCGGCAGAGCGCAAAGTGAGTTTAGACGAGATCAAGCAAGCGTTGGAGGGTTCCGGGTTGGTGCTGCATGAGATGGTGACGATTTACAGGCAACAGGACAAGGTGAGGGAGCTGATTTCAGAGTGAGCTTGAAGCGTGGTCACAGTTGGAGGACAAAAAGGGTTGATTCCGTTGATTCAGGTCGTTGTTGTTCTTTGGTCGTTGTCGCCTTGTCGTTCGCTCGTCTTTTGCCCTTTTATATTCATACAAACTCGTCTGTTGGACGACGACGGACAGTTCTCTTCGATGAAACCAAACAATTAGGTCTCCACTTAGGTAGACGCTAGGGTGTATTCTAAACACATGCTAAATCAGTGAAAGGAATCTTGAAGGTGGCACACCGATACCAAGTTCCCAAAGTAAAAGAACGAAACGATGGCGACGGTTGCGGAACAAACCGCCCACAGGCAATTAGAGTACATAAGGTGACGTATCATGTGCGAATGACACGAATGACACGGTGGCCAACCACACAGAATGGACGAAAGAGGGCATTGCGTTAGGAAGAAACTGAAGAGCCGAAGGGAAACAGGAACAGGTTGTACGGGACAAAACAACAAGACGGCGAGGTCCGAACGAGGGTTCACAAATAAATAATGGTGAAAAGAAATCACGGGCAGATAACATGTAGAAGTAGCGCTAGCAAGCAAGGCAGTCCCCCTCGGGCAGCAAAGAGGAAAGATAAAGAGAAAACAAGACGGAAAGTGGCGGGAAAAGATATGTACAACAAACCGACAGGGGGGAATCATCCAACAACTACAACACCGGTGGCGACACGGAGACGGAAACCCTTACAAGGATGCACCAGACATGGGCATAAACTGTTGGCCGCCTTGCTGCTGTTGGGGCTGCTGCTGCTGTTGACCGGGCTGAGGCGCCAGCTGCAAATGTCCCGCGTGCGGCGACGAGTGCTGCTGCTGCCCTTGCTGGTGCTGCACATTGGGCGAGTTTTGGTACATGTGCTGCTGGGTAAACGCGGAGGGCTCCGGCGTCCGCTGCGGATATTGCTGCTGCTGGTGCTGCCCAACCTGCGGCGAGGCGCCCATCTGCTGCTGTTGCTGCTGATATGCTTGGAACTGCTGTTGCTGCGCATATTGCTGCTGCTGGTGCAAGTGGGCATACTGCGGGTGCGGCGCCAACGACCCGTCGGGCTGCTGCTGCCACTGCATCATGCCCATCATGTCGGCTGTCATGAACTGTGGCGGCATCCCCGGGTGCTGCATCAACAAAGAGTTGCGGCGCTGCTGCTCGGCGGCTGCGGCTTGTTGCTGAGCAACCATGAGTGCGCTTGGGTGGCCCATGGTCTGCATGTACTGCGGCTGCCCACCGGGTTGCGGCGTCCCACCTTGTTGCTGCTGCTGCTGGATGGCGGCCGCGGCACTTGCTGCGGCGGCAGCAGCGACAGAATTCATGTTGGCCATCATTTGCGGTGTGGGCGCAGACAAGGGCAGGATGACGCCAGAGACACATGCCTCGACCTTGACGTGCCTGCGAAGGGCGTCCGAGCGCGAGAACCGTTTGTCGCACCGCTGGCACACGTACGGCTTGACGCCAGAGTGCAGGCGGTAGTGGCGGCGCAGGTCGTGGTTGCGGCGGAATGACATGTCGCATTTCGTGCATGTGAAGGGCTTTTCGTCAGAGTGCGTCAGCATGTGCGACTTGAGATTGTGGTTGCGCTGGAAGATCTTGCCACAACCTGGGTGCGGGCACGGGAACTCGGTTTTGGGCTCCTTCTTGACGCCGTCGGCTTTGGGCTTGCCGCTCCCTGTACCGGCATCGGACCCAGCCGCGGAATCGGCCAACGACTGCTGTTGAAGGGTTTGAGCTTGGCCGAGGAGCGGTGAGGCGTGCGACATGGTCGGCGGATGCTGCGATCCATCACGAGGCATGTGCGAAACAGCGGGTGATGGGTAAACGTCGCCTGGAAAATGGGAGTGATGTGTGAGTGCCATGCTGCGGTGAAGACACGCAACCATAGAAGAAAAACATAAACATACTCGGCTGGCCCATGAACAAATGACCACCATGCTGCTGACTGAAGAAGGCATTCTGTTGTTGCTGCTGCTGTTGTTGGTGTTGCTGCTGCAAAACGTGCTGATGCTCCGACGTTTCTGACCCGCTAATTGAAGGCAAACCGCCCGATCCATCAGAGCGCCCAAATGCGTTGTTGAACCCGGGGTGCATGGGGTTGAAACCTTGCGGGTTCTGTGCATGCGGGGGCAGCGGTGGTGGTGCGCCATTGGGACCAGAAAACATGGCCGCGGGCAGAGAAGCACGGCGCTTGGACACGGCCATGGCAAGTGGACTTGACGTGGTGGACACGGGCGGCGACAAGGTGTGGCTGGCAATGGCGCTGGCGGCACCTGGGCCAGAGCTCGTGAGCATCATTGGACTTGCCGTCCCCATGGGGGCGGCATCGGACGAATCTGAGCCGCCATTGGCAGCCGACTGGACGGGAACTGTGGCGAGCGACGACCGGCGGTAGGGCGACAGTGTTGCAAGTGCTGGAGAGGGAGATGAGCGCGACTCGTTGGGTTGGAGCGACGATTCGCGCTGTTGCTGATGCAACGCAGGCGGTGCTGGGAACTGGAAGGTTGGTGTGGGCTCAAGATGTTGCTTGGAATGCATTGAAAACTGGGATGGATCCACCGTTTGGAGGAGCGGCTGGGCGGGCGATTGGCCGCCGTTGGCGGCTTGGGCGCCTTGAGCTTGGGCATTGAGCGATTGCATTTCAGATTCGGACACGGCCGAGGCCTGAGACCCGCGGCGACCGGTGGGACCACCCGACATCATAGACGAGAGCTGAGCGAGTTGATCCATTTGGAAAGAATTGGACCGACACAGATGGATGTAGTGTGGAAGGCTACATACACATGCAAGGAAAGAACGCGTCGTTCCAGTGGGAGTGGGAGTGTGGGTCGACTGATTTGATGCAGACAAGGTGGAGTTGGGCACGGCGAGGCGAGGCGAGGCGAGGACGGAATGAAATGAGGCGGGGCACACCAGAAAGTAGAAAGTGGAGTGCGGGACATACACAAAGCAGTCGCAGCGAGTGCAGGAGGCGGAGACGAAAGGAAAAGTGGGCGGGAGATGCGGCAGGTGAGCGAGGTGAGCAGGCAAGGCAAGGGCAGTCGGGGGGAAGCGGCCCGTGTTAAGGCTTGGGTGTGAGACACAGCTTGGGTTGACGGTACCGGCGGATACGAGGCACGGGCTCCAGGAAATCCAGGTAGCACCAGGGTGTGAAGGCAGGTAGACGGGAATAGAAGTGGGCAAGTACGAGGCGAGAGTGGGGCGGGAAAGGGCTCGAGGATGGGCTCATGGGCCGAGATGGGTGGAGGGAGAGGGGCTTTCTTGAAGCAAAGCGTGGGTTGTTGGAGGCAAGGCAAGGTCACAGATAGAGACAGGTGCGTACCGGAAAAAAAAAGATTAATGAGCACGAGGTCGATAGTCACGCCGAGTACAAAGGAGGCTTGTAAAGGTACAAGATGCGGTTGGGTACAGTACAGAACAGACAGGGTCAACGCCTTCCAAGCTCGTTGCTCACTCTCTCTGCTCTCGGACTGAAAGGACGGCAGACGGCAAAAGAACAAGTAGAGCGAAATGGCTGCGAACAGGCTTTGCTGGGCTTGTGGGATGGGCTGGATAAGTATACTGTATGCAGGAGGTCTTGCAAGAAGGGGGGACGGGTGTGCAAGCGAGAGGGCTAAGGGCTCGCGGGGAGGCTGGGGGCTTTTGAGGGACGGGTGGTACGGGCTGGAAATGACGAGGAATGAAGGAAATGAGGCTAGTTAGCTCGCAAGACTCACCAGAGAGTATGGGCGGTTGGTTGGTGCGATGGCTTGGGCTGGCTTGGTCAGCTGAGTGGTGTGGCAAGAGCGACAGCGAGAAGGACTGTGGATGCCCTGGTGGCTTGGTGGAAGGCTTGCGTTTGTTGGGGCTTGATGAAATCTGGCATGCAGGCAGATCGGGGACCCGCTCGTAACGGTGTGATTGCGAGTATGCAATATTGCACGCACCAATCGTTGCAAATGCTCTCAGTCAAGTATTGCTGCGCAATGTCTTATGGCTCAAGAATGGCTTATTTCTGCAAGTTACATACCACGTAAACATTTCAAGTAAATCTTTGAGGGCGAGATGCGATGCGAAGGACCGATCGATCTTGGTCCGTTCGCTGAACCGTTTGTGTTCTTGTTGCCAGCGCGCTGCCATGCGAACATTGTCTCCTGCTGACCGTTCACCGATGTACATACCTGACTACCTGTGCTTCGTACACGGTCATCTCTGGTTTATCAGCCACCTTTGTTGACGTGAGGCAAAAAATAGCGTCATTAACGATTCCGATCAGCTTGCACACTTCATGAAGTCTTCCGCTTCTCATCCAGCCCACACACACGCATACATCCCCACCACCCGGAGACTCACATGACAGGAGCCTATTTTCTCCCTCTCGGATTAAGTAAGTGCCCTACAAGGGACTACGGTAAGTCACAAAGTGATGGCAGTGGTACTAAGAGACATGACCAGGCAAGAGAACCTCAATTCAGCGCCCTTCGTCGACAACATTCTACGAAAGACTTGACCCGATCATTCTACATCGCATACACTTGGCTGTTGCCCCATCACGGACCATTCGTTCGGGACCGAGCATGCAAGAATCGTTGACTGGTAGTGCTTTATTATGCAGGATCTTGTAGTGTTGCTCGTCCCAAGTCTGCCGTCAAGATCTAGCTTAGCCATCGGAGTGGTGACTGTCGCGGCTGCCCTGTCGTGGTCGTTGCACGCTGAGTTTGAATAAAAGATAGGTAGCAAGCAGAGGTGCAAAAATGTTTGCAGTAGCAGGTGGCTAATGGCAGTGTCGGGCCGACAAGTGGGCATATGACGCTTCCAGTCGGAATACAGGCAATGGGTTCTCGTTGGGTAATGACGCCCCCCTACGATATGATTCCCGGGAAAATGTACTATGCCTTGTGGATAGGCGTTCATCACTTATTTCAACTACTTCAACGCTTATTCTTCGCCAACTTTGATCAGGTCCAGAGTGACACACGTCACGTACAAGAACAAAACATTGTCGGCGTATTCTCGCTTGACAGTGTTTACTATCGGTGCGAGGTTCCACATGCCACCACCAAATCACCCGTACCATCAACTGAAAGCATAAACATTTCGAAACGATCATGACAACCCACATCTCGTCCCCACTGGAGGGAATCGCGGGCGTATACTGGACCATTTTCATGCACGCGATTCTGCTGATTGCCAACAGTTTCACGATTCGGACTGCCCTGTTGGAGTACCAGAAAGCGAAAACTCGGTTCTGGACCGGGTGTTTGACCATTTCGGTTGTTCTGCTTTCCCCGAGTATCCATGCCATCTTGCTGGGAATTCAGGTGGTGACCGAGCTAATTGGACGCGTGCCATACTTGCCCATTGTTGGAAACTCGTCTGCTCGAATTGGTGTGTGGGATGTCCCTTTCTGACGCTGTCGGTGATGTATTTACCTCATCGTCTTCTTTTGCCACACCGCGGTACAGGCATGTTGGTTGTCACACTTCTCCGACTTTACCGATTCCGAGTCATTTCCGAGGATCCAAACCGTCTACGGAAATTCGTCATGCACTCGACTATCGTTTCCGTAATCATGCTCACAGCCACTGTCACCAACATCATTTGGCTTATTGGAGAAGAACTTTATTGGCACCTGACGAACGGAAACCAAGACGGCGCACCACCTTCTCTCCTCCTCATTCGCAATATCGAAGGCATTTTCGGGTTTTTTGCCTTCTTCCTCACGGCGGCATTTAACGTCGTTGCCGATTATTGGTTTGTTCGCACCATTTTGGACATTCGCAAAGGCGCAATGGGCAATGCGATTGTGAAGCAGGGTAAACTTGTGTATGTTTGGGAGTCAGTCCTTGAAGTTTGCTGTTGTTTGATGACGAGTCCTATTTACTCCTTGCTCTCAATGACAGTTTTTTGAAGACCTACCTCGCCTATATTCCAACGCTCATCCACTTTCTCATATGTACAGTCCTCGGCTCGCTCTTCATCTCCGGATCGCCTGCCAACTACCTGACCTATGTTTCCCTTTCGCACTACTCGGCAATGCCCGCCACCATGCTTGCCACGTTTGTCCAAAGCACCATCCCGGCGACCAAATCACTTGTCGGCCGCGTTTCAAGGCAAGGGTCGACCAGTTCGCGCGCGGGAAAGCGCAGTAAAGAGTCGACCAACAGCGGAAAGAATGCGAAAACTTTAGTTGCTGCGCCGACTACGACGAGCGGTGTGGGTCGCGGAAGCTTGGCCAACGAGTCAGATCGTCAACTCTCAACAATTTCAACATCGCCGTCGGATCATGGGAGTTTGTCAAGCCGTGCGAGCATCATGAATAAGAAGTAAGTCGGAATGGATCACAGAAATTCGGTATCGAGTATCGTTGTCGCGTCTCATACATCGAAATCTCTTGTTTGTGTTTCCGCTCTGTCTCAGTGTCACATGTAAGTGCAAGTCCGGCCCTTTTCGATTGCCGTGACACACCCTGCATAACGATCTTGCGAGGCAGCGCATTCTGTCCACTTTTTTTTTTTTACTGCAGACACGTTGGTGGTGACCATTCTGCGACTGTACCGATTCAGGGTCGTTTCAGAAAATCCAAAGCGGCAGAGCAAGTTCATCATGCAATCAACTGTAGTCTGTTCCTCATGCTCGGCGCCATCGGTACGAGCGTGTGGTGGATCGTCGAGGAGGACAGCAACAATCCACCTCAGCATTTGCCTTTTGCTCTTCTTCCTTTTGGGCTCGACAGCCAACTACCTCACCTACGTATTGCAGTCACATCGCAACGCCATGCCAGCGACCTTGCTCTTCACATTCATCCACAGCACAATACCCTCGACGAAAGCGCTCGTTGGACGGCAAGGAGCCCTGACGAGCTCACGTGCCAGCGGGAAGAGGAGCGTCAAAGCGACTCCCGCAGGTGGTAATCATCAAGCGCCCGTGGTCGCTGCTTCCTCCCTAACGAGCAGTGTCGGTCGTGGCAGCGTTGAACTGGCAGGGCGCAAGTCCAAATTGACGGATTCAAGCACTTGCGGCCGGCCGCCCTGACATGGTTCCGTCATGCTTCAACGAACGTACGATTGCGAAAATACGTGCATGTGACGACTGAAAGAGTACTAGTGAATGACAGAGCAATAAGGAAGACTTGGGTGTGCAACAATAACAAAAAATCAAAAACGGATTGGAAGGAAGTGCAACTCTGCTCGGCCGGCCCGATCACACGCCGCCGAGACGTTGGTTGTTGACGAGCGAAGTGTAGAGTCCATTGGCGGCATACAACTCGTCATGTGTACCTTGCTCCACAACAACGCCATCCTTGAGGCACAAAATGTGATCGGCATTTTGGATGCTGATGGTCAAGGGACATGGTCAGGCGTTGATGTTGTCGGATGAGCGTGAGGAAAACAAGGTACTACGTACGTGCTCAAGCGATGCGCAATGATGATGGTGGTGCGATCTTGTGCGGCACGGTCGAGTGCATCTTGCACAACACGCTCAGCCTCAGAGTCGAGCGCCGAGGTTGCCTGTGGACAGGGGAGGGGTCAGACAAGGTGCAGAGGCGAATGAATGCGTGTGGTGTGTACCTCGTCGAGCAGCAGGATACGCGGATTGCGAAGGACGGCACGGGCGATTGCGATACGTTGCTGTGATTGAGGAAGATGGCAACGTCAGACCATACCTGAGGGAGTAAGCACGAGGAAACAAGAAAGTAAAAGAACCTTTTGTCTGTCGGAATGCAAGTAATGGCGCATGGGAGGACAGAAAAGGTCAGCTCACGCAGCATAACACATGAAAAGAGAAAAGCGAGCATACCCTCCCGACACTTGCGCACCCGTAATCGGCGTGTCATACTTGTTGGGCAGCGAATCAATGAATGCGTGAATGTTTGCCACCTTGGCCGCCGCGATCACCTCTTCCAACGATGCATCAGGCTTGCCAAACCGAATGTTTTCCAAAATCGACAAGGCAAACAAGTCAGGCATCTGCGCGACCAGCGCCATATGCGAGCGCAAGTTGCCCAAATGCCAGCTCTTGACGTCGAGGTCTTCTACCTTGACCGACCCTTGTCCGGCATCGTACCAGCGCTCAATTAAACCAATCACCGTGGACTTGCCGCCGCCCGAGGCACCGCAAAGTGCAATCGTCTTGCCTGCATCCATGTGCGCATTGAATCCACGAAGAATTTGGGCATCGGGACGAGTCGGGTAGGAAAAGTGCACATCAGAGACAGATGCGTTGCCGGCAATATCGGTACGCTGCTCGCCCTCATTGGATTCAGAGTCGATGGGAGGGACGCGGTCCAGCAATTTGAACATGCCGGCGGCGGCAATGCGGGCCTTGGCGGCGTTGGGGCCAAGCGCGGACATTTGGCCGGTTCCCATGGCAGCAAAAACGACGGCATAGAGAGCGACAAAGCCTGATTTGAGTGGGTCCGTCAAGTCAAGTCGCTGGGTACACAATTAAAGCATGAGGTAGAATGATGAGCGTACCGTCACCAACATTCAGTCCATCGTCAAAGACGAGTCGGTACATGGCGTAGAAGGCAGCCCCATACACCCAAAAGACAACGCCATCGGCAAACCCACTGCCCAAGTTCCCGATCCACGCCTTACGCATCGACACATTGTGCGGGAACATGATCCGCTCCTTGTACTGTGCGTAAAAGAACTGTTGGCGCGTGAGTGCATGAACTGTGCGAATGTTGCCGAGAGCGTCGACCGTGACTTGCGCGGCGCGCGAGTACGCGCGCGTGATTTGAGCTCCACTGCCCGACATGACCTTCATCTGCAGGGCGCCCGCGGCAGCCATGAAGGGCACGCAGGCGAGGATGATGAGGGTAAGCTTCCAAGAGTAGACAAAGGCAATGGTCAGGCCGGCGACCATGGTGATGATGAGCTGGATGAGTTGGCCGGCAAAGACACCCGTGAGTCCTTGAATGCGATCGGCCTGATGAATAAAGGATGCAGGATGCGTCAGTACAGGGAAAACCGACAATGCCAGAGAAAATGAGACACACCTCATCGGAAAGCTGGTGAGCCAGCGCACCAGTGCCATGGGCCTTCTCGTCAAAGAAGGCAATGTTTTGCCTCAACATGGCACGGAACGACATACTGCGCACTCGCTTTGTCAAGCGCTCGCCCGCAATACCAAACAGCGAGTGCTGGAACAAGTTGATAAACAGCATGGCCACGGCAAGCAGCACAAACATGAGCGACCAAAAGTTTGCGTCCCGCTGCATCTGGTCCTTGTCCGGGTTGGCAAACACGTTGAGGATCTTGGAAAAGAAGATGGAAAAGAGCGGCATATGTGCGCCATTGAGCGCGGCGGCGATGATGCCGCAAAAGATGATGAATGCTTCGGGTGCCTGCATCTTGAACAATCGCAACATGTCAACCTTGGCTTCCTTTGCAAGCGCCTCGAGCACCTCTGGGTCATCCAAATTGGGCACGCCGCCCTCGCTCGACTTCTTTTCGCCATCCTTGGTCACGTCGCCAGTGCTGGCGGCCGCCAACTTCCCATGCGAAGCCGACGCCTTGGCATCCGATGACTTGCCAACGAGCGGCTCCATTTCCACCGCAACCACGGTAGAGCGATTCCCAGAGGCGTCCAAGTGGTTGTCGGCAACGGTAGTGGCAAGCACAACAGCGTCCACGTCGACGGGCGAGTCGGCCTTGGAGTCACCATCTTCCTTTGTGCGCACTTCTTGGGCCTTGACGAGTTCCGAGTAGTAACCTTGCGAGGCAAGTAGGTCGTCGTGGTGACCAGCTTCAACGATTTCGCCACGGCGCATGACAACAATGTTGTCGCAGTCGCGGATAGTGGAGAGACGGTCTGTGATGGTTGGTGACAGAAGCGAAAAGTTGAGTCAGCACATGATGCGACGGGTTTCTTATTGCTGGGCGATTCTTCAGATGCATACGAGCAATAGTGATGGTGGTACGGCCTTGCGAAGCGCGGTCGAGAGCATCCTGCACAACCCGTTCACTTTCCGTATCGAGGGCCGAGGTCGCCTCATCAAGCAACAGGATCTTGCACTGGGAAATGACGGCACGGGCAATCGCAACACGTTGCTATTTGCAGGCAAAGACATGGCAAACGGAAGAAAGAGGTGAGTATGTTGCTCCGAAAAAGGCGGGGAAAAATGATCGAATAGATATTTACCTTCTGACCACCAGAGAGCAATGCACCGCGCTCACCCACAGGTGTATCGTAACCCTCGGGAAGCTTTTCGATAAACTTTGCGGCGTTGGACAACTTGCACACTTCGATAATCTGGTCCCGCGACACTTGAACACCTTCCCGAGCACCCAGCGCGACATTCTCGGAAATGGTCGCGTCAAAGAGGACAGGCTCCTGCTGCACGAGACCGATACACTGACGATACGACTGCAAGTGATACTCCTTGATGTTGCGGCCATCCACGAGCACTTCGCCCTCGACCGGATCATAGAATCGTTCCAAGAGCTGAATCAATGTCGACTTGCCGGATCCCGATTGACCGACAAGCGCAACGTTTTCGCCGGCCTTGATCTTGAGCGAAAAGTTCTTGAGGATTGGGATATCAGGCCGCGATGGGTAGTGGAACGACACGTTGCGGAATTCGATATCGCCCTTGAGCTCGGTCACACGCACGCCTTCTTCGGAACTCGTATCGATGCTCGGGACACGCTCAATCACGCTGTACACTTTGGCCGCCGCACCGCGCGCCGTCGCAATCACTTGAATGTTGGGACCCGAGTTGCCAAGCGAAAATGCACCAATCATGACGGCGAAGAAGACAGTAATGACGGTGCCGCCATTGATTTCGTCCACCTTGACGAGGGTTGCGCCGTACCAAAAGGCAAGCGCGTACGTGCTGAACATGAAGAGCATCATGATACCCAGGCCGGCGCCGGCGTACAAGGCCTTCTTGGTGTTGACCTTGTAGGCGCCAATCAGGTTCTTATCGTAGGCTTCCGACAAGCGCTGTTGGCCGCCAAAGGCAACCACTGTGCGAATGTTTTGGAGGGCTTCTTGTGCAATCGCGCCGGCAGAGGCGTATGAGGCTTGCGATTTGTTGGTGGCTTCGCCAATGAGTTTGGCCATCTGTGGAGCACATGGAGTTAGGTCAGTGAGTGGGAAACATTGGAACGTTGCAAGTGCTGGAGTGTGAGGGCCGAACATACAAAAGCACCCGACGCGGCAAGCAGGGGCGTGGCAGCGAGCAGGACACCGGTGAGCTTGGCCGACTTGAGGAAGGCAATGACGAAACTGGCAATAAACGTAAAGACGAACTGAGCGGTAAGCGACACCTTTTCGCTGATACCCTGTTGTATGCAGCCACAGTTTCGCAAGTCAGCAACGATCTCGATAACCGGACGAGGAAAGGCAACGGCCAATAGTACGTACATCTTGCACGAGTGCAACATCCGCCGTCAACCGAGTCGTGATATCGCCAGGAGCCGTCGAGTCGAAAAAGGCCATGTCCTGTCGGAGGACACTCTTGAGGTACAGCTCGCGGATGCGCTTGGCCTGGCGCTCGCCTGCTGCCATCCACAGCGCCTTGGACAGGTACGAACACAGGAATGCACCGGCACCAATGGCGACAAAGTACAGAATGTTGCGAATAATCTCGGACTCGAGGTTTTTGCGACCTGCAATGAGTCGAGGATCACCAGGCGGGAGGAGAAGCGATTGAGTGTAGAAATTGTTGAAGCTCTCGGTGATATCACCAAACACGAGCGTCATGAGCGGCATGCCAGAGCCCATGACAGCGGCCGCGACCATGCCGGCAATCATAAAGAAGCGGTCGGTCGAGTTTGCATAGCGGAAGAGTGCCGTGAAGGACACGGGCGGCGGGCTCGGAAGGCCTGTGCCAGCAACGGCAGCGTCGGAGGGTTTGGCATCGTTGGCAACGGCATCTTGCGGTGCGGTTGCGACGGGGGTGTATTGGCCGTCTTTTGCGGGAGCGGTATCGACGGCAGCCGGACGAGTCGCTGTCGACGTCGGCGGGGTCGAGGAAGTCGTCATGGCCGGTAAATGGTTTGGAGAGTACCACGGCAATAAGTCAATAAGTCGGAATCAGAAAGTGCGCAAACTCATGTGCACTACAGTCAATATCGATATCTTGCAGGCATGGCAAGGGACGTGGGAACGGGTGGGAACGAAGTGGGTTGCACGCAAGCTTTATTGATTTCGTGATTTGCATCGTAATCGGCAACTTGGATGAAATTCATCCACGTCAGCTCTTGCATCTTCCGCCCATCCGCCGTGCGAAATTTTCCGTCCCGCAGTCTGACTCACTGCTTTTTTGTTTGCTTGAGCCACGACAGATCGGAGGGCCTACAGTTACAGGTGTGGCTTGATGCATGCTGAATGGAGGTTGGTGCTCCCCTTCCTGTGCCAAACATGGGGCCAGTAGCAGCTGAAGAGGACCCTCAACGGTTGGCGCAATGCCCTCCAACCACTCTCTCGTTCCACTTATAGCTGGGATGCGAGGTTCGATCGTGCGTTCCGTTGAAGAAGACTCGGAGTCCATTCGACTTTCGGAACCGGCGAGGCTGGAGGGTAAAGATATTTACATAATGAAGCCTCTGTCATGGACTTATGGACCCTCATTGCATCGCTCATTGGCCCATTGACGCAGCAGCAAGTTCTCGATCGATTGTGAATGACGCAAGACATGCAATTAAGATCTGAAACGCTTCATCAAATCGCCACAGGTGAGGGCGTTTCAGATACAGTTCCCACAAATCACGTTTTTCATTGTGTGCATGCCTCTGAGAACGCCCGAATTGCCTTCGTTTCGACCTTTGTGCACCGCGGCTGTCGAAGCATGTTGAAAAGGCACCACATTGTGCGTAGATGCCTGGATATGGTAAGCAGTGGTGTCGCTGGTGAGCCTTCAAAAGCCGGCGATTCCCCATTCCAATTTGGACAGGACCAGCAAGCTCTGCACCTAAGCGAATAGAGGCATCGTAGACCTGACTCAAATAGCCAAGCCAACATCACCACGCCAACCAATCGCCCGTGCTCCATCAGTCGATTCAACATGGTCCGCTCCGTCAAGTTCGTTGTGGCCATCATCCTGTTTGCACAGCTCGCTTCGGCCGCCTTGACGCCCGAGGAGCTGCTCGCTCGCCACCAAGACAACCTCGCCTACGCCTCGCCCTTCGCCAACTACCCTCACCTTGCCGTCGAGCCATCGCAAGTTGCCCGTACCCACTTGTTGACCAAGCGCGACGCAAATGCCGACGTGTCGTTTATCCATGGTGTTGCGAGTGGTGGTATGTTGCAGCCTTGCACTTTTTTTGGTTGATGGGTGACTGGGGCATAGGTTTGTTGGCGTTTATTGACGCCAACAGCAATTTCTGTTGGTGGCGGAGTGGCTGAGGCGAACGCGAGACACCTGTCGGCTTAGCTCCATTCATTCCATGAGACACCCCACTCCCAACCATGCATTCCATTCGCCATTCGCCATTCTCACATTAACATGACACTCTCCACATCCCCATTGACATGTGCAGATCCGCTTTCCGATCGTGTCATCCTCTGGACCCGTGTCTCGCCACAATCGGCCTCTGTCGCCTCGGCCAGCGTCTCGTACGAGGTGTCCACCACCCGCGACTTTGCCACCATCGTGAAAACGGGGACCGTTGTCACGTCGGCAGACGTGGACTGGACTGTGAAGGTGGATGCCACCGATCTTGCCCCGCAAACGACCTATTTCTATCGTTTCAACGCTGGCGGTGTCGTCTCGCCCGTTGGCCGCACCAAGACCTTCCCCGCCGCCAACGCTACTGTCGATAACTTGCGATTGGGCCTGGTATCGTGCAGCAATATGCCTCACGGGTATTTTGTCGCTTACCGGCAAATGGCGAAGAAGGACTTGGATGCCGTGATCCATCTTGGTGATTACATTTACGGTAGGTGTTTTGGTCTTTCCGTCACATCACCCACTGATTCTTGTTTACCAACCTTGTGATTTCCAAACAGAATACGACCTCGCTAGCTACCCGGCAATTGGCGGTGCTCTGCCAGCCGAGCGCAATCCGATGCCCGCCAAGACCATCACTTCCTTGTCCGATTACCGCCAGCGCCACGCTCAGTATAAGACGGATGCCGATTTGCAACTTGTGCACGCTGCTCATCCATTCATTCAAGTGTGGGATGGTACGTCACTATTTGCTTTTTGTGCGTGAGGGACAACATGACTCAATCTTGCCGCGCATTCTGCATCTATCTTGTCAGACCACGAGTTTGCCGACAATGCCTTCCAAAACGGCTCCCTCGATCACAAACCCGCCACTGACGGGACGTGGGCCACTCGCAAATTGGTCGCCGCTCGTGCGTTCCACGAGTACATTCCAATCCGCACGGGTGAGGCATCTGCCGACCTGCTCAAGATCTACCGCGGCTTCAAGTACGGTGACCTGGTCGACTTGTTGATGTTGGATACGCGCATCGAAGGCCGCGAGACGGGCGGCAATGGATGGACCGGCAAGGACCGGCCCACACGCAAGCTTATTGGCGCCGAGCAGGAAAAGTGGCTGCACACGTCGCTTGTCGAGTCCAAGGCGCAATGGAAGGTGCTCGGCAACCAGATCATCTTGGCCCAGATGCCCGGCAAAATCTTGGATTGGGAATGGAGTGTGACGGGCGACATGTGGATCGCGTACCCAACCACCCGTAATGCCCTACTTGGCCTGATTGAAGACAAGAAGATCAACAACGTCGTCGTCCTCACAGGAGATTTCCACAGTTCTGTGGCTTCTGATTTGTATCGGGACGAGCGCAAGTACGAGCGCCGCTCCGGAAAGGGCTCGGTCGCGGTCGAGTTTGCCGTCACGTCGGTCACATCGGCCGGACCTGCGCAAGATTCATGGTTCCTCAACAAGTTGGCGGTTCCTGTTGTGCATGCCACGAACAAGGGTGCGAAATTCGTCGATTTGTACCAACGTACGCGAGCGTTTAGTTTCTTTCCATTTTGTGTTGTGACTGTTGTTGACCGTCAACTTGTAACAGATGGCTACATGCTGGTCAACTTTGACCGCCAGCGTGTCCGCACCGAGCACTACTTTATGCGTTCCATCAAGGACAGGGCAGACGACACTGAGATTTTGGGCGCGGTGCTCGAAAGCAATTCGGGATCCAACCGCATCACTAAGACTTACATTCCGTAATAGTCACACTGTCTCCCTTTATTGTACCACTAATAGACTTGATTTTGACCTTGGCATTGCACTGCATTCAGGAACCTGTGCCGTGCAAGCAAGTATGTCTTTTCAACGATTCGTGTCAAGATGAGCGGTGACAGGACGCAGATCCACTCCGGCTCGAGCTGTGGTGGAAAACAAGCATGTCGACGGCAACAATGATACTTGGACAATTCTCCACCAATTGCAATGCGACCTGCCTTGTCTGCACAACTTGACCGGTTGACTCATGGGCCCCAGCGTCGTCGGCAGCCAGCTGCACCGGCATCTGCTCCCAGCGCCATGGCGCACCAAGCCTGCTGATCCCGCCCCTACCGGCCCGCGACGGTGTCCTTGT
Organism: Catenaria anguillulae PL171; assembly: GCA_002102555.1. Lineage (NCBI taxonomy): Eukaryota > Fungi > Blastocladiomycota > Blastocladiomycetes > Blastocladiales > Catenariaceae > Catenaria > Catenaria anguillulae. The sequence goes on along the minus strand of MCFL01000024.1, from coordinate 316,344 downwards.
ACCATGAAAGAATTGGCCAAATGGTATCGAGAAGCTTGTTGCAACATTTTCAACAACCACGCAACCGCCCTCATCTACGTCAGCCCCAGGATTTGTCGCCCCTACCTTTAGTCCCCGACGATCGTTGCCAAAGATTGGCTGCAAAGTAGTCGGATGCGGATGATGCAGGAGTGTTGAAGCAGTGAGCCGTGAGCAACCGGCCGTGAGCGCGTTCGTCGTCGGATGAATGGACCCGTCTTGGCCACGACGAATGTCTCAGCTGAAACATCGGCGCTCAGCCATAAATGCCAGCGTCACATTTATTCCAGCAGCGTGCCATAAGTACTGAATAATGACCTCAATCGCCTAACCTACGACACTGTATTGCCTCCTAGTTCAGACCCAACCCACGCCCATCAGAACTCCAGTGGTTTCAAGCAAGGTATGAAATTTACATGCTACCCAATGTCAACGGCCCCGCATTCCCGAGATCCCTTGCGACTTTGAGACTGGCGGAACAGTTGCCAGGTGAGCGGAGACGGACCAACGACAATATGTCCGCTCCAAGTTAGCCGCCAATTGCTCCTGCTGTGTTTGCACTGTTCCCCGAGGCCAACGGGCCGTGACTGAGACCACACAAAGGCGTGCATTGTTCTCCCCGTGGCGTTTGTTTGCGGTTGCCCGTCCCATGCAGTCGTGCCCCCTCGCTCACTCAAATACATGCCATTCCCTCTTCAATCAACGTATGTAGTATTTCCAACAATAGATGCTGCCTAGACCGCACTCACTAGACAACTCGACCTCAATCCACTACTCGGACACGCAATATCATGCACTTTTATCTGCTGCCACTGGTATCGCTCCTCGCCATCGCACTATTTGGATCCTCAGTCATGGGTGAGTCTTCTTCAGACCGAGAGTCTGTTGTATTCAACCCTAATGCACTTCTCGACAATGTCGACGCAAACCTCGCGTTCCAATCGCCATTCACAAACGTCCCACAACTAGCTGTCCCGCTCAATGACCGCCACGCAATGACACTTCTCGGTCATGCGCCCAGGAGCAGGCAAATGGCAACGGCCAATCCGCAGCCCCGCCGCAACACCCAAGACACTCCGAGTGCTGGTCGCGTGCCCAACCCGGACGACCCGGACTCGTTTGGCGACGAGTTCATGCACGGTCGTCGTCGTCGCAACAGGTTCCAGCATCCCCCTGTTTCCTTTGAGCACGGTGTCGCATCCGGGGGTACGTCTTTACAACTAGTTTCCCACTCATTACGGTGTTTTGTGCACGATCGGCCTCCCCAACGTCAGTGACCGTGTCTCCCCCCATTGTGTGCACGCAAATAGATCCCCTTGAGTCGAGCGTGATTATTTGGACCAAGATCACCAATCGCGGACCTCGCTCCAGTCCGGTGGTCGTTCAGTACGAGGTTTCGCAAGATGCTCAGTTTCGCCGGCAGCCGGTGTTTCGTGGAACCGTCCTCACTTCAGACGATGTTGACTACGTCGTCAAGGTGCGTCTTTCCCCCAAATCTTCCGGCACGGCCACGCTGCCACAGGCAGATGATTAAGATGCTCATCCTTCTCTCGCATGCTGATAGGTGGACGTCAAGGGCTTGTCTCCTCGCACGACGTACTTTTACCGATTCAAGTCTGGCGACGCTGTTAGCCCCATTGCGGAGACCAAGACGCTTCCGCGCGAGACCGACCAAGTCAATGAGCTCAACCTGGCCATTGTCACATGCTCCAACATGGCTCACGGGTGGTTCCATTCGTACGACCGGATTGCGGAGCGCAAGGAGGTCGATGTTGTTGTTGGTCTTGGAGGTAAAGAATGCGAGTCTCTTGAGATCTACGACTCTGTTTCCCTCTTGGAACGCTGACGCCTTTCATGATTTTCCTTACCTCCATAGATTACATTTACGAATACGATCTCAAGTCGTACCCAAGTCCCATCAAGGCGTTGCCCGCCACTCGCAACCCGGTTCCCGCGAAAAACATTGTCACCTTGACCGACTACCGCCAGCGACATGCTCAGTACAAGACGGACAAGGCGCTGCAGCGCATGCACGCCGTCAAGCCGTTTGTGGCCATCTGGGATGGTGCGTCCATATTTCAGTTGGAACAAAAGTCGAGAAAGACGATCACTCACTGCTCGATGTTGTGACTCATGTACATATGTTCAGACCACGAGTTTGCCGACAACACTTGGAACGACGGTGCGCCCGACCACGACCCGACCCGCGACGGACCCTTTTCGCAGCGCAAGTTTGCCGCCGCTCGAGCATTCCACGAGTACATGCCGATCCGCCCGCAAAACGCAAAGGATGACATGTACCGCGTGTACCGCAAGTTTTCGTTTGGCACGCTGGCCGATGTGATTCTCATGGATACACGGGCGGATGGACGCGACGAGCAGGCGAGGGGCAATCGCGGGACGCGCAGGCTGATTTCCAAGGACCAGGAGGCATGGCTGTATGGCAATCTTGAAGGGTCGAGGGCAGAGTGGAAGGTGGTTGCTCAGCAAGTCCTGTTTGCGCCCGTGTTGCAGCGCATTTTGGGCTGGGAGATCCCGTTGACGAGTGATACCTGGATGGGTTCGTTCGTTTTGACACACCTTGCTTGGCTTGTTTCGTCGCCATGTCAACACCCACGCACTCACCCACCTTTGATTCCTTGCATAGGCTATCCGGCTGCCCGTGACGGCTTGCTCAACTTTGTCAACCAGCGCCGCATCAACAATACGCTCATTCTCACTGGTGATTTCCACGCCAGTTACGTATCCAATCTGTTTGCCGACAAGAGCAAGTACGACAAGCACACAGGCCATGGCAGCGTCATGACCGAGTACGTCACGCCAAGCACCACATCGTCAACGCCCATGTCGGACAAGCGCTGGAAGCACAAGCTGGCCGCGCCCGTGCTCAAGTGGTTCAACAAGGGTGCTCAGTGGGTCGACTTGTATCGCCGTACGTGTCCAACTGTTTGGTCTCTTGTTCTGGCTTTAAATCCTGACTTGCTCATTCAACTCTCGACATGTTTATTTAGATGGCTACGTCCTCCAAACGTACACGCGGTCCAAGGTGACAACAAGGTACATGATGGTCGAGGACGTCAAGTCGTACGGCGGTGGCCGCGAGTACTTGGCTGCGCACATGGAGCAAGCATCCGGCGCAAACCGTATCACGAGTATGGAGGTCAAGGACGATTGAGTGCAGACATGCTTGACCGCGCTTGATACTACGTGCACAAACCATCGACACCTGTCACTTACACTTTGTACACTTGAACGAACGTGTCCGTTCCATTTTGAACCAAGAATTTCATGTATACCCTCTTCTTTGTCATCTGCCTCTAATATCGGCCTAACAGTATGTGTCATCGCGAGCCCGTTTTTTCGACATGCGGCTTCTTTTTCATTTGGTCGCTTGCCGGATCAAGTGACGTGTCAGACGTCGAGACGCTCGTTCTGACCTTGGGCCGCTTGCAATAGTACTCGAGCAGCCTGATTTGAATCAATGATTGACCACAGTAAATGCCGAGTCAATCAAGCCGGCAATACAGGCACGATATCGTCCGCTTCGTCAAACGTACGTTGTAAATGCATGCGTTTGAACCCCAATCATCAAGTTTGACAAACCCCATTGAGGATCAAACAGTGGGTCGATTGCGCACAGTCCAACGGCGACCGTGTTGCCAAGACAAGCCAGCCCAAACATAGCTCCGGTCCACCACATCAGCGCAGGTTTGACTAGGAGCGTTGGACTGCGCGTTTCTTGGTATTGAATGGACATGGCGTACAGAAGCAGGATCACATGGGTCAAGTTGACGAGCGTGGCCGAGGCTGGTACTCAAAAAATGTCAATTGGTATTGTGTGGAATGAGCGTTTGCAGTGAAATGCCTAGACAGAGGGCATGCCACGAACCAATATTTCCCAAGGTCACCGTGTACGACGTAACTTGGGTTTGAAGCGTGAGCGGGAGGATTGTGTCGGCAACGCTCCAAAGCAATGTGATGACACTGATGAAAACGAGGACTACAAACACCAGAAAGAGCCGACGAAAGGTCGAGTCTTGGTCCAGAGAGTGATGCGCCATGGACTGGACCCTATGCAACAGCGTCATCGTCAGACCTCCAGTTGGTGCGTGCTGTGCGGTCATGGACTGGATACTCGCACGATGCGTGCCTTCGAACGTGAATCAACAGTAACGTTGAATGACTCACAGCACTGAAGAATGCCTTGGTCATTGCCATTGGAACCGACGATTCGCTGTGTGTGACTGCAGCGGCGCCGAGAAATACCTCGATGCATCGAATTGTGGCCACGACCGCGGTTCCCATGAAGTATGCGCGAGTGGGTGCACGATTTCGAATGTACATGAGGCACGTCCAGAGCGCAGCAAGGTGGAAAGTGATGTTTGTCCCGACAAAAAAACTCTCGCCGCTCCATACAAAGTACTCCTGTGCATGAGCCGACCTTGTTGGTTAGTGCACTATTATTGTAACCGATTGTCGCGTTACTTCTGGCTTGGGGGGGGGTCACTTGCGATGAGGACACACACGGTTTCTTCGCCGCCCACCACGACATCGGTTGAATTGGAGGCATTTGCATCCGACATGGCGCTTGCATATAGTTGCCTTCGAATTTTCTTGTACGGAGTATCGGCATATGACAATGCGATGGCTTTCCACGCGATGGCTGCTCATCTGAAGTGCTGGGTAGGGGGCAACTCTGACCGAGCTTTGCCTATGAAGTGTTCATATATAAAGGTCCACACGTACACTAAGTGTGACTAATACTTAGAAACATTGAGCACCCGATAGCAGTACAATGTGCGACTCAGACATTTGCAACGTCCGCTCATCGGTACAACAGTCTCGCATAAAATGTGGGGAACCAAAACAGGATTAATTGAGAGCGATGCGAAAATACACAGTGCCGAGGAGTGCAACCGTTGTAGAGAGTCCAAGATGTACTGACGGAAGAGTGGAGAGTGCGTGGGATGAAAGGGACAGACAATTTCGGAAGCAATCATGTCCAAGTTACGGTTGCATCTAAGCGGGTTTTGCGCTCGGCCTGAAGCTCTCTGGCCACTCACTTAGCGGGTCGCGGAGTTCCATTTCCAGAATGATGGAACCCCCTTGAGCGATGTACTCTGCCGCCACGGCACCTGTGTCCAGAAGCGATCCAGGAATTAAAGGCATAGTGTTGAACTGATTCTTCATGACGTGCTTTGGACGCCCAACTCGATCAATGCGGCGGTTGACGAGCTGGCCAAAAAGGCGGTCAATGAGCACATTGGCGATGGAGCATGCTGCCGTAGCCACGCAAAACTTGTGCACGTCATTGCCCAGGTCAAAGTCGTGGTTGGCAAACATAGTGTCGAGAGTCAAGAGCATGGGCCGAGTGGCGCCCTGGTTGAGAAATCGCCATTGGTATTCGGCACGTGTGTTGCTTGTAGATGGATCGACACGGGCAGATTCGCGGCCGGGATTGTCGATGACGTATGGCACCTCGTGCAGGCGGGCGTGGTGATTTTGGCCGTGAATGACAAGGACATTTTCTGTTCCACGATCACAAGTGACCCGGTGCCATAGGCCAAATTGGTTCACGGCAAGTCTATGTCAAGAACGAGAAGCCATCGTGTCATGATAAATGGTTCCAGGTGAGGCCGAGAAAGTGAATGGGTACGAACTGGTAGGCGTGGTACCGGTACGCTTGCAACTTTTCATTTTGATCAATACACAAAACGTCCCCGAAAAAGTTGGTGACGAATGGTCGGCGGACGATTCGAGTGTAAGCGTTATTGCGTCGGAGAATGAACTCCTCGCGGTACAGGTACCACTGAGCAAGGCTTACGAGGCGTGCGGGGTATCATCAAGTTCCCGTTCGGGATTCTCGATCGAAGTTGTGAGCATTTCCCGTCCAACACGAATCCCACACTAGATGGCGGTAAATGGCTTGCGTCAGACACCGTGGGTTACAACAGGTTGGAAAAAGTGCCCTCGTGCATACCCGTTCCACCTCAATGGCCACATTTTCGTGGTATTGGTATGACGCGATACGAGGCTGCTGACGCACATGTGCCAGCCGAGCGGCGAGGATCGATGGGTGTTTGCCGCAAAGCAAGCATGAAGGAGCGGACCAATGGAGCGGGATGACGAGCTCAAATCTGACAAGGCAATGGAACAGATGGGTCAGCATGTAGCAAAAGTTGGCATGACACAAAAGCAGAATGTCGCACCTCCATCGTCTTCTGCAAGTAAGGCAATCAGCAGTGGCGAGTTGTGGCGCTTGGACTTGGTGGTCTTTGGCGATGATGCCAAGAGATCTATCGCGGAAGCGAAGAGCTTGCTGGAGCGAGTTGCGGGTGACTGGGATGCGAGAGCTGGTGCAGAGGACGAGGAGCTTGCAACTCGGGCATGACGCCTGCTGGGCGAAATGATGAGCTCGTCCTCGCCGTTTTTGCTGTCGTCACTTCAGTTGCAAGTTGGGCAGGAGACTTGACGAGGTCGAAGCGAGGCGCATATCCGAGCTACAGCAGGACGGGAACTGAAGACATCTCTTGGCCGTTGATTCATGTCCCGCAAGTACGACGGCCGTTGCTGGCCGTATTGGGTCGGAAGACAACTACAATGCTAACAGCGCCCGTGCCATCTAGCGGTATTGTTGGCCGCTCCAGCAACGCAACCGAATCGACACATGCTTTGACTGATCCGTTGAAAAGTAAACCGGGCCTGCTGTTGAGCGGACTTGCCGTCGCCGGGGCACAGCGAGGACGGCGGTGTCGACCATGGGTGGGACAGGTTGAGCCGGCGGGAGCAACGCAGGGGGTCTGTCCATATCGGCTGAAGGCTGTACGCCGAGTTGGGATCGAAGTACATGAGAATGGTGTGCATGATTGCATCTGGATTTCATTTGAATTGAACTCACATGGCCGACTGCCTTCATTGGGCATAGATAATAGGCATTAATGATAATGCACGGTGGGGCAACCGTGCGCTTGAATGCTCCATCACAGAGCCAGTGCGGGCTCTCATATCATACGAAGCGTAAGAAATATTTCTAGTTGGGCATGCCAGTTCAGGTCAGTCAGCTCAGCTCTGTCACGTCCGTCAGTCACGTCCTCAGTCCACTCATGAATGAACACTTTGCCTCCCTAACTAACCCCATCACGGATCGAAGAACATGTGCGAGCGAGGAATCCCTCGGCGCTCGACCTAGTAAGTATCAAGACTCTGTGCAACCATGTCTCCTCAGCTGAGCGCTTCGCCCCATCTCTGCATGTCCCAACCAAGCAGCATTCTCTGATCCTCACATTTCATCTTCATCCATCGGTGTGAGCGCAACCCGACCATCACAGCCACCCACAGCTTTCCCAGCATTGAAGAATCCGTGCATCGCTTCCGCGGCACTTGCTACGACCGATGTGACATGACCGTTAAATTGGCTGCCAAAAGTCCGCGCGGTGCATTCTCAATGACTGGTCTCAGGTTTTCTCTCAACATGGCTGAAGCGCGGCTAAGAATCGGGCCAGATCACCAACGCTCACATGTTCCGTCCTGTCAATCTGGATGTTGCACTCGTAGTACTGATAGGTAGGCCTGTCGACACGTGCGGGACGCCGGCGCGTGTGGCCACGACGAGACGGTCGCTGCTTGACACGCAGGGTTCCGGGTGAATGGGCATGTCACCACACCTTGTCCATGTTTCTCGACCGAGATACAACACCGTGCACGCATACGGTGTAATGAATTGCCTGAAAATCCGCCATGCAAACTGCTTCGTTTCATCGGCATTTTCAAAAACAAAACCTTTGAAAGTCCTCAGCAGCAGCAGCAGCATCGCTGTACGCTCGCACACGCATTCTCAAGTGGATCGTTGTCAAACCGACGAGAACGGCTTTTGATCACCCTCCTTGTTTGTCTCACCTCCGCCCCGCAGCCCATTTCGAGCCACGCATGGTCACTGTTTTCCCATTGCATCATTGACAACGTTTAACTGGAATCGTAACCTGGGATCCCACCTAGGCTTGTTGTCCGCACTTGATCACCGCGTGTACGACGGTGAGGCCGGCGGAACGGGCACAACTCGAACTTCGACCGAGCATTCGTCTCAGAAAGTCTCGGTAGCCAAAAAATATCCCAAACGCACACCGCTCTTTGACCGCCCACTGTGACGGTTCGCGCAGTTACCAGTGTACCATGATCATGTCGTCATGATGGATTCCCGCCATTGCCACTACCACCGACAAGGTTTATCAGATCCCATGCCGGCGTTGAACTTCATTCACTCAAATATGTCCCACTGCCCCCCTGGCTCTTCAGATGTGCAACGATACGCACAGTAGCCGTCGGCCGTGTTCATAGACCCCTATCTCCAAACCCTATAGACCTTAGTTCTCAACTATCCGCACATTGGACGCACGGTATCATGCACCTTCAACGACTGCCTCTCATCACGTTTCTCTTTATCGCACACTTCGGAATCTCGGTCAGGGGCAAACCGCCTGGCGACCCTGAATCCGTTGCAATTGCTCCAAATACACTTCTCGAAAATGTCGATGCAAACCTTGCCTTCCAATCGCCGTTCACCAACATTCCACAACTTGCTGTCTCCCTCAATGACCGCCACACAACGACAATACTTGGCCAAGCGTCAAGAAACAAGCATGTATTCGCGGCCAACCTCGGCCCTCGAAATGTTTCTGCCGCCGGCGCAGCCAACACGGAAGAACCAGGTGGTGGCGAGCTCACGCATGACCGCCAACGCTTCAACTGGTTCCCGAATCCGCCCGTTACTTTTGAGCATGGCGTGGCATCTGGAGGTACGTTTGGTAGACAAGATGTATTCCCACGCACCACAGGCTCGCCACGCGTTCCAAGCAACTTCACCAACCCTAACATCTCGTGCTGCCCCCTCTGGTGTGTGTGTATCAAAACAGATCCAATCGACGACAGCGTGATTATTTGGACCAAGGTGACAAGTCAAGCGCCGCATTCCGGTCCGGTCGTTGTCCAATACGAAGTTTCGCAAGATGCACAGTTTCTTGAGCAGCCAGTCTTCCGTGGGACTGTGCTCACGTCGGACGACGTCGATTACGTTGTCAAAGCACGTTCAACTGCGACTCTTCTCCCCGATCGAGACCCATGCTCACATTGCCCAATTTGCATGACAGGTGGACGTCAAGGGCTTGTCTCCTCGCACGACGTACTTTTACCGATTCAAGTCTGGCGACGCTGTTAGCCCCATTGCGGAGACCAAGACGCTTCCGCGCGAGACCGACCAAGTCAATGAGCTCAACCTGGCCATTGTCACATGCTCCAACATGGCTCACGGGTGGTTCCATTCGTACGACCGGATTGCGGAGCGCAAGGAGGTCGATGTTGTTGTTGGTCTTGGAGGTAAAGAATGCGAGTCTCTTGAGATCTACGACTCTGTTTCCCTCTTGGAACGCTGACGCCTTTCATGATTTTCCTTACCTCCATAGATTACATTTACGAATACGATCTCAAGTCGTACCCAAGTCCCATCAAGGCGTTGCCCGCCACTCGCAACCCGGTTCCCGCGAAAAACATTGTCACCTTGACCGACTACCGCCAGCGACATGCTCAGTACAAGACGGACAAGGCGCTGCAGCGCATGCACGCCGTCAAGCCGTTTGTGGCCATCTGGGATGGTGCGTCCATATTTCAGTTGGAACAAAAGTCGAGAAAGACGATCACTCACTGCTCGATGTTGTGACTCATGTACATATGTTCAGACCACGAGTTTGCCGACAACACTTGGAACGACGGTGCGCCCGACCACGACCCGACCCGCGACGGACCCTTTTCGCAGCGCAAGTTTGCCGCCGCTCGAGCATTCCACGAGTACATGCCGATCCGCCCGCAAAACGCAAAGGATGACATGTACCGCGTGTACCGCAAGTTTTCGTTTGGCACGCTGGCCGATGTGATTCTCATGGATACACGGGCGGATGGACGCGACGAGCAGGCGAGGGGCAATCGCGGGACGCGCAGGCTGATTTCCAAGGACCAGGAGGCATGGCTGTATGGCAATCTTGAAGGGTCGAGGGCAGAGTGGAAGGTGGTTGCTCAGCAAGTCCTGTTTGCGCCCGTGTTGCAGCGCATTTTGGGCTGGGAGATCCCGTTGACGAGTGATACCTGGATGGGTTCGTTCGTTTTGACACACCTTGCTTGGCTTGTTTCGTCGCCATGTCAACACCCACGCACTCACCCACCTTTGATTCCTTGCATAGGCTATCCGGCTGCCCGTGACGGCTTGCTCAACTTTGTCAACCAGCGCCGCATCAACAATACGCTCATTCTCACTGGTGATTTCCACGCCAGTTACGTATCCAATCTGTTTGCCGACAAGAGCAAGTACGACAAGCACACAGGCCATGGCAGCGTCATGACCGAGTACGTCACGCCAAGCACCACATCGTCAACGCCCATGTCGGACAAGCGCTGGAAGCACAAGCTGGCCGCGCCCGTGCTCAAGTGGTTCAACAAGGGTGCTCAGTGGGTCGACTTGTATCGCCGTACGTGTCCAACTGTTTGGTCTCTTGTTCTGGCTTTAAATCCTGACTTGCTCATTCAACTCTCGACATGTTTATTTAGATGGCTACGTCCTCCAAACGTACACGCGGTCCAAGGTGACAACAAGGTACATGATGGTCGAGGACGTCAAGTCGTACGGCGGTGGCCGCGAGTACTTGGCTGCGCACATGGAGCAAGCATCCGGCGCAAACCGTATCACGAGTATGGAGGTCAAGGACGATTGAGTGCAGACATGCTTGACCGCGCTTGATACTACGTGCACAAACCATCGACACCTGTCACTTACACTTTGTACACTTGAACGAACGTGTCCGTTCCATTTTGAACCAAGAATTTCATGTATACCCTCTTCTTTGTCATCTGCCTCTAATATCGGCCTAACAGTATGTGTCATCGCGAGCCCGTTTTTTCGACATGCGGCTTCTTTTTCATTTGGTCGCTTGCCGGATCAAGTGACGTGTCAGACGTCGAGACGCTCGTTCTGACCTTGGGCCGCTTGCAATAGTACTCGAGCAGCCTGATTTGAATCAATGATTGACCACAGTAAATGCCGAGTCAATCAAGCCGGCAATACAGGCACGATATCGTCCGCTTCGTCAAACGTACGTTGTAAATGCATGCGTTTGAACCCCAATCATCAAGTTTGACAAACCCCATTGAGGATCAAACAGTGGGTCGATTGCGCACAGTCCAACGGCGACCGTGTTGCCAAGACAAGCCAGCCCAAACATAGCTCCGGTCCACCACATCAGCGCAGGTTTGACTAGGAGCGTTGGACTGCGCGTTTCTTGGTATTGAATGGACATGGCGTACAGAAGCAGGATCACATGGGTCAAGTTGACGAGCGTGGCCGAGGCTGGTACTCAAAAAATGTCAATTGGTATTGTGTGGAATGAGCGTTTGCAGTGAAATGCCTAGACAGAGGGCATGCCACGAACCAATATTTCCCAAGGTCACCGTGTACGACGTAACTTGGGTTTGAAGCGTGAGCGGGAGGATTGTGTCGGCAACGCTCCAAAGCAATGTGATGACACTGATGAAAACGAGGACTACAAACACCAGAAAGAGCCGACGAAAGGTCGAGTCTTGGTCCAGAGAGTGATGCGCCATGGACTGGACCCTATGCAACAGCGTCATCGTCAGACCTCCAGTTGGTGCGTGCTGTGCGGTCATGGACTGGATACTCGCACGATGCGTGCCTTCGAACGTGAATCAACAGTAACGTTGAATGACTCACAGCACTGAAGAATGCCTTGGTCATTGCCATTGGAACCGACGATTCGCTGTGTGTGACTGCAGCGGCGCCGAGAAATACCTCGATGCATCGAATTGTGGCCACGACCGCGGTTCCCATGAAGTATGCGCGAGTGGGTGCACGATTTCGAATGTACATGAGGCACGTCCAGAGCGCAGCAAGGTGGAAAGTGATGTTTGTCCCGACAAAAAAAACTCTCGCCGCTCCATACAAAGTACTCCTGTGCATGAGCCGACCTTGTTGGTTAGTGCACTATTATTGTAACCGATTGTCGCGTTACTTCTGGCTTGGGGGGGGGTCACTTGCGATGAGGACACACACGGTTTCTTCGCCGCCCACCACGACATCGGTTGAATTGGAGGCATTTGCATCCGACATGGCGCTTGCATATAGTTGCCTTCGAATTTTCTTGTACGGAGTATCGGCATATGACAATGCGATGGCTTTCCACGCGATGGCTGCTCATCTGAAGTGCTGGGTAGGGGGCAACTCTGACCGAGCTTTGCCTATGAAGTGTTCATATATAAAGGTCCACACGTACACTAAGTGTGACTAATACTTAGAAACATTGAGCACCCGATAGCAGTACAATGTGCGACTCAGACATTTGCAACGTCCGCTCATCGGTACAACAGTCTCGCATAAAATGTGGGGAACCAAAACAGGATTAATTGAGAGCGATGCGAAAATACACAGTGCCGAGGAGTGCAACCGTTGTAGAGAGTCCAAGATGTACTGACGGAAGAGTGGAGAGTGCGTGGGATGAAAGGGACAGACAATTTCGGAAGCAATCATGTCCAAGTTACGGTTGCATCTAAGCGGGTTTTGCGCTCGGCCTGAAGCTCTCTGGCCACTCACTTAGCGGGTCGCGGAGTTCCATTTCCAGAATGATGGAACCCCCTTGAGCGATGTACTCTGCCGCCACGGCACCTGTGTCCAGAAGCGATCCAGGAATTAAAGGCATAGTGTTGAACTGATTCTTCATGACGTGCTTTGGACGCCCAACTCGATCAATGCGGCGGTTGACGAGCTGGCCAAAAAGGCGGTCAATGAGCACATTGGCGATGGAGCATGCTGCCGTAGCCACGCAAAACTTGTGCACGTCATTGCCCAGGTCAAAGTCGTGGTTGGCAAACATAGTGTCGAGAGTCAAGAGCATGGGCCGAGTGGCGCCCTGGTTGAGAAATCGCCATTGGTATTCGGCACGTGTGTTGCTTGTAGATGGATCGACACGGGCAGATTCGCGGCCGGGATTGTCGATGACGTATGGCACCTCGTGCAGGCGGGCGTGGTGATTTTGGCCGTGAATGACAAGGACATTTTCTGTTCCACGATCACAAGTGACCCGGTGCCATAGGCCAAATTGGTTCACGGCAAGTCTATGTCAAGAACGAGAAGCCATCGTGTCATGATAAATGGTTCCAGGTGAGGCCGAGAAAGTGAATGGGTACGAACTGGTAGGCGTGGTACCGGTACGCTTGCAACTTTTCATTTTGATCAATACACAAAACGTCCCCGAAAAAGTTGGTGACGAATGGTCGGCGGACGATTCGAGTGTAAGCGTTATTGCGTCGGAGAATGAACTCCTCGCGGTACAGGTACCACTGAGCAAGGCTTACGAGGCGTGCGGGGTATCATCAAGTTCCCGTTCGGGATTCTCGATCGAAGTTGTGAGCATTTCCCGTCCAACACGAATCCCACACTAGATGGCGGTAAATGGCTTGCGTCAGACACCGTGGGTTACAACAGGTTGGAAAAAGTGCCCTCGTGCATACCCGTTCCACCTCAATGGCCACATTTTCGTGGTATTGGTATGACGCGATACGAGGCTGCTGACGCACATGTGCCAGCCGAGCGGCGAGGATCGATGGGTGTTTGCCGCAAAGCAAGCATGAAGGAGCGGACCAATGGAGCGGGATGACGAGCTCAAATCTGACAAGGCAATGGAACAGATGGGTCAGCATGTAGCAAAAGTTGGCATGACACAAAAGCAGAATGTCGCACCTCCATCGTCTTCTGCAAGTAAGGCAATCAGCAGTGGCGAGTTGTGGCGCTTGGACTTGGTGGTCTTTGGCGATGATGCCAAGAGATCTATCGCGGAAGCGAAGAGCTTGCTGGAGCGAGTTGCGGGTGACTGGGATGCGAGAGCTGGTGCAGAGGACGAGGAGCTTGCAACTCGGGCATGACGCCTGCTGGGCGAAATGATGAGCTCGTCCTCGCCGTTTTTGCTGTCGTCACTTCAGTTGCAAGTTGGGCAGGAGACTTGACGAGGTCGAAGCGAGGCGCATATCCGAGCTACAGCAGGACGGGAACTGAAGACATCTCTTGGCCGTTGATTCATGTCCCGCAAGTACGACGGCCGTTGCTGGCCGTATTGGGTCGGAAGACAACTACAATGCTAACAGCGCCCGTGCCATCTAGCGGTATTGTTGGCCGCTCCAGCAACGCAACCGAATCGACACATGCTTTGACTGATCCGTTGAAAAGTAAACCGGGCCTGCTGTTGAGCGGACTTGCCGTCGCCGGGGCACAGCGAGGACGGCGGTGTCGACCATGGGTGGGACAGGTTGAGCCGGCGGGAGCAACGCAGGGGGTCTGTCCATATCGGCTGAAGGCTGTACGCCGAGTTGGGATCGAAGTACATGAGAATGGTGTGCATGATTGCATCTGGATTTCATTTGAATTGAACTCACATGGCCGACTGCCTTCATTGGGCATAGATAATAGGCATTAATGATAATGCACGGTGGGGCAACCGTGCGCTTGAATGCTCCATCACAGAGCCAGTGCGGGCTCTCATATCATACGAAGCGTAAGAAATATTTCTAGTTGGGCATGCCAGTTCAGGTCAGTCAGCTCAGCTCTGTCACGTCCGTCAGTCACGTCCTCAGTCCACTCATGAATGAACACTTTGCCTCCCTAACTAACCCCATCACGGATCGAAGAACATGTGCGAGCGAGGAATCCCTCGGCGCTCGACCTAGTAAGTATCAAGACTCTGTGCAACCATGTCTCCTCAGCTGAGCGCTTCGCCCCATCTCTGCATGTCCCAACCAAGCAGCATTCTCTGATCCTCACATTTCATCTTCATCCATCGGTGTGAGCGCAACCCGACCATCACAGCCACCCACAGCTTTCCCAGCATTGAAGAATCCGTGCATCGCTTCCGCGGCACTTGCTACGACCGATGTGACATGACCGTTAAATTGGCTGCCAAAAGTCCGCGCGGTGCATTCTCAATGACTGGTCTCAGGTTTTCTCTCAACATGGCTGAAGCGCGGCTAAGAATCGGGCCAGATCACCAACGCTCACATGTTCCGTCCTGTCAATCTGGATGTTGCACTCGTAGTACTGATAGGTAGGCCTGTCGACACGTGCGGGACGCCGGCGCGTGTGGCCACGACGAGACGGTCGCTGCTTGACACGCAGGGTTCCGGGTGAATGGGCATGTCACCACACCTTGTCCATGTTTCTCGACCGAGATACAACACCGTGCACGCATACGGTGTAATGAATTGCCTGAAAATCCGCCATGCAAACTGCTTCGTTTCATCGGCATTTTCAAAAACAAAACCTTTGAAAGTCCTCAGCAGCAGCAGCAGCATCGCTGTACGCTCGCACACGCATTCTCAAGTGGATCGTTGTCAAACCGACGAGAACGGCTTTTGATCACCCTCCTTGTTTGTCTCACCTCCGCCCCGCAGCCCATTTCGAGCCACGCATGGTCACTGTTTTCCCATTGCATCATTGACAACGTTTAACTGGAATCGTAACCTGGGATCCCACCTAGGCTTGTTGTCCGCACTTGATCACCGCGTGTACGACGGTGAGGCCGGCGGAACGGGCACAACTCGAACTTCGACCGAGCATTCGTCTCAGAAAGTCTCGGTAGCCAAAAAATATCCCAAACGCACACCGCTCTTTGACCGCCCACTGTGACGGTTCGCGCAGTTACCAGTGTACCATGATCATGTCGTCATGATGGATTCCCGCCATTGCCACTACCACCGACAAGGTTTATCAGATCCCATGCCGGCGTTGAACTTCATTCACTCAAATATGTCCCACTGCCCCCCTGGCTCTTCAGATGTGCAACGATACGCACAGTAGCCGTCGGCCGTGTTCATAGACCCCTATCTCCAAACCCTATAGACCTTAGTTCTCAACTATCCGCACATTGGACGCACGGTATCATGCACCTTCAACGACTGCCTCTCATCACGTTTCTCTTTATCGCACACTTCGGAATCTCGGTCAGGGGCAAACCGCCTGGCGACCCTGAATCCGTTGCAATTGCTCCAAATACACTTCTCGAAAATGTCGATGCAAACCTTGCCTTCCAATCGCCGTTCACCAACATTCCACAACTTGCTGTCTCCCTCAATGACCGCCACACAACGACAATACTTGGCCAAGCGTCAAGAAACAAGCATGTATTCGCGGCCAACCTCGGCCCTCGAAATGTTTCTGCCGCCGGCGCAGCCAACACGGAAGAACCAGGTGGTGGCGAGCTCACGCATGACCGCCAACGCTTCAACTGGTTCCCGAATCCGCCCGTTACTTTTGAGCATGGCGTGGCATCTGGAGGTACGTTTGGTAGACAAGATGTATTCCCACGCACCACAGGCTCGCCACGCGTTCCAAGCAACTTCACCAACCCTAACATCTCGTGCTGCCCCCTCTGGTGTGTGTGTATCAAAACAGATCCAATCGACGACAGCGTGATTATTTGGACCAAGGTGACAAGTCAAGCGCCGCATTCCGGTCCGGTCGTTGTCCAATACGAAGTTTCGCAAGATGCACAGTTTCTTGAGCAGCCAGTCTTCCGTGGGACTGTGCTCACGTCGGACGACGTCGATTACGTTGTCAAAGCACGTTCAACTGCGACTCTTCTCCCCGATCGAGACCCATGCTCACATTGCCCAATTTGCATGACAGGTGGACGTCAAGGGCTTGTCTCCTCGCACGACGTACTTTTACCGATTCAAGTCTGGCGACGCTGTTAGCCCCATTGCGGAGACCAAGACGCTTCCGCGCGAGACCGACCAAGTCAATGAGCTCAACCTGGCCATTGTCACATGCTCCAACATGGCTCACGGGTGGTTCCATTCGTACGACCGGATTGCGGAGCGCAAGGAGGTCGATGTTGTTGTTGGTCTTGGAGGTAAAGAATGCGAGTCTCTTGAGATCTACGACTCTGTTTCCCTCTTGGAACGCTGACGCCTTTCATGATTTTCCTTACCTCCATAGATTACATTTACGAATACGATCTCAAGTCGTACCCAAGTCCCATCAAGGCGTTGCCTGCCACTCGCAACCCGGTTCCCGCGAAAAACATTGTCACCTTGACCGACTACCGCCAGCGACATGCTCAGTACAAGACGGACAAGGCGCTGCAGCGCATGCACGCCGTCAAGCCGTTTGTGGCCATCTGGGATGGTGCGTCCATATTTCAGTTGGAACAAAAGTCGAGAAAGACGATCACTCACTGCTCGATGTTGTGACTCATGTACATATGTTCAGACCACGAGTTTGCCGACAACACTTGGAACGACGGTGCGCCCGACCACGACCCGACCCGCGACGGACCCTTTTCGCAGCGCAAGTTTGCCGCCGCTCGAGCATTCCACGAGTACATGCCGATCCGCCCGCAAAACGCAAAGGATGACATGTACCGCGTGTACCGCAAGTTTTCGTTTGGCACGCTGGCCGATGTGATTCTCATGGATACACGGGCGGATGGACGCGACGAGCAGGCGAGGGGCAATCGCGGGACGCGCAGGCTGATTTCCAAGGACCAGGAGGCATGGCTGTATGGCAATCTTGAAGGGTCGAGGGCAGAGTGGAAGGTGGTTGCTCAGCAAGTCCTGTTTGCGCCCGTGTTGCAGCGCATTTTGGGCTGGGAGATCCCGTTGACGAGTGATACCTGGATGGGTTCGTTCGTTTTGACACACCTTGCTTGGCTTGTTTCGTCGCCATGTCAACACCCACGCACTCACCCACCTTTGATTCCTTGCATAGGCTATCCGGCTGCCCGTGACGGCTTGCTCAACTTTGTCAACCAGCGCCGCATCAACAATACGCTCATTCTCACTGGTGATTTCCACGCCAGTTACGTATCCAATCTGTTTGCCGACAAGAGCAAGTACGACAAGCACACAGGCCATGGCAGCGTCATGACCGAGTACGTCACGCCAAGCACCACATCGTCAACGCCCATGTCGGACAAGCGCTGGAAGCACAAGCTGGCCGCGCCCGTGCTCAAGTGGTTCAACAAGGGTGCTCAGTGGGTCGACTTGTATCGCCGTACGTGTCCAACTGTTTGGTCTCTTGTTCTGGCTTTAAATCCTGACTTGCTCATTCAACTCTCGACATGTTTATTTAGATGGCTACGTCCTCCAAACGTACACGCGGTCCAAGGTGACAACAAGGTACATGATGGTCGAGGACGTCAAGTCGTACGGCGGTGGCCGCGAGTACTTGGCTGCGCACATGGAGCAAGCATCCGGCGCAAACCGTATCACGAGTATGGAGGTCAAGGACGATTGAGTGGTTCGGCAAGGGAACCCTCGGGCACGGGATGAGGAGCCAAGAAACACTAGCTGTCCACTTTCACATTCCCACGACTTGTGTCGACAAAATACATACCCTCTGGGTGTGCGACCCAAAGATTTTGCGCTGGTCTCAGTGCGACCCGATCGTCCTTCGCCAATTTCGTGGCTGTGTCATATGGGGAGGAGGACAAGTCACTTGCGGCTCGGTATGTGGCCACGCGAAATGCCCACTTGGTGCGTGCCATTCCGTTGGCAGCAGCAGGTGGGGAGGTGGGATCAGTCGGTGGAGTTGGATCGGCGGTCTGATCTTGCTTACAAAGAGCCAATGCTTCCATGCAATTAATCTGCAAACATCACCATTGTGCAATGAACGAATTCCTTTAACACAACGCATACCACACGCCGCAACCATGTCTTCTCCACCTTCTGTTGATCCTGCTGCCTCCCAGCCCTTCTCAGCTGTTACTCCGATACTAGTCTCGTCCTCTTCATCACCAGGCCCTTCTTCCAACCCGACCTCCACAGCCCCAACCTTCAAACGCAGACGAATCGCCGACCCAGAACCCAACTTGGACGATCCTTTCGCCGCAGAGGACGATGACAACTATACTCCCTATGTCCCCGTGCACCAGCGCAAGCAAGCCAAGCTAGCGCACCTTGCCTCGCGCAATCTGCTCAATGCATCCACGGTTGCCTCACTCGGCGGCCGACTAGGGGGCGGGGGTGCCGCGTCAGCTTCTTCCGACCACGACGACGGTGGCGGCACCGCAGTCGGCGACGATTCGAATTCGAAACCCGGGTCGTCGTCGGCCGCCGCACTCATGGGCCGCGGCGAGTCGCTAATGGACCAAACGTTGCGCATGCACGAGTCGGAGCGGCCCAAATCGGCGGCCGAGGTGGCCATGGAAAAGGAAGCCGAGTTGCTCAAGTCTCTGCTCCTGAAAAAGCAGCTCGCGTCCGACAAGGAGAAGGCGCACGGTATCAAGTACCAGGATCCAATCAAGACGTCGTGGAAGCCATCACGCGAGCTGCTTGCGCGCGGGCCAGAGTACTTTGCGCGCATTCGCGAGAAGTATCACATTGATGTTGAAGGCGACGATGTGCCGCCACCCATTACCCGGTTTCATGAGATGAAGGTTCATCAGTGCATTGTCGAGTATTTGGCCAAAGCAAAGGGGATCCAGCGGCCAACGCCCATTCAGATTCAGGGCATTCCAACCGTGTTGGCTGGCAGGGACATGATTGGGATTGCGTTTACAGGATCAGGAAAGACACTCGTGTTTACGTTACCGCTCGTCTTGTTTGCCGTGGAGGAGGAGTTGAAGCTGCCGTTTCAAAGAGGCGAAGGGCCCGTTGGGTTGATCATGTGTCCATCGGTGCGAACAAGTTCTTTTTTTTTTCTGCCAAGTCCTCATGCGTGAGTCGCTGACAGGACGTCATGGTCATTTAGCGCGAGCTGGCAAAGCAAACCCACGAGATCATCAACAACTTGGCCAGTGTCATGGCCCAGGACGGCTATCCCAAGATCCGCTCGCTGCTCTGCATTGGTGGTATCAACATGGCCGAGCAGTACCAAACCCTGCAGCAGTACGTCTTCCTACACGCACTGGACACTGGACATTGATTCTCGGCAAGCGGTCATCTCACTTGCGCGCTTTTCCCAGAGGCATCCACGTTGTCGTTGCAACGCCCGGCCGCCTTAAAGACATGCTGGCCAAACGAAAATTCCACCTGCGCAACTGCAAATACCTGTGCTTTGACGAAGCCGACCGCATGATCGACATGGGCTTTGAAGACGATGTCGCGAAGTCATGTCGTACTTTGAAGCACAGCGTCAAACCTTGCTCTTTTCCGCCACCATGCCCAAGAAGATCAAGGACTTTGCCCAGTCTGCGCTCGTAAAACCCGTTACGGTCAATGTGGGCCGCGCCGGCGCGGCCAACTTGAACATTGTGCAGCTTGTTGAGTATGTTGCGCCAGAGGCTGGGTTGCGCAGTTGCTCGAGGTGTTGCAGCGGACGCCGCCGCCCGTGGTGATTTTCGCAGAGAACAAGCATGATGTGGATGATATTCAAGAGTTTTTGTTGAGCAAGGGCGTCAAGGCTGTGGGCACACACGGGGGCAAGAGTACGTCACTTTTTTTTTCTGTTTTTTTTTTCGTCTTGAGTCTCGTTTTGCTTGATTGTATTCTAGTGGATTCACTCCCCATGCGGATTTGTAAATGCCACAGCTCAAGAAGAACGCGAATTTGCCATCTCGTCCTTCAAATCCATGGAACGCGACGTGCTCGTTGCAACCGATGTCGCATCCAAAGGTCTGGATTTCGACGAGATCAAGCACGTCATCAACTTTGACATGCCCAAAGAAATCGAGGACTATGTGCATCGTATTGGACGCACAGGCCGCCGAGGACGCACGGGGGTGGCAACCACATTCATCAATGCTGAGCAGTGCTCGCCGCAGATCCTGCTGGATCTCAAGTACCTGCTCAAGGAGGCGAGCCAAAAGATTCATCCCTTCTTGTTGTCGATTGAGGATCCGGCAGAGGCCATTGCGGCGGTGAATGCGGCGGCGGGTGGCAAGGCAGATGACGGCAAAGGGTGTTCGTATTGTGGCGGGTTGGGCCATCGGTTGGCGGCGTGTCCCAAGTTTGAAGCAGACAAGAGGGCAGAGGCGGGCAATTTGAGGGACATGTACAGTACGGGAAGGGGCATTGGTGGTGGCGGCGATTATTGAATTTGTTACTGGTGCGCTCTTGAGATGCGATACAAGCGAGGGTTGCGCCATGAGACGTTGAGCAGGCTGAGGGGCGGGCAGTCAATGTGAGTCACCCTCTTTCTGGGACAATGTGTGGGTAGGAAATGGTCCAGTTTTGGTATTGAAAACTAGGGCTCATGTCGCGACGCGTTAGTGGTCATCTTCATGAATTCTGGCGGCGGATGACCATGGTCAGCCACATGAATTGGCCGCCGCAGACGCGACCACTGACGAGACTGAGGCACTCCTGTCTCGCCTTCTCCCCAGCAGCATCAGCGGAGGAGGAACGCTGCAAGGCCTGGCAAGTTGGCCGACGACCAGAGCCTGTGTCTGTTGGGAGCAGTTGGGAGCAGCGGTCGCCGTTGCTTGAGGCGGTCTGGCTTGGATTTGGGAGGAGGTGCACAACAAGACGAAGATGGACGCGAGACGGCTAAATGCAGGCGATTCATTGGGGCTTTTCAGTTGTTGCCTTGGAATTATATGCTGCACGTTCATGGCGTTCATTATTGTCAACCCTGCACAAGCAAAAGCAAGCACTTCATCACTGGGGCACTTGGTCGACGAGGGAAAAGCCTCGTGAGGTGGTGGCCAATGAAGCCAATGAAGACAATGAAGCCAATGAAGTTGAGGTGAGGTTAAATTGCATTGGGAGACTGTACAAAAGCAAAAGGGGCCCCCAGCGCCTTCCCCGCACGCTGCCAATCCTTTGGGCATATCGACTCTCTTTGGTCGTGACCTTTCATTTCATAGTAACATCTACCTTACCTTACGCGCTGGCCGCTGTCTGTCTGTATCTGCCGTGTTCCCATTCCCTTTTCCCACTCTATCCTCGACCATCCGATACCAAACACTCCCGTAGACCGGTCGTCGTCCCCGGATTGTCTCGACGCTGGATTGATTCCATGTCGCCTTCAACACACCCTCGCCTGCGCACGCACCTGCGGGTCGACTGCCAGCAGACACCATCAACTCGTGCCCAGGCAACACACGGCCGGCCGCGCACCAACCACAAGCCATTACTCGTGCCTGTGTCCACTGCACATTGGAAATGGGTCGCCGGCTTTGCCCTCGTTGCCCTGCTCCTGTCCACGTGCCTGCCCGACTCGGCCTCGTCCATCTCAACGGCCCTCGCGTCGCCCGTTCCCAACCCGAACCCGAACCCATTTGCATTCCCACTTCCCGTTCCCGTGCCGGCACCCTTCGCACAAGCTCAGCAGCCACCACCACCGGCAGCACCCGCACCACCCCGCCCACCAGCGCCGCCCGCTCAGCAACCTCCCGCTGCCCCACGCCCGCCCGCACAGCAACAGCCACCGGCGGCCCCGCGACCACCTGCGCAACAGCAACCGCCAGCGGGTCAACGGCCGCCGGCAGCGCCAGGCACACAACCGGCCCCACCTGCGCGTAACGGCGCCGCACCCGCACCTGGCCAACCAGCTCGTCCTGCTCAGCCCACACGTGCAGCTGCCCCGCGCGCCACGGGAACGGTTCGCCCAACGGCATCTGCACGCGCGTCGGTTGCACGGCCTACACAGCGCAAAACCATCATTCAAACCAAGCTGGGTCCATTGGCCAAGGAAGACATTGATGCGGCCGTGAATGATCCGAGCAAGTTCTCGTTTACCAAGCCAGTGATTGTCGGCATGGCCGTGGGCGGCGGGTTTATGGTGGTGCTCTTGTTTGTGTTGGGAGCGGCAATGACTCGGTCCAGCCGACGCTGAACTCTCGTTGAGCTGCCGCTCTCGTTCCCTCAACAACTGGCAATCGCTCGTTCGTTGTGTTCGATACTTGATTTTGACTATTTTTCCCCCCCCCCCCTCGTTCCATGCATGCTCTCTGCTCTCCCTCACCACGTAAATACATTACCTACAATACAACCAATACATCCCATTTGCTCCCAGCACGTTTTTCTTAACACTTTCATGAGCAAAGGAACTGATTCCTTGCATCGATCTGGATGTGTGTGCATGCAAGCCGTCCCATGTCGCTGATTTCAAGTCTTCAATGAAGTCCATGGACCATGCATGGCTTGAAATTCAATGATGTGGCCACCAATAGCGATGAACTGAATCATTTTCAATAATCTGTGCGACTCTATTATGATACACGCAAGCAAAAGAGACGAGTGTAGGAAGGCGTTGCCTCGACCAAGTAGGGTGTGTGGCCAACAACAAAAAACAACGAGAAAACAAAATGGTCACTTGGGACAAGGAACCAACGAGACAAGGAAGGGAGCGAGAGAGAGAAGCACACATCAAAAACGAGCTTGAAAAAGAGAAAAAAAAAACGCCAGGTATCAAAAACAGGGAAAACAACCAGGGGCTCGACCTACTTTGACTTGAGCGACTCCAACAGGGCTTGTGCCTGGCTCGACACCTCGGTCAATGCCTCCTTGTGCTGCGAACGCGCCATGAGTGTGTCTCGCCGACGCGACATGCGCGCCAAGGCTTCGGATTCAGGCGTGGGCGACGTTGAGGCGGCTGAACCCGTGTTGCCAACGAGCCCGCCCACACGCGAACTCGACCCGTTGGATAGGCTGCTGGACCGACCGGTGGGGGCAGCTGGCGGGCCGTCGCCCACGCGCTTGAGTGAGGCGAGAAGGTCGTCCATTTCGTCGATTTCGTCGGCTGTCGACAATAAAAGTGAGTGATCCGATAATCCTAAATTGATGGCAAGGAAAGTGCTCGTGGGCCATACCTTCAGGCGCAGATGCGGCCGCTTTGGCCGCTGCAGGCGCCGATCGGCCGCCGTGCTTGCCGTGTCCATGCCCATGATGTGCAGCAGCCGTACTGCTCTTGCCCCTTGGCGGCGGCGGCGCTCCACCGTCCTTGACGTCTGCTTCGGTCGCCGTGGCCCGCCTGGACCTGCCACCTGCTGTTCCCGCACTGCCCGTCCTGGCCGTGCCCGGTGCACTCGACATCAAACTCTGTGCCTTCTTCCTCCGCTCTGCCTTTTCCTTGACCTCGCGCTCCTTGATGATGTCCTTGTGTACGCGATCAAAACTCGTCAAAAACGTTTGAACAATGCCGAAAAACTCGTCGGCGCCCATCTTGCTGGGATCCTCGCCAAACGCCACCACGGCCGCCTCGTACGCAACCTTCATCTCTGCATACTCGCTCTGCAGCGTAGCAAGCTTTGCGTTGGCCGTCTCGGAAAAGTCGCGGAACACGATGCGGAACCTGTCAATCGGATCGCGCGCTGGGTCTTGCTCATCCTTGTAAAACTGGTCGAGCTCATTGTCGATAAGGCGCATGCCGGCATTGAGCAGGTTCATTTCGGCCGTCAGCGGCTCAAACGACACGCGGCACGCCGTGGTCGTGTCCTTGAGATCGTTGGCAAACTCGAGCAGCTGCGGGCATTTCGCCGACACGGTATCGACGAGAAAGTGCAGCAGCGTGCGCTTGTTGTCTGCCGATTTGGTGTCGACGAGCTTGTTGATGGACCCGAGTCGGAACCCTGTGGCGTTTCCTCGGAACCCCGTGTTCATGTAATTGCCCAGCGTGAGAATGAGTTGAAGCAATTCGTGGAAATTCTGCGACTCCTTGACGGCCACGGCGGCGCTTGTCACGGCCTTGATGTCTGCGCGCTGCTCGGCTATGCGCTCGTTGAACCGCAAGTAATAGTCCATGGCCTTGAGTCGGTGCTCGTAACGCTCAATCTTGATCATCTCGACGAAAAACGCATCGGCCTTGTGCAACCCGGCCGTGTCGTCCTTGTACTGGGTCAGCTTGCCGATTTCCTCGGCCGTCGGCACGTACTTGAGAAACTGGGTAATCACGGGACGGGTCATGACATCAAAGTCCAAGCCCAAGATGGCGCGCCGAATGTCGCCAAACGACGCCTTGATGCGCCCAAGCATGATGGTGATGTTGTACGACCGCTTGTTGTCGAGTACGCTAATCTCCTGCTTGACGGCCACCGCCTCAACGGCCTTTGCCGCGGCCGCCACGGGCTGCCGCGCGGGAAACACGGATTGCAGCGACTGGAACAGGTCGTCGCCCAACGTTTTTGCCCATTTCTCGTCGGGGTCTTCACCGCGCTCCAGCAGCTCGACCGTCGACGCCCAAATGGTCTTGCGCACTTGCATGTCTGGGATCTTGTCCCATTGAAGCTGCTTGAGCGTTACCTTGGGCACGTATTTGCGCGGCCGGCGAGGGATTGGGGCGGGGAAGCCCGGGAAGGCCGCAGGAGGAGGAGGGGCGCCGCCCGGTGGTGGCGGGGGAGGTGGGCCGCCTATTTTCATTGCAAAATGTATGGGTGTGAGCATTTCGTTACAGATGTACTAACGCAAGATGAACATTGAGTGTACCAAATCCGGGAGGAGGAGGCGGGGGTGGGGGTCCGCCACCTGATATATTTTGTCACAAGTGCACACGAGGTCAGCGACATGTCCTTGAGTTCAAAACGTCAATTGCTCGCAATCACGTACCCATCGGCGGCGGTGGTGGGGGAGGCGGGGGGCCGCCCATCATTGGGGGCGGAGGCGGTGGGGGAGGAGGGCCACCTGGAAACCGAAACAGGAGTGAGCAAAACGGCGGTCAGTTTATACACGGCCCAGGGAACATAAGCTTGACGAACCCATGACTGGCGGCGGTGGTGGAGGTGGCGGGGGACCACCCATGACCGGTGGTGGAGGCGGTGGCGGCGGGGGTCCTGATCCACCTGCTCCTGGGAACTGCATGGGCGGCGGTGGAGGAGGAGGAGGAGGAGGAGGCCCGCCAATACTCGGTGGTCCTGCAAGATTCGACTGTGGGTGAGAATGACGACGCAATAACGAGCAAGTATGCCACGGGCACGTACCAAACGACATGGGTGGTGGTGGTGGAGGAGGCGGCGGTGGTCCCGCTCCACCAGCCCCTGGAAACTGCATGGGCGGTGGAGGCGGGGGCGGTGGTGGCGGAGGAGCTCCCGACGAGGTTGACGGTTCGGCGCCCGCGGCCGTGGGTGGTGCCGCCGGATACACAACCTGCGTGGCGGCTGTCTCTGCCTTTTGCTTCCACGCGGCAACCTGTTCCCTCAAACTCGCATTTTCGCTCAATACGCCCTCGAGCTGCTTTGCGACCGCCGTCTTCTCCTCTTTGCTCAATGCGGCCTTAACAGTCTCGACCTTGCCCTCACTCTCCTCCTGCAGCGCCCCGAGCAACTCGCCGAGCTCCGACTCGTGCACCTCCATGGCTGCCTGATACTTGCCCTGAGCCTCGCGCAAATGCTTTTGCAGCGTGCCCAAATTGCGCTCCGACATGTTGAGCAGCTCGTTGAGTGCATGAATCTGCGCCATGAACTGTGCGCGCTGTGCCTCGGACCCTTCGGCCAGCTCGAGCTCAAGTCGGTGCTTGTCCCTAGCCATCTTGAGCAGCTGCTCCTCGAGATCGCGGTTGAGCTCTTGCACGCGCTGGAGCTTGTCGGCATTTTCAAACATGGCAATCAGGGCTTGCACATTGACCGTGTGCCGAGATGAAAAATCCGGGTCAATGCCCTTGCGGTCCAGCACGATTTCGGCAACCACCGTGTCAATGAACCGCAGGTACTGTGCCTTGATGCCAGCCGTGGCCTCATCGTCGTGCTCGAGCCCGCGAATGCACAGCATATGCTGCATGAGCGACGTGAGCCAAAAGATGCCCTCCGAGTGGCCCTCGACAGAACGCAGCAGCGAACGAAACAGGTCCATGGGGTCGGCGAAATCTTGCACAATGGCGTCGCATCGGTCCTTGAACTCGTCCATGTCGGTGGCCATGTCGGCCTCGAATTGCGTGATTTGCCATTTCACGTACTCGTCGGCAAAGTCGCGCACCGTGTCGATGGTAGATTGCAGGCCGCAGCCGAGCAGTTGGTTGCGCAGGTGCATGCGGTATTCGAGATGGGTAGGGATGCGGACAATGCCGTTGACGAGGATCAAGTTGGACAGCTAAAAACATGTTTTGGGGCCGAGTCAATAGTGAATTTGATGTTGAACCGAGCGTGGTGACAAATGAAACTCATACCGCATATTCATTCAACTCATCATCTGTCATTCCCCTCGTTGCACCCGTTGCCCCAACCAACGAACCCAAAATGCCTCGACCATTCACAATATTTGCAAAGTTGGCCAGCCACGGCTCAAACCGCCTGGTGGCCTTGCGCACGCCATCCAAGTGATCGAGGCCACGCAGCACGAGCTCATGGCCTCTGGGCCGCGCCAAGTAGCAAAACGCCGTGAGCACGTCGGCAACGAGCTTGCGTGTGGTGAGATTGTCCGAATCGAGCGACAGGCACAGCGACTCGATGGTTTCTGGAAATTGCATGGCGGCTTGCATGCCTGGTTTCACGTTGAGCAGGCCCTTGAGACAGCGCACGACTTCGTTTTCGATCGAGGTGAATTTGAGTTGTTGTTTCCTATACAGTGTTGCAAATCAAGGTCAGGGTCTATCGAAAACTGACTCAAATCAAGAAACTCAAACAAAGGACGTACTGATGGCTGCTCGATACACTCATGTTGACACACCGAGCATGTACCTGGACCAGTGCCTGCAACCCGCCAATCTGCAAAAACTCTGCAATCCATTGTGGCGTGTAGGTCGCCAAACTGACCCGCAAACTGGTCAAGAGCTTGAGGCTGACCTTGTCAGAATTGGGCGGCAAGTGCCGCGCATAGTACTCTGGCGTGTACTTGTTTGCGGTGCCCTGCATGATGGCCGCACGATCGCCGCGGGTTTTTGCATGCTGGCAAATCATGGCCCATTTGTTTCGATCGGGCAGCACGGCTACAGCACGTCTTGGGTCGTCCTTGAGGCCCATGTCGTCGAGGACTTCGGTGAGCAAGCGGTCAAAGAGGTCTGGGTTGGTGGACCGTTGAAAGTCAGGTGTGTCGAAAAAGTCGGGTGGAACTTCGTCAAAGGCCGAGGGCGATTGGTTGAGAAAGGGCGAGTCGAGGTTTGTGGGGGAGGTTGGGTTGACATGTTCGTCCGAGCCGGATTGTGCACCACCGTTTGCCCCTGGAAATGGCGCATGGTAGCCTGCATTTGATCGGGACCGGCGCAATGTAGACCCAGTGCCGGTACCGTTGACGAGTGCGGGTGATGAAGTGGCAAAGCTCGGCACGCCCGTGTATGGTCCTGCACCAGCCCCTTGCGTCACCTCTCTTGCACCATACGAGGTGCGATCACCGGGCGCAGCTCCGCCGACGTAGACTTCTTCGATGGAAGAGGCGGAGCGACGGCGAAACATGGTCGACATGTTGTTTGACAGGCGGCGAGCTTGGCCGCCAAACCCGGACCCGGATCCGGGGATGCCGAGCGACCCAGAGGACCCATTTGCGCCACTCCCGGGGTGGAGATCATCGCGGGACGAGTTTCCGGAAGCGGACGACGAGTGCAGGTTGGAGGAGGAGCCGCCGCCTTTGAGTTTCTTGAGGAAATTCATTGGCTTTGGGATGTGGTTGGGATCTCTGGACGGCTGCGTTGAGTTGAGTTGAGTTGTGGCGTGGTCGTGGGCGTGGGCGTGGGTGTTGGTGTGAAGGTGTGGGGAGGGAGGAGATCAAAGTGAAGAATCAAACTGCTGGGGTCGATTGTGGCATTCAGTGTGAAAAGAACAATGCACAGGGTCGTCGAGTGTTGGTCGATGCCATTGCCGGTACATTGTGTTTTGGCTGTCTAATGCTTTCGCATACATTTTCTGGATGGTGCACGACACTCCTCAGTGTCTGTGTCTGCATGCATGTCCACACCCCGACCCGATGCTTCCGTGGCGATTCCATCAACTTCCATATATGTTCATGGGCCGTGTCATGATGTTGAGACGACCCATTGACAACTTGACATCTGAAATGACCGCATTTCATGTGACATTTCTATGCTATAATAGCTAGTAGCTTAGCACTCGCAGTCAACCTTGGCCGAGAAGGTCCACAATCACTGTGACAGTGACATGCAACCTCTCCTGGCCCTGGCCGCCCAACGCGCAATGCGGCGGAACTTGACCATTACCCACCCATGGCAATCCAGCCGTGGAATTGGTTGCAACGTTACTGTGCCCAAGCTGCTTCACACAATGACCTTCCGAAGCGCCGGCAACAACAAGCCCATTGACCCCAACGGCGATCCCACTCCACCACCCAGTTCCGTTGCCGACGCACAACCCGTCAACGATGGCATGAAATCCTCGGGCGACGCGTTCGCTTTCAGGTGGGACGCCGGCGTGATCCTGGCGCTCGTTCTTGTGTGTGTCTTTGCCATGTGTGTTGGTACCATCGTGTTGAGGCATTACTTACGGCGTCGCAGGCATCGTCTTACCATGGCCGCCTTGGCCAACATGCGCAGCGGTGGCGGTGGCGGTGGCGGTGGCGGCGTTGTTGCTGGCCGTGATCCGACACGAGTGGCGACAATCAATGGGTTGGCGGGACGACAGGGTCAAGTATCAAGCATGGCAAGGGCTCAAGAAGGTAGCGGCGCCATGTATGCTGCCGCGCACCGGGGCACAATGTCAAGTAACCGGTTCTACAGCCCGCATCATCAAGCGTACTTGGGTGGTATCGGATCAGCGGCGACCGCACCCGCAGTGAAGCGCCCGCTCAGCGGCAGCGGTCATCGTGGGGGTGGCATTGCTCGTCCGCCCGCAAGCAGATCAGTTGCAGCTCTTTCATCGACCATGGGCAACAGCAAAGGCTCTTCGTCGGCGACCCTTGCTCCCAGCCCATCGTCATCGTCGTCCTCCTCGCCAATCACGCCGCTCCTGCAAGTCCCTCCCCAGCTACCGCTTCCAGCAGGGCTGACCATCAACACCAGCCTGGCCCAAGACTCCCAAATTGGCGGCTACGACGACACGCTCGATGTCGTCGCCACGAAGCGCCAAACTGTTCACTCGATCCAGTGGATCCCGGCACCTTCCTCTGCAATCTTCTCCCCACTCGATATGGCCGATTCAAATTCAACCATTGACTTTCTCGACGCGCTCCAACTCGCTCCGCCCGTCCCTCAACTGCCTCAGCCGGCCCTTCTTCGCGTGTGCAACACGGGCAGCTCGTGCATGTCGATTGCCTCCGACTACTCTTCCTCCCCCCTCTCGGCGTCGCCTGCTTCAAGCTACTGCTCGATCGCGTCGTCGGCAACGGTGCGGCCGTCAAGCACCGCGTCGTCGGTTGCCTCGTTTGCGTCCGTGGCCACCGTTGGGCCATCCTCCTCGATTGCATCGAGCCACAGGGCACCTGGGATGACTCCGTCACGAGCATTCTCTGCGTCAACCACTGGGTCAGCACCGCTGATTCCGTCGACCCACAGGTCCACGTCCTTGTCGCACATGTTTCCCGTGGGTGTGCGCGGGTCGGCACCACCGTCTGTGATGTCGGCAACAAGTTCAGGCACGGGAAGTTACTTTGGGTCGCCGCAGATTGGGCCTGTCAAGGCGCTGCCAAGGTCAACGTCCTTGTCGCCACTTCAAATCTGAACCTTGTCTTTTTGCCCTGGAACGGCTCATTTCGCCCAACAGCTCTTCACGCTTGAATCCGTGTGCAGTAGGTGGCCTCCTTCCCCTGATGTTCTCTCTCTGGTATTGCGTGTCAACTGTCCATTTTTCCCCTCTATTCACCCATGTGCGCTGGTTCGCCACAATTTCGCTCCATCTGCAGTTTGGTCAGCAAGATCAACCAATCCATGTGTCGCTCGTTCCCGCTTCATTTTGTGTATCCTCATTCCATGCATCATTCTCTAGGTAATCTCTTCCTCCATCAATCACATCATTTGACGTCTTGGGTCAGCCTTTCCCTGTTCTTACCGCATTCCACCACACATTTGATTCCCAGCCTGATATCGCTGCTTTTGCACAATATTTGTCCATACATCACACAAGTTTTCATCCCATTCATTCGTGGCATTGTCTTTCGATCTTGTCACAAGTCGAAGTGGACGCCACCAAGGCTGAAACCAGAATTGGGCAAGTCTAAACGATCACGATACATCAATAAAATCACCACAAGTAACGACATTTACGCCTGCTCGCCATCGGCCACCGCCTCCGCCTCTGGCTGATCTGCACCGTTGTCCACCTCGTCCACGACCTTGGGCAGCATGGTCGCAAAGGTGAGGTAACTGGTATGCCCCCTAGCATCCTGCCTCATCCTTACACTTGTCGTAGTCAAGACATCCTTGCCCTCAACCTCGCCGCCCCGCACCACCTCGTCTCCGCCCGCCGCAACCAACTCTGCGGCCTTTTCTCCATCGGGTTTTGCCAACCTCCTCCCCTTCAATCCCCTGCCCGCATCTGCCGTGCGCATCGACACGGTCCGCACGTCATGTTCCCTCAACAAACACTCGACCATTTCCACATCCACAAACCCGGCCGCACGCAACGCATCGGCCGTGCGCGCCACTTGCTCAATGCACGGCGAAAAGCAGCAGATGCGCGTGGTCGTGTCGGTGCGCAAGGCGCGCGCAGCGGCGGGCACGGCTTCCCAGGGGGCCGGCAGGTCCAGAAACGCCGCGTCACAGGTCGAGTCGAGGGAGGGCGGAAAGCCCGATGCGCAAACGTCGCGGTGCTCGACAGTCACGCAGTGTGAGAGACCGTGGCGGTTGAATTCGTCACTGATGATGAGGGATCAGAAATCAATCAGCGGAGTGCGAACGGAAGTGCAACAAACAAATGCGTGGGCGAACATACCGAGCTGCACTTGCCCTGGCCTCATGGTACTCAAACGTGTACAAGTGCCCCGCGGGTGCAACGGCCCTGACAAGCGAGTGCGAAAATGAGCCACTGCCCGTGCCACTCTCGAGCACCTTCATCCCGGGCTTCAACCGGAGCCGCATCATGATGATGGAAATGTCGGCCTGGTACAGAATCTGCGTGCGGTGCGGCAGCGACAGCGTCCATAGTTCCGGAGTGGGCTGCAGGATCGTCACGTGGCCCTTGCCATTATGGCCGCCGAATTTCGAGCCCCAGGGTTTGCCGATAAAGTCGTCGTGCTTGAAGGACCCGCCCTTGCCGTTGATCACTTCGCCGGGCACAATGGTCAGTGGCAAAAGGTCGTTGTGTCCGCGGTACAGGATGGCGAGGTCGCCCGCTTGGATTGTGTCGGTTAGCGTCAGGAAGGGCATGGTGTTCTTTGGGTGGTTTCATTGGGTGTCTGTGAGTTGAGCCAAAATCATCGTCGTCGCCAACCGAGCCGCGCCATCCAATCTGTCTGCCTGGAGGTGTTGTACATATGCATCACATTGAATCACGTGCACAGTTTCCAGCTAAGCGCGCGTAACACCTGAACCTCTTTCCAAGACAACTTGGCAGTCACACACACGCACGAAACAACAATCCAACGGCTGAACACCCACCCATCTCTGAATGCATTTCCGCCACTGAGCTCAACTCGCCCACCATGGGAAACAACTCGAGCCGGCCCGAAAAGGCCGAGCAGCTCAAGGCCAGGTACTTGAAGGACGCGGTCAAGTCCCCTCGACCCGTTTCCACGTCCACTGGTGGCACGCACGCGTCGCCACATGGATCGCCCACATCTGCAGGCGCGGGAGGAGCGCCTGGGTCAGGTCCCGAGGATATGCCACTGCCGAGCAAGGAGGATTTAGAGGCCGGGCTCGAGATCGTCATGGTTCGTCGTTGTCGTCGCCTTTGTCGCACGCGATTCCCCTTCCGCTCACAGGCGCACCTCGACCGACGACATCAAATGTGTAGGAGGAACTCGGGCTTAGTGAAGAAAAGAAGTCAGGCATGCGCGCCATGTCTGACGAGCGCAAATGGCAGCTGCTTCAGTCGCACATTCGCGACCACAAACTCGGGCAGCAGCAGTCGCTCCCGGAACTGCAGCAGCTCAAGGACAACCCGACCGAGGATGTCGTGCGCAACTTGGTCGTGGTGCTCCGGTCACGGCCCATTAGTTGGATCACGGCGTTTATCAATGCCGGCGGATTGAAGCTCCTGTTTTCCATGCTCGAGGATTTGGAGATTCAGAGAATGTATGTTCGCTTGAATCTGTTCGGCACAACCACAAGACATGCAAGTGAGTCTGGACTGAATGATTCCCGTTCTATTTTGCTTTGCAGCCACGACTCAATGGAAGAACTCATCATCAAGTGCATAAAGTCAATCATGAACAACAAGCCTGGACTCGCCGCTGTCCTCGAGTCTCTCGATAACCTCATCACCATTGCCCTTGCTCTGCGCTCGTCCAACCTCAAGGCCAAAACCCTCGTCATGGAAATCTTTGCCGCGCTGTGCTTCATTCCTGGCGGACACGCGCTGGTACTCGACACAATGGCGCAACTCATGGAAGCCATGGGACTCGGCAACCGGTTCGATGTGCTCATCAAATGCATGTTGCTTGAGCCGGCAACCGCCGCGCCGATGTCGCCAACAACAGGGTCGGCCGCAGGACAGGCTGGGATTAGCGGTGCCAGCGGTGGATCGTCGCCTGTCCAGATGGTACACACAAATACCGTGAGCGTTGCGCAACAAATAATCGACTTGCAAATTGCATCGCTCGGGTTCATCAATGCGCTTGTGTGCGGCGGGGCGGGAAAGTTTGCAGCGGGATTGGACTTGAGGATGCACGTCCGGTATGAAATGTACATGTGCGGGTTGGAGGAGGCTCTCAGTGTGCGTCAATTTTCTCCTCAAATGCTGCACACCTCCGAAACTGACGTCTATTTGGTGGCATGTCACGTCTCACACACACAAATATTACATAGAAACTCGTCGCGTGTGCCGACTCTTCTCACCTCGAGCGCCAAATTGAAATCTTTGAAAACGCTGCCGACGCAGACGAGTCAGAACTGCTGTCTCGCCTTGACGTGAAATCGCTCGACTCGGACGACCCGCAATCCATCTTCACGGCACTCATGTCTGCCCTGCAACACGCAAAGGCTCACCGACACTTGCACTCGATTCTGCGGCATTTAGCGCTCTTGCCCGGTAACCCACATCGTGCGCGAAAGTATTGGGTCGTCCTTGACACATTGGTCCAGCAGGTCGTGTTGCAGCGGTCGGATAGCGGGACAGATCCGGATCCAGCAGCGACAGTCGCCAGTTTGCCTGTGGATAAGCTGCTTGCGGCAGTGCCTGCACCCGATCACGATGCTGAGGAAAAGCGCAAGAAGATGATTCAGCAGTCGCAACTGGAGGTGGCAGAGTTGAAGGACAAGTTGGGCAAGGAGGAGAGCAAGGTCAAGGATCGCGAGGAAGAGATTAGCAAGGTGAGCAGGGACGTGGGCGTGTTGAAAAGGCAAGTGGCCGAGCTCGAGAGATTGTTACGAGAGCGCTTTGACAATGGCGATGAGGCTGCGAGGCAGCTGGCCAACATCCAGCGTTTAGCTCTCGAGGGAGGCGGTGTGAGCACATCTGGCGGAGCACCGCCACCGCCCCCACCTCCGAATCCGCTCGGTGGGTCTGGGCCACCGCCTCCACCGCCGAATCCTTTAGGCACTGGGCCGCCACCACCACCTCCTCCACCTCCACCGCCACCGTCCGGCATGGGTACGTTCGACTGGGAATGCTTTGCAGCACTTTCAAACGGCTCAACAGTGTGTTCTGTTAGGTGGCCCGCCTCCACCACCACCTCCACCGCCTGGAATGGGCGGTATGTGCACCATTCAATCATTCCATCCACAATCGGGAATCTGTCTTGACGTGCCGTTTCAACAGGTCCTCCTCCTCCGCCTCCTCCGCCTCCTCCGCCTCCAGGCATAGGTGCGCAGTTTCAGTCCCTTCGCTTGCTGTTGATACGCACTCACTTGAATCCAAACTTTTGGTCAATTACTCAAAGGTGGCCCGCCGCCACCACCACCACCTCCTCCTGGCATGGGTATGCACCAGCGTTTCATGTCTCTGTATTGATTTGCTTTTCGCTCACTCTTTTTCGCGTGCCTTAGGTGGCCCGCCGCCTCCCCCGCCTCCTCCAGGAATGGGTACGATCCGACTATTCACATCTTGTGTAATGGGCGGCCCAATTTACCTTGACCTGCACCATCTTTTTAGGTGGCCCTCCGCCTCCTCCTCCTCCTCCAGGCATGGGTGCGTGTGGGAACGCCACGGTCGACGCGATTGAAGCCGCTAACCACTTGTTCAACACTGTTTCTCAGGCGGCCCGCCGCCTCCTCCACCCCCACCAGGAATGGCTCGTCCAGGAGGTTTGTTTCTTTCTCAACGGCTTTTCCTTTGTTTGGTTCTCACACCGCAGCATGTCTGTACATAGGTCCCCCTGGTCCGCCGCCACCGCCTGGCGCTCCGCCACCGCCTGGCGCATTTCGGGCACCCGCCGCGCCGGCCGGACCAGCGCCGAAAAAGACCAATATGTCCAGCAAACCGCTGCGAGGCCTCAACTGGTCCAAACTTCCCGCGCCCGCTGCCGCAAGCACAATTTGGAAAGCCATTGACGATGCTCCCGTTCACGCCCGCCTGGACTCTGCTGCATTTGAAGACCTGTTTGCTGCGGCTCAAGCAAAGCCAAAGGCCGCTGCGGCTGCTGCAGGCAGCACGGGCAACTTGGCCGAGGAAAAGAAGGACGCAAAGCCCACGGCCATTTCCGTGATTGATCCGAAAAAGGCGCAAAACTGTAACATTTTGCTCAAGAAGCTCAAGCTCGAGTACACGGATATCATCAAGGCCGTGTCAGCGGCCAACATGGACACGATTCCTTTGGATACCATCCCCGAGCTGCTCAAGTACATGCCACAAGCCGACGAGATTGCTTCCTTGCAAGAGTTTGCCAAGGAGGTGGAAAAGCTGGCGGTTCCCGATCGGTTCATTTGGGAGGCAAGCAGGGTGCCCATGTTTGAGGATCGGCTCAAGTGCATGCTGCTCAAGAGCAGCGTGGAGGAAAGCGTCGGTGACATCAAGCATGCAGTCAGGGCGGTGCGGCTGGCGAGCGAGCAGGTGTTGGAGAGCACAAAGTTCAAGGAAGTGCTACGGGTCGTCTTGGCGCTAGGGAATTACATGAACACTGGCAATCGAGGTGGAGCCTATGGATTCAAGCTGGATACATTGTCCAAGGTGCGGTTTCCTTCTCTCTCTCGTGTTTAGTCTTGGCAGTTGTTGACGGCTTTTCCCCATTCAACAGCTTGGCGACGTCAAATCCAATTCAAATGCAAATGGTCGGAAACACACACTCCTCCATTATCTCATCGAGCTGTTGGAAGCCAAGTTCCCAGACACGGCTGGCTTTCTCGAAACCCTGTCTGCAGTCGAGCCCGCGTCCAAAGTCTCGCAAGCTGAAGTGCGAAAGAACTTGAGTGAGCTCAAAATGTCGGTCAAGCTCGTCAACAAGGTTCTTGAAGCGCTGAAAAAGAATGCGGAAAAGGAAAAGCTCTTTATCACGGTCATGCAGCCGTTTTACGACCAAGTCACCAAGGACATTGAAGAGCTCGATGCGTCTTGGAAGCAAGCCGAAGAAGCATTTGAGAAGGCGGTCGTGTCGTATGCCGAGGACAAGTCGAGCAAGACGGAGGATTTCTTTGGCATGTTTCATGTTTTCGCGGTTCAGTACAAGATAGCGCAGGAGGAGAATAAGGCCTGGTACGCCAAGGTTATTGAGATGGAGAAGAAGGAGGCCGAGAAAAAGGTGCGGACACTGGTCATCTTTTGGAGTGCAAAAGTGTCGACTGCTCACTCGCTCACTCGCTCACATTTAAAACTTTTTTCCTCATCAGCGGAAGGAGGAAGAGGCTGCCTCTCGCAAGAAAAAGTCGACTGAAGCACTCAACCAACCCGATTCTGCCGCTGCGAGTCACTCTGCAGCCGAGCCAGAGCTCGATGCCATTATCGACCAAGTCAAGAGTGGAAAAGCCTTCTCCACGAGCGGCACGACCGGCCCCAGCAAGAGCAAGTCTGGCACGTCCAAAGAAGGCAGCACAGGAAAACCGCGCCCTCCCAAGGTCAAGGAGCCGCCTTCCATCAAGGGCGATGGCTTGGTTAATGTCGCTGAAGAAGGCGGGCCGGACACTGGCCAGGGTGATCCAAACAAGCCGCTGGTCAGGCCGCGAGTTCGCCGGGCGAATCCAGACGTGTCACGCAAGTCGTCGGTTGTGAGTCGTGTTCGGGCAGGGTCGCGGAGCAGTAAAATAGACTTGGATGCTGGAGCGATTGAGGCGGCAAAGGCGGCCGGTCCCTATGTCGGGGAAAAGACGCGCGAGTCCCTTGCACCGCCATCTCCAGGTCGGTAGTCGGCGGTGGTTGAATGGTTTGTACATAGATAAATTCCATGATGAAACTTCTCACTTTTTTGCAATATATTTTTCTGTGCCGTTGTCTGTTGTTGCGTTGTACATTGTGCCGCAGCATATCCGATCATCCTGCCTAAGGCGAAGCTGTCCGAATCATGTCCAGCTTTTGTCTTGCGATGATGCTTGATCAACAAGGTTGACATAATGAAATATTCACACTGTATTTTGCAAGCAACATTGTTACGTAAACAAAAGCCAGTCACACCATGAAATCGCTCGAGTTACAGACATTGGATCACGCAAAGTCATCTACACTCATTCGCAGGAACACCACACCCATTACCCAATACGTTGGCCGCCTTAACAGCGACCGTTGGCGGAAGCCGTCAGCAACTCCTTGACGTTGCGGTACGACAGACCGACACCGCTGACGGCGTTCTCCGACGGGCGAGCAGTTTGGAGGTACAAGAAATCGGGATGATCCTTCATCGAAGCACCGAGCCACTCGCCGCCGACAATCTGCCCGTTTGTGTCCAGCTCGAGAAGGTATTCAAAGGTCCTACCCGACGTGTACTGGTTGACGCGGCCGGTCGAGACGTGCGGGCCATCCTCGTCCGACTCGACGATCCAGTTGAAGCGGGTCTTGACGTAGGCGACTTGGGCAGCGTTGGTGTTGAAGGCGTACGAGGTAGCACCACGGAAGTAGGTCTGGGCGGCTTGCTGCGGAGTCATGAGACGCTGCTCAAGGACTTGGAAGCTGCGCACTGGTTGGTTCCACACTTCAGCGCCAGCAGTGACGTCAATGACAAACGATTGCTTGAAGCGGCCCATGATGTTTGCGAATGCCACATGGAAGTAGCCAGGGTTGAGATCGCGGTAAGCAGCATTGAGGAAGCGACCATATTGGTCCTTGGGGACGGCATCGTCGTCGCCGTCGAAGCGGTTGCCAGTAAAGACCGTAGGTGAATCGACACCGTCATAAATCAAGGTCATCAAAGCTGGCAATGGGAACAAATATGTCAGAAACATATGGTTGCGCCAACCAGGAAAAATAAATGATAAAGGTACCCTTGAGATCCAACGGGCGGAAGGTGACGCCGTTCTTGGAAACGGGGCACTTTGGCTCCGGCTCGAGGATGGCAGCCGGCGCCCACGCATGGCAGATACCGAACCAAGTGGGAATGCAACGGCCGGTGGTCTGGCCCTGACGAATACCACACTCGGATCCATCGTTCAGGCCGCGGCAATCGGCGTTGGAGCGGCACGAGCGACGGCCAGACTGAGAGTCGATACCGTTGACACGCGAAATCCTGTTGGTGAAGCTCGTCACGTCAAGGCCAAAGGCACGGGCGTACTTTTCGGCAGGCGACGGCTC
This sequence comes from Catenaria anguillulae PL171, assembly GCA_002102555.1. Taxonomy (NCBI): domain Eukaryota; kingdom Fungi; phylum Blastocladiomycota; class Blastocladiomycetes; order Blastocladiales; family Catenariaceae; genus Catenaria; species Catenaria anguillulae. Next base: position 277,729 of record MCFL01000024.1, on the reverse strand, counting down.
GTTGGTCCAGCGCTGGTTGATCGAGTCGGCATACACGGGCCAGTATGGTCCTGAATGGTTGGTTGACAGCGCGAGAACAATGAACATGAAGCATGAGGTGGACGTCGAGCAAATGGGACGTACCAGGCCAGGGAATGTTCGAGACTTCAGAGCGGGTCGGGAGGGTCTGTTGACGTTCAGGTGATGTGAGTATTCTAGTTTGGATGGAGAAGGGGAGAAAGGGAGACATGAGACGCGTGCGACGTACACTGAAGCGACGTTCAAGTGGCTGCCTGAAGTGGTTCTCGAGGCGACGCAAATCCGAGTTGGGAAGACTGGCCTCTTCACGGGAGCCCCGGCCACCAGACACGTCAATGGGCTTGTACAAGCCCTTGGCGATCGGAGCACCGCGAGCAGGATGGTCGTGGTTCAAGGGCATGATGTCGGCGATGCCACGGCCGCGGGGCTCAGATTCGTACGGCGAGGCCGAGACCACCGAGAGAAGGATGGTCGCGTAGACGGCGAGAACAGTGGTGATGGAAACCATGATGGTGGATCAAGGGCAGGCAAGCGCGACGATCAGATTGGTGAGAAATTGAGTTGGACTGGAATGGGATGGGAAGGGGGGTCAAGTCTTTGCTGAGGTGCTGGTTCCGTGGAAAGCCGAGGCGGGCGGGTCTCGAGCTTTATACCCGTCACCTCAGCTCCTTGGGCGAGAGCAGCAGCCGCCGGTCATCGTCCCGCTGGCATTTTCCAGATGGGCGTCGATACGCATGCATGGAGTACTTGCCCATCTTGGCCATCAACCCAACAATTGCAAGGTGAAGCGGAAACGTTGTCATTGGTGGACAAACGAAGCCCAAATTAAAACAGGTGTGCATAAGTCAGGCAGGTAGCCCATACCGTACACTTGCCAAAACCCTCTCGGCGTCGCGATGTGATCTTTTTCCGGCGCGGCCATGTCAACGCCAACGTTCACAAACGCTTGCAAGAGTGGGCGTTGACGCTGGTTGGCGTTTGCAGGGTGGTGCTTGTCGATGTGAGACACAGAACGCGTTCCTTTGCCGTTTCAGCAATGTGGCAACGCCGCAATCGGGCAACTTAATTTATTCCGTCTCTGGCGTCTCTGGCCGAAGGCTGCGCCTGCCGCCGCAAAAAGATGCCAAGTCCCTGTGAGCTCCGGCGCGCGCGCCAAGGTTCGGCAACTCGCGAGGAACCATGTTATCGATGACAACCTTTCAATGTGCGTATGTATGAGTGATCCAATAATATTAATATTAATATTATATTGTGAGAGTAGGGTAGCGTGCATGCGCAGTGGCTGCAGGGTACCCCCGAGTCCAGATCTAGCACAACGAACCGATCTGGGCTGATGACCATGAACGGAAACCTTACTAGCGATGAGGCCCTCAGGGTGGCCGTGGAGACTCGGGTCAGAGCTGGCAATGGTGATGACTGCGAGTGGCGGTCCCTATTTTCGAGCACCGGTATTCCAGCTTTGCCAGCCTGAGGCCGGTCAGGCCAATCATGCCTTGTATACGGCGCTGGCGTGAATGCAGGTTAAACCTGCGAGACGAGCTTGCCGACTTCCCGTCTCCAACCTCGATCATTCCACCAGACCCAACAGAGAAACACCAAAGTGACGAGAGATGATGAGCAGCCGATTTGGTGCCTCACCTTGGGGAAAATACATGCAACAGGCACATTGTATCCGGCATTTTCCATGGCTCGCCGGTCAAGATCTGGATGGAAACAATACACAGCCTGTTCTACGCGGCAAGTGCATGTAAACCTACTCTCGTCTCAAGATGATCTTGGTACTCTTTGATGTCGAGTGAAGCGCTTCTTCACTGGCATGCATAACTAAGGATAAAAGCAAATTCTATGCATTAACCAGAAATTCTAAGAAATCACACCATGTTGCTTGCAACGGGGCAGATAATCGTGGGAATCCATCATCAACCTCACACCCGGCAACGCCTCGCTCCCACTCAAATTGCAATCGCACTGAGACCCGGCCTATGCCTTGTCCTCGTTCACAATACACCTCCCCGCATGCCGAAACCACACCGACGACCCACCCGTCCCGCGACAATTAGTTGGCACAAACCCGAGCGGCGGCTCATTCAACACCACCGATACGTCACGCGCAGCCGCAATCTCGCTCGGAAAGAGCCCATCGCGAATGTCAGCGTTCGGCATGCCCGCAGCAGCCATGATGTGCGCCAAAAGATCGTAGCGCGAAGGGCGGCGCACCGTCGAGAGCACGATCCACTCGTTGCAATGCGGGCAGAGGACCGACTCTTCAATGGCAACGCTGGTGCGAATGCGCGGTTGATGCGGCGCAAGTGGGCTCAAGTGCGGGTTCGGGAGAGGGCCAAGGAAGGGAACAAGTGGGTTGGAAGGAAGCATGATGGGAGAGTAGGTCGATACATGCTGTGCAACACCTGGTGGCGACGCAAGGGAAGGCAGCGTGGGTAGCGACGGGTGGGCCTTGGCGTGCGGCGACGCCTTGCGTGTCTTTGTCGTTAGCCGAGCTGGAGCTGACGATGAACCATTGGACGCGGCTCCGTTTGCGGCTGTGGCGGTTGATGGAGCCAAAGAGACGGTCCAGCGATGTGCGCTGGGTTGGAAAAATGGCAGGCCCGACGCACTTGAAATGCCATGGTAGTACTGCATGTGGTACCAATACGCCGACGTTTTGAGGTTGAGCCACTTGTCGGTATCGCAAATGTGGCATTTGGCTTCACGGTCCCGGCCACAGCCGCGGACGATGCGAGGCGTGTACCTGTTCAAGACCCGGAAATGGGGGTGAGAAACGTGAATACATCAACAGTTAGCGAGTTGAGACATGACGCACAGGTCGCCCTCGAAACGGGGCTTTTGCGCTGTCGCGACTGCATCCTCCTTGTCTTCACCTCCAGTTGCAATACTCGTGACACCAGACACCGTGTCGAAGCCTTCTGATGCCATGGTTGCGCGACTTGGTGTACTTCTCGGGCTGATGGCAACGGTCGAGTTGGCTGCCATGAATGGTACGGCACCCGATATTGTGGAATGATCGGGAGGATGGGTGGGCACGATCGGGTGTTGCCTTGCCTCAGTCGAAGCGATGGACGTGGCCGATGACACCTGCAGTGCCATAGTCGACGGCCCGTTGAATGGCGAAACGGACATGGTAAATGATGTTGAGTCAAAGGTCGGAGAGCTTTGCGCCGAAGCAGTATCGTGCGAGTGGACACGGAGACGTTTGTTCGTTTTCGTTGTTGTTGGGAAGTGCGTCAGGGTGTCGACCAAGGCACGATCCGTATCGGCAGAAGGGCGTCGTCGCCTCTTTGGCTCGTTCTCGACTGGGACTGGCGTGGCGAGTTCCGCGGCCATAGAGCCCATGCCGGCAACGGCATCAGAAACCAAAACAGGTGATGTCGTCTGGCATTCTACAAGTCGGCGAGGACAGGTGATGTCTCAATATTGTACATAACGGAGTCAAACACGCAAAAAGAGACAATTAGCGGAGCATACCAGATGTGGATTTGAAGATATCATCAAGTGGCGACAGCGACATTGCGTATCCTTGACCCAACAACTCCCTCGACTCGTTGAAACTTGCAGTCGGAAATGAGCCAGCATCCCCAAACAACGAATGGCCTCCAGCAAGCGCATGACTTGAGCTTGATACAGACATCCTCGGAAGGGCCACCATCGAGGGGCCAGATAATGGATGCGAGTTGCCCTGTGTGAAAGTTATGTGGCGAGCCAAAGTGGGGATATTGGGTTGGATTTGCATGGTCAGGTCCATCGAGAATGGGTGCGAATGCAAAAATGAGGCCGACTGAGAAGAAGACGTTGGGACCGAGCCGAATGAGGTAACCGCCGGCGACAGTGACGAGTCCAAGGACAGGTTGAATGAATGGGGCACTTGATTTACAACCGAGTTTGGTGATGGAGGCGGCAAGTGAGACATGGCCGAGCCTATGGAGTGGTGATCGGTATCGGCTACCGGAAGTACGTGGCCAAGTGGCGAGTCACAGTTTGGGCGCGCATCACGATCACTGAGCGAACCTGACGGGCCAGCGAGCGTCAAATCAGGCGAAAAGAGTGCCGCCCATGAAGGAATGGGAGCGGATCCCCAGTCGTTTTCGCTGGGGGTAGGGTCAAGCGCCGACGAGGTAGCAGCGATCGGTTGGATGGTGAATGCGTTACTGGGGGTCAAGTCCGCGGCAAAGAGAGCAGAACCCGAGAACGCGGTCGAGATTAGATGACGCAAAGGAGAGTCTGAGCCAGATTCTGCCCAGTTCGACATCGGAATTGGTTCAAGATCTTGAGATGTTGGAAATGTTGACGTGGGCGGTGGTGAGGTAGGGTGCGATGGAGGAGGAGACCCAAGGAAGAGACCGTTGACGAACGGAACGGCATCATGGGATGTCCTTGGCGAGAGTTGGGTGCTGCCGTCGCCAGAGGAGCTATGGTCGTTGAAAGATGTGGATGACATGACGGCGCACGATCGTGTGGAAATCGAGGAGAGTTGAGGCAAATCAAACCTGGATTGCGGAAGTGTCTACCAAGAAAAACGGTACATGGTCGATTGGGAGGAGAGATCATGATATGAGTGATGGGCCAGCAAGGTCGCGGTGACGGGAAGGGTGCGGTAAATGGAGGACAAGCACGTATGGAGAGTCAAGAATCATCATGGCGTCAACTGTATTGATTGACTGATGGCCTGTTTCCCTCAGGCGTTCAGGCTGTTGCACAAGTGCACAGGCAGAACCGCCCCGCTTGCTCCGCCGCCTGGCTGAAACAGACATGGAATATGCAGCTGCGGAAGCTGTGATATCGATTGGATGGTAAAAATGAGAGGAATTCCGGGGAAGGCATAGGCCGAAGAAACTTTTGGGGCCGAGATGCGTCTGATCAGGATGGTTTTGTCATCAGTGGTGGAGAGCGAGACAGGTTTCTCACTCGGAGAAATGGAAAGTCGATCCTGATCGCAAAATGTGAGTCATGTGGCCACACCTGAAACGCGAGACAACGCTGTTTGCAGATGAAAGCCGCGGACAAGTTTGCAGTCTTCGCGTCCAAACACTAACAACTCGTCAAATATGTAACCTCGATGGCGTCCACCATTCCGCCGCAACCGGAGACTTGAACCCTAGATCCGAACCTTGAGCCGAGATAGGAGCAAGGGCAGTCGTCTTGCATTATACGCTGCTGCGCAAATGCGTTCTGATCCACCCACTTTGCCGGTTGGTGTCCTTGATGAGTGAAGTTGTTTGTTGGTCGGTGTTGCAGAGTGACGGCGGGCACTGGGGAAGGCGACGGAAAGGATGGGGTCGCGGAGATGGAACAGAGTCGAAGCGCAACGAACCGGTAAGATAACCGAGGCGGAATCGGAGCCAGGATGAACCTGTTGGTACCAGTTCATACGGGATGGGCCACTATCCCCTTTTCAATCGTTCGCGCCTTCAACAGAAGCAGCAGTTGCGACGTCTTTGCCAGGAGCAGGTACTTGACAAACCAAGAAATGAGGTCGGATTGCAAACCGAGCGATAGCCATGTCCAAGCAGAATCTGCCAACTGCTATCCTTGGCCGTGTGTGTAAGCGTGCGGCTCAACTGTCGCCTCAATTGGTACCCGTAAGGTGCCTGTGCGCTATACAACATAGGAGCAAGCTCGAATTACTGGGCGAATGGTCTCCCCAAAAAGTCAAATTCCTTTGCTCGGACCAACTGGTGATGAAGTGGGAACACATTCAAGCGTAGACTTCACTTCATCATGATCATTTCCCGGCCAGCAGCCAACTCGGGCCCGGGCCGGTGGCGGCGGGATTTATCAAGACAATTGCTATGAGACAACAAATGAAGTCCTGGATCCAATCAAACGCACTGACGCCAGCACCACTTGTCACAGATTTTGGCCCATGTGGATCATTATAATATCACTGTGCATATGCACGCCGAATTCGCGGTCGTGCACGGTCTGCAACCACCTGGATGGAACAACATAGCTGAGACAAAGAGACAAAGGCGTAACGCCTTGTACACTTTCGATAAGGTGATCGGTACTCTGTGGCGGTTGAGGACCAGGACAAGGACATACCTCCTCGCAACCGAGCGCTGACTGACACAACTGTCGGTCGTGATGGAGGAGACCGAAATGGATGGCATACGTGTCAGCGGTTTCAAGTATTTGTAATGTTTTGATGCGGCGGGCGCGAACTTGGTTCGTCCAGGTGCGACGCTTGCTCGACCTCGGATGCATTTTGTGGCTCGATAGTGTGTATGAGCTTTCGAATGACGCTGCACACTCAAATGCAATCAAAGCAATCGTTCAGGTCCGTCTCGCAAAGGCTGGGGAAAGCGCAACAAACTGATATAGTATGCGTGATCCAGTTAGAATGTACATACTTGCCCTCACATTACCAAAGTCAAAGTGCGCGATAGCCGCCGACAACGGCTCATTTGCGAGCCACCCGGTCTGTCGCCGTCAACTGTCAGAGCTGCTGCGCAGTAAATATCAGGCAACAAGGGTTAGCCGTGCGTGTCTCACAACAAAGCCGAAACACGATCGAGGACTCTGTGCCTGCTTCCAAGCGGCTAAATCGATTGCGTGCATTCTGTGCATTCCCGCCCAAAGTCTTGACATGCTCGCAGGCACCGTCCGGATTCGTTGAGGTGAAGTGATGATCGAACTGGCCAAACCTGGCCTCGTCACGTGCAGAGTTCGAAAATCCATTCCTTCGTGGATCATGCATGACACAACCTACGCCCCGCCCAGCCTCCCAACCACCATCGCCAACCACGCCACCACCACGCCCACCACCCCGACGACCCTTGCCGCCCTTGCCGCCGCCTCTTCGCCCACCACCCCAGCCGCCGACCTTGCCACCACCTGCACCGCAGCCTGTGCCCACGACCCAACGCCCACTCCTTGCGCGCCCATGGTTCTCCCGACCACCACGCCCACCTCAAAAAAACTCGGGTCCGCGCCTCGCGGCCTGATCCTCCCGCCCAATATCAAGGCCATTTGAACCCTGCCGACCCAGTCTTGCCACGCGTCGAGCGACCGCGGCGGGGCAACGTCCCAGGCGAGCGCCGCACACAGGTCGTGTTCCCACATGACCAGGTCGCTTGGCGCATAGGGGGTGAAAATGGCCCAGTCGGCCGTGCGGTAAACAGAGTCAAATAGAGATTTATCGGCGAGCATCAGGGCAGTGATGAAGAGCGTGGGCGGCGGGTGCCAGGCGCGGGAAGTGATGGGCGACGGGTGAATGAGTGTGGGGAAAAGGGGGAGCAGCGGCGAGGTGAGCGGTGAGGTTGGCGTCGGGACTGCAGGCGAGGCCAGCGACAGCGTGGGTAGTGACGAGGTCACAGACCGTTTGCGCACAGAGGTGGAGAGCGATGGGTCCGAGGCGGCCGTGTGCAGAGTGGGCTGGGCAGTGTCGGCTGTGGTGGTGTGACGCGATCGGGGCGGTGTCGTGGTGGTCGAGTGTGGGCGGCCTGCAGATGTGGAGGGCAGCGGAGGTGCATAGAGCGGTGTGAAGAGAATAGGCGGGTCCGATATTGTTGAGGTCGAATCAAGGGCGGTGGACTTGCGGCGAGTACTGGCTGATGGTGCCGCTGCTACCACGGGAGACGGAATTGGCCGAGATTCATCCAGAGCGGACAATGAGAGTGCAGAGTATGCGCCGAGCGACGGCGTTGAGCCAGTTGATGTTGGCGTGCGTGGAGATGGCGCGGCCGCGGCGGTGGCCGTGCCGGTTCTTGGTCGTGACCGTGACCGTGACGAGCGGCGGCGGTTGCCTTCCGATGCCAGATTGTCGTTGGATAGAACGGTATGGTGGTGCGCCGCGGCGGCTGCAGGAAGAGAAATTTGCCTCAGCCGATCCACAAGCATCATGGCAAACAGCACTGACGACGAAGCAATCCCAGCAATCGTGACCACCTTGCGCAAAAATGCCGAAGTGCGTGCAACGTCTGCGGGATCGACCACCACAACGCTGGTTGATGACGGCGAGGTACATGCCAGAGGCGGCGACTTGCCACGCTTTGCCGCACTCGCGGCCGCTGAAGCCTTGCGCCCGCGCCCTCCATTGATCAGATCGGGCTTGTGGCAGCACTTGCCGCAGTCGCGACGCCGCCGACACTTGCGGCGTGCCGAGCGCAATAGTCATGGACCATGGCCGCCGCCAAATCGTACACCGTGACGGGCAACCCAAAGTCCAGTGCCGCGGGATCTTCTTCGTAGTACAAGGAAACGGCTGTGGCCGAATCGGCTGCGGCTCCAACCACTGGCATATGTGAACCCGGGCCGGTACGTGTCCGGTCGAGCCTTGCCTCGTTGAACCGAATGTGCTCGAGATAGTCTTCGAGCGGGTGAGCGACCTGGTGCGTTTGCGCATCGACGGCGCGCGCGCGGTCACGCTCACGCTGTGCACGGGCCTGGGCCTGCTGGGTGCGGCGGATCGTAGCCGCGTTTGGCCGTGAGCGGCGCGACTTGGCGAGGTTGGGGGCATGCGGCGCGGGAAGCAAAGGGGACGAGGACGGAATGCCGCTGGCGGTGTTGGCTGGCGGCTCAGTCATGATTGCTTGTGATTGGGAGGCAGTACGCGGTGGAGAGGTGCTCATGAGTGCAGTGCGAAAATGGGACCGAATGGAATGGGTGCTTGTCTTTGTCGAGGGCGCACTCACGGCATGTCGGAAAGATTATTGCATTGCATTGCATCGGGTCCAACTTGAAGCAGGCATGTCCTTCTGTTATGTATATTATCGTGTATATAACTTCGTATCGAGCTCCCCGAATCTCGTGTTGCTTTGCATTCCGGGATGAAATCATGAATGGATTCTAGTTCAGGTCGTCACGCCATTTGTTCTTACTCATCGTCACTCAACCCGACTTTACACAGGACCGGTACTCCATCTTGCTCTCTCGCCACCCTCTCGACCCACTCGCACACCAGCGCCCATGCCACAGGCGCCACCCTCTCCCGAACGCCCATCGCCTCCCCGGGCGCAAACCGCTGCAACACATACTCGCTCACCTGAGCCTTGTCGGTTGGCCGTCCAATCCCGACTTGCAACCGCTCCACGCGCTCCGACTTGAGTGTTGCGTGAATGGACCGGATCCCGTTGTGGCCGCCCGCAGATCCCGACGCTTTGAATGACAGCGTGCCGAGCGGTTTGTCGAGGTGATCGTGCAAGACGAGGACGGGCGGGCGGTCGGGCAAGGATTTGGAAAAGCCCGTGGGGGCAATGGACGAGTCTCGTAGTGCGAGCCGGAACTTGTCGCCAGCAAGGTTCATGAACGAGTGAAGGCGAACGAGACGCAGATGGATCGAGTGTGGGTCCAAGGGCTGGACTGGTGGCTCCTCTTCTGCATCAGCGGATTCGGCCGGCGGTGGTGAATCGACGGGGCATCCATCAGCCAAGTTTCGAGAAACCGCCTTGGCCCGCTTGGAAGCGGCCTTTGGACTGGTCTTGGGTTGTTTTGGCCTCTTGGGCATCCACGAATGGACCTTGTCCTTGTCGATGGCATGCATGACGGCCGCAAGCGACACGGTTGCCTGGTCGTATCCTCGGCACTTGACCCAGGGCGTGTTGAGGCGCTCGGCAAGGTGTTCCAGCACCAGCTGGCCCACATTGTGCCTGGTCTTGGTGTATGGCGAGCCGTGGTTGCCGAGGCCAACGACGAGGTATTCGGATGTTGGTGACGCGGTGGTTGACATCATGGCGGCAGAGGCAGAGGCGGCGTGAGAAGCGATGGGAATCGATGCAAGACTTGAAGCTGACGGCCGGCAAGTGAGAAAGGGGTGCAAGTACGAAGACAGAGATAGAGACCGAGGCATGGTGGTGATTTATTCCCTTTGCATTTGGCTGGTTTCGCAGAGTGAATACCAATTTCCATTGAGTCAACTATGTACTGTGCAGACACTGCTTGCGGCGCAAGAATGACTCCCTGCCTTGGATCGGCGTCCCACTTTGGTTTCGATTCTCGTCTGTCTGACTCACATCGATATCGCAGCAAATGCACTGGAAATGACCTGTCCATCTAGCGTTTTCGGACAATGCTTATTTGGAATGCGATCAGCGCAACCGAAAGGCCATGTTTTCCTTTCCTTTCGGCGAGTTTTATGCCGCTTTCATGTTTACCTCTCGGTCGCTCTGGCAACTCAGGAGATTTATCTTCCACGAAGAACCGGGCTCAGACCCATTCCCAATTCCCTTGAGCTGGAAATGTGCGACATGTACGGTCTCATCGCCAGAAACCGATCACAAGCATGGTGAGACATGTGTCCCCGCACATTCTTGTTTCTTTCCTCTCGAAACGGTCTTTTGCACAAGTGCGCGCGCAGCGAGCGCCCGCTCCCGTGCAAATTCTCACGCACGCTTGATGCATTTCAACAGACAACGACACTATACAGTTTTTTTTTTTCTTTCCTGAAACGACCATGTTGGTACAAATGACCGCTGGATCCCATTCCATGCTCGCAAAGGACGTGTCAAGCGCCTGTCTTGTTCTTGCTCTTCCTGTTCTTATCTCGTTTCTGCTTGCGATTCAGAAGGAGATCCTTAGACGACAAGACCATTTACAAGAAATTTCAAAGAAGTTATTGGCTGACCGCCCTCTCCGAAACGCTCATTCGGACGGATCGGTACTGTACGTTTCTTGCTGGATAACTTCCTACGTTGGATTCACCGGCTGTTTCGCCAAGCATGCTCTACCTTTATGTACGCCTCGACATGCTGGCGATGCATGGTGCATCTCTTTTCACTTTCAGTGTGCCTTGTAAGCACAAGCGCAAAGCACTATCGCTGCCTTTTTTTCATTTCCCAATTTTATTGGTTTGTCCCACCACCGCAAATGTGTCATTCATGATCGGTGCTATTGGTGTACCGACATATTCGGCCTCGAGCTCTACCAATGATTTCTTCAATTCTTTGCTGGTTGCAAACAATCGATCCCATTGATCGCTCACACACTGGCACACTCGGAGCGTCTTCTGCCTTGGCATTCCAAATTCATTCATCACAGATAGTATTTATCCTCCCTCACTCACTCACTCGAGTACCTCGCACACACCCACTGTCTCAGTCAGTCATTCACCTTGCTCTACTCTCAACCACCCCTGTCTCAACGGGACAAGACGTTGATCCTGCACTGCAAAGAACGATCGCCATACGGTGGTAGGTAATTTGGTCTGATCTGGTGGACAGATGGAGCGCTAATTGGTTCAAGTTGGTACTATTTTTTGCGTTGTTCTTTTGTTTGGTCGGTGCGTGTGTGCGAACTGCGATCTGCGTACGACCCAGACCACTGGGTCATGCCAACCAATACTTATCCTGTCTGACCCCCCCCCTCCCCCGACCTCCACGTTCGCAATCACTCGTCGCATTGTTGGTTTGTCCCGCATTGTGCCCTTTGCATTCAGCAGGGGTATGATAGAGCTGAATCCGATTGAGACTGATGCCTCATTGATTTTTGTTTCTGTGTGCAGAAGCGACCTCAAACAGCCCAGTCCAGCCCAGTCCAGCCGCCACGGCTTGCCTCACAGTCGACCTCGTTCAAGTCCAGTTCAGTGCATCCTTGTCCAGCTCGAGCTCGGTGCCGCCCGCGCCGCACAGACCATTACGAGCGCAATCCTTGGGTTTTTGGTTGCAATTGTCCAGGTGCGTTGTTTTTGGGCCTAGCCCTACCTCGGCCAGCCAGCCGGTCAGCATTCAGCCCAGCCCAGGCGGTTGATGAGCTCCCGCAGTTATACAGTATGCAGATGGCAGTTGGCTGTGCCAAGAGGAGGGGAACAGGTGGAACTAGAATGCCTGTGACTGACTGATGGTGTCTGGTCCGTATGTGCATATGGTGATGTGTGCACTTAGTCCATATCCTGTTTACATATGTAGAGCCAGGCCGTTGCAAAGTTATTCAATGGTTGCCAAAATGCAATTGCAAGCAAGAATGCCTTCGTCTGCCAACAGTGCCAATACCAATACCAATACCAATGCCAATGCCACGCTCAACACTCTGCGCACTTCCAGCCTGACCTTGAACCATCCACATCCGCAACACCCGACGCCGGCCGACTCTGCCGTTCCTGCGCCGACGTCCCGGCCCACTCCCACACCCATGATGCGCCCGCTTTCGCTCGCCTCCGTCTCCGTCTCTGTTCCCCCGTCTCTGCCTCTCGCTCATCGCCACAGCCACAACCACAGCCACAACCATAACCCGTCCTCCCTGTCATCGCCCGACCCCTCACCCCTGCCCTTCATTCCCTCCACGTCGTCCTCGCCCCTCATTCCTTCGGCCGAGGCGGCGGCGGCTGGTGCTGCGACTCTACCTTTGGGCGTGCGCCCACGCTCAAACTCCAACTCGTCCTCATCGTCCTCCACAAATACCAGCAACAGTGCCCGCCCATCGCTCCTTCAACGCCGAGCCTCCCGTTCCCTGTCGCTCTCGCTCCCAACGTCACCCCTCCTCATGGACCCCACCGACCAGCCCATGCTGGTCTCGCCCTCGCTTTACCCGCCAACACTGGTGGCCAACAACCTCTACCTCGGCTCACAGCACTCGCTCCATTACCTGCGTGCTGGCCTCGGGTCCATCCCCTCAGTTCCACCAGACTCGATTGCCGTCCTCAACGTCGCCGAGGAACTCGCTCCACTGTCGCCGCGTACCGCTCAGGCCAACCGCGCCACCCACTACTTGCACATTCCCATGTCGCACGCTCCCAACCTGGCCGACCACCTGCCCACGGCACTCGCCTTTATCGACACGCATCTCGTGGCGGGCCGCCCCGTGCTCGTCCATTGCATGTGCGGCGTGTCACGATCCGCAGCCGTGGTCTTGGCCTACCTCATGTGGAAGGCAAAATGGGGGTTTCGCACCGCGTACGAGCATGTCAAGGCACGTCGCAACATTTCGCCAAACATGCACCTCGTTTGCCAGCTCGTCGAGTTTGCCATGGACCTCGAGTTGCCTGGTGACCATCCTCCTCCTCCTCCTCCTCAATCTCTTTCGTTGGATGCATCGCCCGAACGAAACAATCAGCCAACGGATTCACCAGCCGCATTGCTTGCCAATCCCCCATCCGTTGCCGTTGCTGCAGAGCACCAGGCGCACTCATTGTCATCCAAGCTTGACCGGCACGACGACCATGTCGACGACATGATGGACGTGGACAACGGACATGCTCAACACACACGCCCTCTGCCACCGCCACCACCACCACCACTCATGGACCACGTTGCGCAAGTCATGCTGGTTGCCACAACCGCTGCGCATGCGCGTGCCGCATCACATCCCGAATCTGCCACGTCGTCGCCACCCGACACGCCGTGCTCGTTCATGACGGCATTCACTTCCTTGCCCACACCGCTCGGACACGACGATTCGTTTGGTCTGCATCCACCCGCTACCCCGCTCACGGCCGCGTCAGTCGACTCGCCCATGGCATTTGCATCGCCCGCAAGACCCATCCGGCGGTTATCAGCTGCCACCATCTCGACGCCGACCCTCGGTACATCATCTCCAGCATTGCCCTTGGCGTCGTCATCGTCGTCCTCCTCGTTGTCTTGTGCCCCGGGCAGTGCCACGCCGACTCGACTAGCATCCGGCCCGGCGCGCAACCCGCACATGTCATCCATTTGTTCCATCACTTCGTCCATTTCCGCACACACGTCGCTCGTGTCGCCGCAATCCGCCATGCTCGATGCATTCCCACTGACGGACCCGGACCTCATGGCCGCAACAAGGGCGGGCCCCATGAGCGCCAACGCCAAAGCCGCCGCTCAGGCACAAGCGGCCGTGGCAGCTGCCGCGGCAGTCGCGGGCTCGCCCCTCGGGACGCCGCGCACGCCTCACGTGTCGGGAATGCTGACGCCCGTGGTTGCATCGTCGGCAGCAGCAGCAGCAGCAGCAGGCGCAGCAGCAGCAGGCGCACATGGTGGTGGAGCAGCCTCGAGTCGCCCGAGGTCGAGAAGCAACCCAAACATTCCCGCAAGCTATCCGCTTCCGGACATGCATGACGCTTCCGATCAAGTTCCTGCGGTGCCCATAGTTCCACCTTCATTCCAGCTCGCACTGCCACCACCACCACCAACAACAACAACTGCAGCACATGTTTCAGACGTTCAGCCGGTCGTGGCATCGCCTGCGCCGACACTCTTGCTTAGCAAGCCGCCCATCAAAATGAAGCGCGGCACGCCGCCGCCAAGGATCAACACCATCAATTTACCGCGCGCCCCTGAGGGAGGGGCCGCCGCCACATCTGCGCCCGTTGTGTCACTTGCGCCAACGCTCCCCATGATTGTTGGTCTCGGCGATAATGTGCCGCCCGTCCCCGCCTTGCCGCCCGCTTCTGCTTCTGCTTTGGCGTATCCGCAGTCGTCGGCTCCGACTCTGGCATCTGCCGCGCCGCCGCCGCCTCTACCGCCCATGCTTGCAATTCCGCCCGAACTCGACATTCAATTGCCCGTGGAGCCCGCAACGCCCTTGACTTCCCTAAGCCATGTTCCGCCCGTGCCCGCACTCGTTGGCAAACGGCTGGCCCCGCCGCCGCCGCTGCTGGCGAGCGCCCCGACTGGATTGCGCAAGGGCATGCGCATGCAGGCGGCGGCTGCACGCGCGAGCGCCAACGGCGCGGGTGGATTGGCAGCATTGCCACCAACACCTCGGGTGGTCGAGGGCGAGTGTCCGACGCCAAGCGCGGTTGGGTTCAAGGGCTTTTTTCGCGATGACGACGAGGACGAGCACGAGGACATGCAAGGTATCCGGCGGCAGGACGAGGGCCGGGATCCGTTGCCCAGTGGCGAATTGGATGACGATCGCATGGACGTGTCTCAGTAAAGAACCCCCGGTTTTTTCTACTAGTCAGTCCACCTTTTTTTGTTCAACAGCCATCCTGTTGTTGTCTTTGTTCCGATCTGCTGCTGCCTCTTTCGTGTACGCCGTATGTTTTCTTTACTCAATCACCCACCGTCGCCACACACACTACTACAGTGCGCAACACATCTCATTTTTTTTTCTCATCGTCGTTTTCTTGTCTTGCTTTTTGGGTTTCACGGATCCTTGCCACTCGCTTTTTTTGTTGTTGTCTTCTCGATCAATTGGTATTGCTATTGTCTCCCCCTCCACCCTGGTTTTGTTGTATTTAAATACATGTTACCTACTATGCCCTCACTCTCTTGCCAACGGAAACCCCATCCCGAACGTGCGTGCCTCTGACCTCAAAAGGCCATGCAAGGCACGACATGCTCGAGCTCGGTTCACGTTGGGATGCACGAGTTGGCACGTTCGCCGGTGGCGTTGCCCACTGGACGAAGGACATGACACCAAGCCCGCAAGAACGCCGCGAACAGATGAGAGGCCCCAGCGGCAACAGCGGCAAGTATTGCGATGTTAATGGATTTTGTCACGAAAAAAAAAAGCGGTCACGCGGTCAGTTTTTCTTCTCCAGCAGGTGGCACTTGCGCACTTTTGCGGGCAATCTGGAGAGAGCGAGCCAATTTATTCATGTTAACGGAAGAAAAAGGACTCGTTTGCAAGTGGCAAGAGTACAAAAGGGAGGCGGTCCCCTCCCTCTTTCTTCGTTGTTGGTATTGCATTGCCACCATCACGCGCGATAGCTACGCAATTTTCCTACTGAAAACAACTTCGCAACTATTTCCCCATTCCATTTTCATCATCATGAGCGGTCTTCTCGCTGGTCTCGTTCGTGGCAAGACGCGGTACGTGAACGCTGATGGCCCCGGCCCGTCCTGCCTCCGTTGTCCCAACCGTGTCCGGTTCCCAACCTTTATGATTGACACACGCTGTCTCTGCTATCGTCCACATGTAGCCGGTCTGCCGCCTCGTTCATTCGCCAAACCCCAGAACTCGTGCCTCTGTTTTCCGCCGTGACTGCCGGCCTTGGCTGTACGTTCTTGCTGCTCTCCAACGAACGGACGCGTCGTCGTTATCGGCAACCGAACTCAACGCATACTCATGCATCATATCGCAATGCCATGACATGACATGATCCCTCGTGTGTATGTAGATGCCTTCTACAAAATGTGGGACAAGACCGTGTACGACCCGCACTTGCGCTTGCGCGCCAACCAGGGCGTTGATCCCGTGTCGTGGCAAAGCAAGGCCCAGTAAGGTAACCTTTCCAGATGTTCACTGGGTCCATCTTCAACAACACCCCACCACCTCTCGTTGCTTTCATTTGTCCATATCTTTCATTGGCCCATCGGAGCTCCGCGGCCGGCTCATGGTTCCCAATCTTTTCTCGTGATGGACGTCTTGTATATATTGACTCGTCCTACGAAATGCAACTCCTCGTTCGAAATGGAATGGGGAACAACGTGCAAGTTTGATGCGGGGATGGGCTTGGTAAGGGGCAGGAGAAAGTATACAGACACAATGAACAGGATAAAAATCGATGGCAACAACAAGAGAAACACCAAAACTTAAGGGGACCATGCCTTGAAAAGAAGATGCGGCGGCCTTGCACAAAACCGTTCAAAACATGAAGCGTGTAATCGAAATCCAATCAACCAATTGCAACCATCCCTTTCACGATCCAGGCGTAGACGCAGACGCAGACGCGGGCGCTGCACTCGCCTGCGTCGGACTGGTATGCTCTGCCAATGCCGGCCACGCCAACCGCTGAGCACTGCCGCTGCCGCTGCCACTGCCGCCTTGCATGGGCGACGATCCCGTCGCACTCTCCTCGCCCGTTCCAGCAGCGGTTGCACCAATTCGGTCGGTAGGCTTTCCCGGCGAATGCCGGGGCTTGTGTGCTTTGCGTGCCACTGCACGCGGCGAGTTCAAGATGGCCAGCACTTGGGGATCCACCATTGTGCCCACACCCGTGCCCGACACGGAGGTGGTGGATGCGTTCCGGTGCGTAAACACATTGGTCGTCGGCGATCCGGAAGTCCATGCCGCGGGTGCTGGCGCCGGCGGTGGCGGCGGCGGCGCAAGTTTGCGGAACGCGTCGCCTGCGGTCCCCGAACGTGTGGGCGTGGGCGGCAGCATGGGCGTGTTGGTGGCGGGCGACGAGGCGAAAGGGCCAGGCGAAAATGGCGGTGGATGAGTAAAGTGTGCCGAGGCGGCTGCGGACGGGGAAGGCACGCCCGCGTGGGTCGAAGAGTATGCAGACGAAGACGAGGTTGACGTCAGGTTGGCGGCCGCGGCCATGCGCGCAAGCGGTGTGGGTAAGCCCACACGGATTTTCGGTGATTTGGGTGTTGGCGAGCGTGGATTTGATGACGAGTTAGGCCACGGCTGGTGCGATTGCGACGATTGCGACTGTGACTGAGAGTACGAGTGGAGCGAAGTGGCAGAGGGTGACGTCAAGTGCGCATGGCGCCTTGGTGGCGAGATGGGCAGGCGCGTGGTGGACGACGAGGTGAGCGGCGAGTGGCCTGACGTGAGCTTGCCAGACGCCATGACGGGCGAGCACGATTCAAGTAGGTGCGCAAGGGCAGCCATGGTAGATGTGCCCGACGAGGCCGTTGTCACGGATGATGATGCGGGTGCTCCTGCAGCCATGGTGCCGGTGGATGTGGAAGGAGCGCTGCCTGCGTGCGTTGACATGGCCGACGACGTGGACGAGGATGCAGACGAAGACGAGTGGCCCGCAGCAGAAGTCGTGGGTGACGGCATCGAGACGCTAAATGCGCCGACCAGGGATGGATCGTCGCATTGCTCCAGCAGGGTGCGGAGCGCAGCTGCAGAGCCTTCCACGGCAGACGCGACGGGGCGGATCGGGAGAGGTGGGGTCGAGGTTGGTGTGATGTGATGCTGGTGATGTTGATGCCGTGGCGAAATGGGGACAGAGCGGGGGGACGACGATAGTGGAGGAGTATTGTTGTTGGCATTGGACACTGCCGACGTTGACGATGATGAGGATGAAGACGACGACGAAGCCGTGGATGACGAGTAGTTGGATGCTGAAATGGACTGATCGTTGCCCGAAAACACCACCGCCGTCTGCTTGTTGTGTTGCTGGTGCCCATTCCCATACACACCATACCCGGCAGCAGCGGTACCACTCATGATTTGCGCGTTCGCATGCTGGCACAACTGATTTGTGACCTGCTTGAGATCCTCGATATCCAGAAAGCACTGAGCAACAAGCACCTGGACCGTACGCACGTGGCTCACGAGCTGGGCGTACTTGCGTTCGCGCGTGATTTTGAATGCGCGAAAGCTGCGATACAGGCGGTCGAGCGTGAGCCCCGGGTGATGGTGATGGTGGTTTCGGTCACTGCTACCAGATACAGAGGAAGGGTCTGTGGCACTGGACGATGAAGAAGAGGTGGACGAAGCATCATCGTCGTCGTCAATGCCCGTCGAGTTGCCATTACTCGCGCCGCCATCTCGTCCTGCAGCTGCAGAGGTGACAAGGTCAGTGTCGGTATGTTCCTCGTCGATCCACCCGTCCTCGTCCCTTGCAGATGGGCTGCCATGCGAGTCCGAGTCGCTGTCTTCGAGCACAACGACCTCGACAGAGTCGTCGCTGTCTGAAAGCGGGGTGGAAGCAGGCGGCAAGCGCGGTGTAGCTTGAGGGCTGTGTGCGGTCGTGGACTTTTCCTGCTGCTGCTGGCGGAGTACTCGGGGTTTGCTTCGAGTCAGAGACAGCCGTTTACTGCTTGGTCCGACGGGTATGCAGGATAATGCAGAGGAAGGATCGGGCGAAGCGGAGTGCTCCGAGAGTCGGCGGTGGACGCGGTCGTCGACGAGCTGCTCGATCCAGGCGGCCCAGGCATCCGACAGCGGGTTGGACTGGGCGCTGACGCCGGGTGATGCCACTCCCACCGGATCGGCGTGTGGCTGCCTCGGCTGAGCTGAGCCTGAGGTGCTGTTGGCGGCTGCTGCTGGTGGCGACATGGGATACTGAAGGCCGCGACTCGAAGGGGCGGCCGCGGTGAAGACGTGAGGTGTTGCTGAGTCGTGACTGGATTAATCGCTGTGTCCCGAGCGAGGGTCAAAGGCAATGCATAGAGTGTATTTGACTGGATGGCTTTCCCTTGAGTAAATCCCATTGATTGATTCATAAACGCTGACCATAAGTGTCGAACTTGTCATGTCATCCTGATGGTCCCACGTCCGAGTCAGGACGAGTTCCCAAAGTGGCGGCCGTTTCAGATCGGCCGTCAACAAGGCCAAGGCCGACGCCAGACGGTGCATGCTGTGCTACTTACGATGAGCTGTGCTTCCACATGGGACAGCCCATGGCCACGTCTTCCCACTTCGAAAACGTCCAATGATCATGTTTATTCTTACCTTCGCTGGTTTGCATAATATTCTTTTTTCCTCATGTAAATCCTTTATACTGTGCGTGCATGTGCACGCCCTTCCCCTCCTTGACGTGCCTTCTAACCTGTTTCGCTCCAAGTAGCACCGCCCACACGAGAAGATAGTATGTATACTCACGGCAACAATCACCACAGGTTCAACGAAAAAATTAAATGCGCATGGGTGGGAAATGCATCAGTCTTCCTTCGTAGCTGACTCGAGCGCGGTGGTGCTCACGATGACACAACAGCAGACTTTTGCGGAGGAACAGGTATGGTCAGCGTTGATTCGGGTGTGTGGCTCTTGGTCGCTGAATGATCCTGAGACGAAGAAGCTCCACCCGTCGAGTTCCCAGCACCTGTGCCGCCTTGCCAGTTGATGAGCTTGTCAAACTCGAACAGCGTCACAAATGAGCTGTGGCGAGAAAGCAATAATATTGTCAGGCAAAATGTCACAATGGAGAAGAACGATATGAAACAACGTATTTACGCAAGAAAGAAGCGCAGCCGTAATGTTTCGAAAAAGTAAATGAGCGACCATTGCGGATCAAACTCGGGAGCTCCCAGGCGCACAATGTTGAAGATGACAATCGGCAGGTTTTCCAACACGAGAAACATTTGCGTTGAGCGGATGAGACGGGTAGCCTTGGTTTGCGCGCGGCTCATTTTGCCTCCTGTTGGCTGCAGACTGGGCGATGACTCGATGGTGCGCTGGAAAAAGTAGGCCAGCGACAGAGACAACAGAGAGTGAACGAGCGCATCGAAGATGCCGGACCCTGTACGTAAACAAAGACCTTAGTTTGTCACTCACTGAAAGATGTGAAGAGGTGAAATATCACAGCGTGCGCACAAGCATAAACGATATCTGCCATGGAAAAGCTGGATTCTCCCCTCGCATATGCCGCAATGTACATGACATAGGCTACCGTTGCGAAGATCCCAGACGTCACCACGCCTGCCTTGAGCGCCCTTGTGATACTTGGTGACCACGCAATCCCCATGCCTTGCGGCGTATGAAACTGATTCACGACACGCGTGAAATTGAGGTACAGCACGCCCAATATCATTGCCCATTCAAGGACGCTTTGTGCAATACCCAAGGCCTGGAACCGGGGGTAGTCGGACAGGATTGTTGTACGGAAACTCGTTATGATGATGTTTGCAAAGGCCGCAGCGGAAATCGTTGCGAGCGTCCAGCATTGGCCCAGCTGCATTCGTGCCGTCCAGTTAAGCCACAGAGAGCCAAAGACGGTGGCCGTGTTGATGTAAAGAATCAGGCCCAAGAACCAGCTTTCGGTCGACCATACAAAGTACCACTAATTTCAGACCGTTTTGATGTTAAGCGACCGTCAGACAAGCGCGAAAACTGTCACGGGCAGAATTAGCAAGCGTGACACGAACATCGGTGATGGTAAATTGCACTGGCGCTGGCGGAGCCGTATCGGTCGGTGCTGGGTCGGCTACAGTGGAGGTGCTCATGGCATTGAAATTTCAACAATTATTGATTGCATTGGGTTTGATGGGCAAAACACTTTGAGTCATGCGCGGGTCAAATTTCAGGTGTGAAAGCTCTAGAGTTACCAACACCGTTCAATGCCCAGCCCCACTCTCCTTCTTCTCTGTCCGGTATGCCCCCGCAATTCCCAAAAGCGCCGGCGGCAGCTTCATTTCCAACTTTGGCATCCCAGTCGCCTGCTCGCGCTTGGTCTGCACCTCGACATCGCGTGGTGGGAATACTTGGGCATGCGTGTCACGTCGAAAGTGGCTCTGGTGTGTTTGAGCGCCATGAGTGGCCTTTGTCCGTAAATTGACGAGCATGAGGGCACGTCGCCGCATGGCCCATTCGTTCCACTCGTATTTCGGGTCGATCCACTTGTCAATCAAGTGGGTGTCGACCTGGGTGCCGGCTTCGCACACGAGCGGGCGTTGACCCAGCAGAGCTTGGCGAGTCAAGGATTCGGCCTTTCATACGTGAGAAACGCAGAGAGTTAGCAAAGATGGTGGAGAGATATCGTTTGAGAACGGCAGCAAGTCACACATTTTCGAGCGCACGAATGGACGGAAAGTAGCCATAGAGTTGCAAAAGCTGGACAAGACCCATTCGCTCACGAGCAAGGTCCAACACCTTCATCAGCAGTCTACCCACAGTTTTTTGTTTCCTTGGTGAGCATGTCTTGATGACGACAACCAAGCCAAGGAAACGGAGCGTACTGATCCGGCGATTGTGCAAACTTCTTTGCCTCTTCTGGCCCGCGGAAGGCATACAACTTGTCGTGATACTTGACGACGCCATAGTTCCAGTTCCCAGGCACCACAGTCCCCTTTGACACTCCCGACACAAGTGTCACTGGACAGAATCCCCCAAACTCGACGGGAAGCTTGTAGTATTGTGCCGTATTTCCCGGATGCAAAATGTCCAAGGACCCAAAGTGGTGGTGACTTTGACTTTCGCCTTTCCGTGCGGCTTGCGCCAGCTCGACTTGCAGCACGGCCGCAGCACTCACAATTTGCTCGTCTGGCAGCGGCGAGGGCTCAATTGGCGTTGTTTCCGCTGCTGTCCGCACGGGCTCCGGGGAATGGTGGAGCAGGTCGCGCAAATCGCGGCCGAGGGCGTCTTCCCTTGACCGTGTCTTGGTGTCCACGGATAGATTGGCGTCCTTGCCGCCCACAAGCGTGTTGCGGGCCGCAGTCCATTCACTCACACATCCGGCGATTCCAGCCGTCCGAACCCCTTGCTCGAATCCAATCAACGTGTCCAACACCCCGCGTCGGAAAGCGTCCAAGAACAGCTCGTCTTGAAATCCTTGCCACACAACAGCCAGCTCCATGAACTTTGGGTACACTTGGTCGACAGGGACCGCTGAACGTGCGCGGCATGCATTTGTCAGGTCGGCCAAGCACGTGGCCATGCGGTCATCCAGGGCACGCAGGGCCGAGCTCGAGTTTTCGAGCTGTTCGCGGATCGCGTCCAGGTAAATAAGCAGTTGGCGGTAGAATGTGAGGCATTGAGTCAAATGCAGATTGAGCTCCGCATGGAGTGGAGAGAGGGAGGGGATGGCGTCCATGAAGGGGTTGGACAAGATGGCCGTCAGCTGCCTGATTTTACGCTCAGCGTCCTTGGTCCGGTCTTGCAGGATGCTGAATGCCTCCTTGATTTCGCGTGAGCAAAGCTCCGGGACTGAAAACACGCGCGAATTGCAGGCGTTGGTACTGGACTCATGCTATATTGTCGTCACCTGGGTCAAAAACTGGACGTACGATTCTCAATCTTGTCCTTGCTTGCACGATTCACATGGCGATTGAACAGCCGAATGCCGGCCACCAACTGGGACAGACCATTCAACTGCTTCTCCTTGTCCGGTCGGGCCAATCCCAAGAATGTCGCCACCTCACTCTGAGGGAAAACTGACTCGAGCGCAACTGACGCCTCGCGCGCAACCTGCGCATCGGTCGGATTGCCCATGGCCGATTTAAGTAGGACATAGCCCACAATCTTGCGATACAGACCCTCGAGTGCCGTCAGCGACAGAAGCCCAGACCCCTGGCGCGTCATGTTAGCCTGCGACGACCAGTCGGTGATGTCGCGCAAGATTGGGGCAACTGTGGCTTTGCGGGCTTGCTTTTCGCGGTGCAGGTATTCGGCTTGCTGGGGAAAGGTCGAGTCGAAGTAGACTTGCATTTTCACGGTTTCGGATTCTGGGTGGCCATCGTTGGCAATAAACATGGACGAGGTCTAAATGGTCGCGGCATGTAAGCTGAGAGCCACACAACATTGCGATGGTTTTTGGCACTGAAACAGAGTGTACCTCAATCAGCCGCTCAACGTCTTGGCGATTAAATACGGCATCCAGCTTGAACCCATTTCCAGGATTCAACACGACGGCCCTCACCACAAACGCCGCCAAGGTATCCGTGACGGCCATGGAGCTTGAAGCCGCCGCACTCGATGGCGCCGTTCCCACTCCAGCTGCTCCAGCCGTCCCCGCACCGGTTCCCGCCAGACCACCGCCTCCCAAGACACCAGCGGGCAACGTTTGTGCGAACGCCGACGGAGGAATCACGGACGCCTGGCCTGCTCCACGAATGGCCGCGTCTGTCCGCTCCTTTGCCGCCGCTGCAGCTGCGGCCTCAGCGCGTTGGCGGCGGACGACCAGGACACGCGACTCGATGGATTTCAGAATGTGTTTGACGACATTGTCGTCGGTCGACGTGGCGGCAGGAAGACCCCCCGGTAGTAGGCCAGTAGACATGGCTATAATGTAAATGCGTTGCTTTGGGTTGTATTGCGATTCGGTGGACTTGTCTATAAATTCATTTGGGACACAATTGACTTCAAGCCAACTACATAACACCAATCATCAATGACGCGTGTTTCCATGCGAACAGGTCTGTGTATTTTGACGTGCCACGAAGCGCTACCCGTCAAGAATTTGGAGAAACATGATCGGGGTCAAGCCAAATACAAGCGGGATGTGACCCACCACAACCAACCCAAATGGTCAGTTGTCATGAGCCACAAAGAGGTTTGGGGGGGGGGGACAAGAAAGTGCAAAAAGGGGGGGCGGGGAGGAGAAAGAAGAGCGGGGGCAAGAAAGGACACTGGGTGGTGGGGAACTGCCAAAGACAAAAAAACAAACGGTGTTCAAAAAAAAAAGAAAAAAAAAGCACCAACGCAAAAAAGTTCAATGACAAAACCCAACCGCCACGGGCCCATCCTGGCGCACGCAGCAATCCCACAGCTTCACAACTCGGCAAATTTGCACATGCGTGTATATTTACAAAGTGATGTGTGAAAACACAGTGCGATTGGAATCAAACGTGAATCCAGAATGCTATGATGGCAATTAATGAACGGATTCCTCATGCAGCCACGTTCGCCCCGCCGAGACTTGAACCAACTTGAGTGGACGAACTGATGTTTCCCTCGCCAGTCGGCACAAGTGACGATGCAAATGCCCGTCCTGGATGATTCCGCTGCGTCGGTAACCGATGTGCCGACCCCATCATCTCGATCGGATGCTGTTGAATCTGGCTATCCCTATCCCTTGCCGCCGCAACCGTCGCCACCAACCACGATTGCCTTGGACTTTGCCCCAGTCCTGGTGCACCTCCCGCGCCTAGCCTTGGCCCAACATGCCCGTGCTGCGAGTGCATGGGTGATCGCACCGAGTTGTGCCTCGACAGCCCGCCACTCATGCCCAGCGTGTCCCATCCGAGCGAGATCGGCATGTTCGACGCAACCGGCGTCAGCACATACGACCCATTGTCCACGCCAGCGGGCGGTGGCGGCGATGCGCGTGTCGTCTCGGACCTGCGAGCCGAGTGCGGGTGAGGCTGTGCGGGCCGCGTGATGAGCGATTGCATATCGGGGTGAGTGGAAGAGTGGAGTGGCGAGCGGAGCATGCGGAGAAGCCGCGATTTGAGCGAGCAGGTGCATGTAGACGCCGAGGAGCAAGGGGTACCGTTGGTGGCTGAGATGGGAAACGTGTTTGGAGTAAAGATCGGGAGGGAGGATTTACCAAAGAATGAAGGAAATGCAAGTGTGCCGTGGTTGCTGGGGTCGGAATCGAAGGGAAGAAAATCTGTGCACGGGTCTTTGCTGCCGCTGTGGATTTGCTTTGCGCGCATGACCTTATTGAGGCGAATGAGAAAACTATAGGATCAATCGTGATCCATATGCCGGTAAGTCATGGATCGTCTTGCGACCAGAGACCAGCATGAGCGCAAGGAGATGAAGACGCACTTGATGAAAACAAACAAGCGGAATGCCTCGACAGTCAAGTTGACAGACCACAACGGATCCAAGTCAGGGGCAACCAATTGCATCGTTGTTGCGGAAATGGCGAGCGTACACTCAGTCGCGAGCAACCATTTTATCTCGGTCAGGAGTATCAGCAGCTCGGGCCGTACGTTGGGCGCCGTGAATCCTCCGCCCGCGTTACCTGTCGCCACCGTCGCTGCCTCGGCCGCTTTCGCATCCTCGGCTGCCTTAGACGACCTCCCACCGCCTGCCAAGCTTCGAAGCCACCATACAAACGCAAAGGAGATTCCCGCATTCAACACGGCATCGTAGATGCTCCACACTGAAAACACCTCGTTGCTGAACCGATACGCGGGACTGTCCTCGCCCATTTCGCCGACAAAATACAGGTACACAGTCAAGCACGTTACCGCCAGGTACATGGCCACGCTTGCGGCTGTCCCCACGGTAAGCGAATACACGAGCTTTGGGCTCCAGGCCCGGCACGGTGCAAGGCGGAACAGTCGAGTCATGTTGAGCACCGTGAAACCGGCGCCGGCAGCGAATTCGGCAACAGCCTGGAGCATGTAATGCGGATTGGCTTTTGCGAGCGAGAGATACGAAGCATATGTGTTGATGGCGACATCGACGAGGCGCGCGAGGGCAAGCAGGGATAGAACGAGGTAGTACGAGATGTTGGTGCGCTTGTACCTGCGGGAACCGTGGAATAGGACGTAGACCAGGAGGAAAAGATTGGAGGGCAGGACAAAAGACTCCAGGGACCTGCGAATGTGCATTGGCGTGGGATGTGAGCTCAAGTGTTTATAGCATGGATGGTTTGTGATCACTCAAGCAAGGAA
This sequence comes from Catenaria anguillulae PL171, assembly GCA_002102555.1. NCBI lineage: Eukaryota > Fungi > Blastocladiomycota > Blastocladiomycetes > Blastocladiales > Catenariaceae > Catenaria > Catenaria anguillulae. Next base: position 251,876 of record MCFL01000024.1, on the reverse strand, counting down.
CGGAGGAGGCAGGCGGAAGTGTGGTAATCTGGTGGTTCGGAGCCTGGTGAACAGGCCAGGAGCCGAGGATACATGCAAGAAATGGGCAAGCTGTACGAGAAAGCAGAACCGGGTGACGCCTTGCGTGCATACGCGGGAAGCCCATGCCCAACGCGGAATGCGGGCTGGCTGATCACTTCATTCTCGATGCATGTTGCATTGGGAGTGTAAGGAGGGTAACCGGAAAGAAGCAGAGCATTGACTAACGGACCAAGTGAATGCAATGCGTCTACTTGCAGAGGATGATTGCGAGATCATTTTGCGAATTTGCGGACGAGCTGCGATTCGTGCCCGCCCCAGCAGCAGAATGGCAGACCAACGACAGCTGATGTGCGAAACTGTTTCGTGAAGGAGATAATGCGTTGAGGCTCGCGGATTCTGAGCGTCAGCAAACAGTCGAGAGCTGTCATATATATACTTCTCGTGGAGAAGTGCACACGAGTTGGACACACTTTTTCGCATGTGTATGATGATATGATGATGCTGATGCTTCGCGAGCGTATAACTCTTCCTAAGATTAAATGTGGGTATGAACTTTGATGAGGGATTGCAATGCAACATGATTGCACATAGCCGTCTGCCCATGAGGTCGCAATTTGCGTCAGCGGCTGCGGCTGGCGTGCAAAAGGCTCTCGAGTTGCTTGACTTGTCCAGATTTCAGTTCCCCCACCCATTCACCCACCGCCCGCTTACGATCGTACGTGACTCTGGTTTGACTCTTGGTCTGTGCGTTGAAACCGTGCTCTTGGGAACCATCCAGAGTTACTAGGAAATCGTTTCACCGACCAACCTCTGCGTCGTGCCAAAGGCGAAGGCGACCCATCAGGGACACCGATCGCGAGATACCTTCCATTGACTTACCTCCAAGCGCCTGGACTACGGCTTCCTTTGGCGCCTGGCGATAGGGTCGAAGGGAGTTGGGATTCCGCACTCAGGGAAGAGACGAATTGGGAACGGCTGATGATTTCGCCTTTCCCACGCTTGCCTTGACGTTTGTCATGATGCGGGCCGGCGCTGGATGCGCTGGAAGCGAATGTAGAGCTCAGGAATGAGCCAGATTGTCGGGCAGATGCAGAGGAGGATGCAGGCGGTTGAGAGGGAATGTTCTTGCTCCTCATAATGCGTTGAAGTCGGTGGAGGAATCTGCAAAATGCGGAATCAATTGGGGCACGTCTCGAGGATACATCGAGGAAGAAGAAAACGGACTCAACAAATGCATGTAATCGATAGGCCTCGGCCAAGAAGTAGCAGCTCCACATGTAGTCCCACGAAGGATCAATCATTTGCTGTACGGCCGTCAGAATGACAAATGTGCACTCGGTCGCCAAAATAAACTGAATTTCCGTCAAGAGAGGCATTAGGCCTTGTCGCAATACAATGGCGCCAGTTGTTGTCCCCTTTTGCCGCTGTTGACTGCTGATTTTGGCCGATTCATTGGAGCGCAAATGCCAAACAAAAGTCAATGAAACGGCCGCATTGAGCAGACTGTCAAAGATGGTCCAAACCGAGTAGCCGACATTGGCATAGTAGTAAGAGGCTGGATCGGTGACCATTTGACCCGTGGCATACAGGTAGAGCATTGCAATCGTAGTGCATGTGTAGGTGAGACAGGAAACACACGCCAACCCAATCCAGCTGCGGACAAGAGTGGGCGCCCAGAGATACGACAACCGATAGAGCCGGCCAGTATTGAGAATTGTAAACCCGGTTCCTGCGAAGTACTCAACAACCAGTTGAGCCATAAAGTGAGGATTGGCTTCTTGTGTTGGAAGCAAGGTCGAGTAGGTATTAATGATGATATCAATAAGGCGCAAGGTCGCAAGACACATGAGGCTCAGGTAATACGGTTGTTTGCTCCTCGCATGGAGTCGGGTCGCTCTGAATAGAGCTGAAATCAGGAGGTATAGGTTGCCGGGGAGAACCAGTGACTCGAGTGACCATTGAAATGGATCTTGTGTAAGAAATCCGGCCATCATGTTTCTCTCGATACCGGATTGGCGGTTGCAGTGGGTCTGGTGCTGAAAAGGGATGGACGATGGTGTCGACACGTGAATGAGTGTGAGTTGAGGGCCGTCCATGTATAATATAAAATGTTTGCGAACAACATTTGACTCGGGCACAGTGACTTTGTGTCAGATGGAGATTGAACGTCGAGAATCGAAAAAAAAAAAATAAAACCAATGCCGTACAGCAATGATATCGATAACGATTCGTAGCTGTACTCGGGGTACATACAAACGTACATACCTCCTCGTCAACATGACGGTGGTTGACTCAACCACACGCGTCCTCACTTTGAGTTGGGTCGATCGACAAAGTTCATGAGAAATTGGGCAAGGATATAAAAAGGTGCTGTTGCCGACCCAGCTGCCCTCGCTCTCTCACTGCCAACTCCCCATAAGTACCTTAACCATTACCAATCCTTACCTCTCTCAATTGCAAGTGTTGCGTCTCACGTCACACATCGTTCCATGTATGTCATGTCTCCTCATGGATTGAGACCGACTGCCAGTCACGCCTGGGCCATAGCTGACGCGCGCCTCCGCTCCTTGGCTGTCTGTCACATAGCTTTCTACCACCCAAATCTCACCAAACACCAACCATGACTCTCGGACCTGCTCCAACTGGCGGCGCGGCCACCAAGGACCGCCATGTTGCGCGCAACGGCGGCACCAAGGGCGAAAAGAAGCACGGCGGCGGCAAGGGCAACTGGGGCAATCTCGACGACGAGATTGAAGATGCCATGGAGGAGCTCGAGCGTGAGCCGACCACGGCGGCCTCGTCAGAAAAGAAGGAGTAAGTAACCGCCCGCTTGCCAACCGACGCGATTCGATCAAGTCCCAAGACGTGTTGTCGAGTTGACTGTCGTTGACTTTGTATCCCTTTCATCTTCATTTTCCTTTCTCTTTTCTTGTTTTCCTGGGCATGGTCCGGACGGCCGTTGCGCCCTCCTGCTCCTGCATGCTCTGCGTGCTATTCACGAGACATCTGTATATACCGCCCGTTCTTGATTTGATGGTTGACTCGTTGCCTCTGAACCGAGTGGACTCACAGAAGCCACCAAGCCATCGGTCCATAGCAGGACAGATGCGATGCCGCGGCGAGGAGAAAAGCCAGGCCACATCTTTCGGCTCCCCAGTCGGCGTTTGCGATGGCGGCACCACCCTGCGGCGCCATCATATTGTCAAACCGGCGGCGACCTCGGATGATATCGATGAACGGCCATGCTCATCAGTCAGTCCATGCAAGACGTTTTATGTAATTACAACTCCCGGCAACAATCACGACACCATGAGTTCATACCGTGGGCGCATCCAGACGGGTACCGCGAGAGAAACGAACGGCCCAATGGCGGCGGCCGCGGCGGTCAAAGTGGGGGACGAGACCGCTACCAAGGCAAGCGAGGAGGCGGTGGGAGAAGCGGCCGTGGCCGAGGTCAATACGGCAGGGAAGATGGCAGAGATGGGGACCGAGACTTGGAGGGCGAGCGGGACAATCACGAGCGCAGCCGCAACGGCTTTTCCAACCAGCATGGCGATGTCGATTCCACTTCGAGGCGTGGCGGCCGTGGTGATTACTCCAACGACCGTCGAGATACTTCACGATACCGAGGGCAACGGCAGGCGGCACCGTTCTCGCCACGCAGCCCTCGCTCCGATCGAGGGCATCCGGATAACAGACATCAACCTTTCTCGCCGCATGTCGACGATCCAAATGTCGAGCCGCACCCAGCGACCTTGCCAACAGAGCACGAGCCCCAGCATACCCCACCACCGCTGGTGCAACAGCATGCACCGCCGCCGCCGCCGCCGCCGCCGCCATTCAGCCTCGACCTTTTCCCCGAGGATCAGCTCAAATTGGTTACCATCCAGGGCTCATGCAGCCGTACCTGCCGTTCTGGATCCAACCGCTGCCTGCCCTTGATGACCATCAACCTTCCAACTGGACGCCAACAATCCCATCCCACACTTTGTTCGTACATGTTGCAACTCCCTGTCGCAATGGCTGCGAGATTCATCCCCACAGGTCATATCTCGCTGGTTTGTCGACACGTGGTTGGCACTGCACCCAATGGTCCCGGCACCAGGCAGGCCCAAGGAACCCGTCAAGATAAAGTTATTTGATGCCGTGTGGACGGTTTGGGCGACGACCGCTCCCGAAGCTCATGGCCATGGTGTCGAACCAGCATCTGTGGTCGCGGTGCCTTGGCGGCTCTTGCGTCAGTGTTCATCCATCAACAACCCGAGGCTCCTCCACTTTTGACCCAGTATCCACCATGCCATTCGCTGCCCTCGTTCACCTTGTCGACTTCACGCACCATCATCACTCCACACACTTATCGCCGAGCCTGTCCTTCGCCAACTTCCGGCAATGGACATGCGGCGGCCGCAGACGCATCCAGCGACAACCAGCCGCCTCCCTCCAAGCGGCCCCGAATGCACCATCGCGACCGTGACCGTGACCGCGAACGTCATCACTTGTCGTCGTCTCGGTCCAATGCACAAATCCCCCCGCCAATCCCACCTTTCCTCTCCAGCACCCTCACTTACTCGATCGCTCCAACCCAAGTCACCAGCGTCGCCCTCTTCTTTTCCCACATGCTCAGGTTTGGCCCTTTACTCGACCCTCTCCGCGACCTGATTCTCGCGCAAGCCTCTGATCCACGCCTCAAAATCGCTCTCCTCGATGCCTTCATCGCACATTGTGCCTCGCCCACGACCCAAGGAGGCCACGAAACGCTCGACCGCTCGGCCACCTCGCACGCGCACCTGTACACCGACGCATCGACCCTCGGCGGAGTCGCCCGCTCTCTTCTACGCCACTTGCCCATGGCCCACCTTGCCGCACACCCGCCGCTTCTCGCCATTCTCCACGCCTACTTTGCACAACCTACCACGCGCCTCGCGCCGCACTTGCTGTTTGCCGACCTCCGATTGCCCGCGCAATCCATGCTGGATCTCATGCTGGCACTGGCCAGCTCGCCCACACCCACGTGGATGCATCACGTGCTGATTCCCGTGTTTGACGCGCTCGTCGGGGCCGTCGACTTGGCGGCGGTACCGCTTGCTGCGTGGGACGTGTTTTGCCATGTCTTGGACACGCCCGTGCTGGCCAGGAGCATGTTACGGCAGTTGCGCCACAAGGACGGGCCCATTGTGGCTGCCGTGATGCGCGTCATGGTCGGGTACGAGCCTGCCGAGTTGGTGGCGGTCGATGCAACAGCCCAGGAAGGCAAAGTCAAGATCGAGGCTGGATGTGTGCATGGACACGCGCCCGCGGCCTGGCCAGGGTCGGCAGACAATGTGCCGCTGATGCTGCGCGAATGGACGTGGCGGTGGACGGCAGGCCGCAAGTTGATGGATTTGGGCGTGATTGAAGACTTGGTGCGCGTGGATTTTTCGGGGCTGCCTGCGCTTGCCGAAATGCAGCTCAAGGTGGTGGCAAAACAGGTGGCCAGATACGTGGATGCCCGTGGGTCGACCGCCGCCGATGAGGTCCTTCAGCGGTTGGTCCATGTGATTATGACGGCTGAGCATGCGCCGCGCGAGGCTGCAAGGGTGTTGGCGGTGGTGCTTGGCGCTGTCGCCAAGGATCACGAGTTGCTCGAGGGCGTGTTGGCCCGCGGGCTATTCAATGCGTTTTCGACCACGTTGGATGAGGAGCTAGTGGAGGAGACGATCCGGGAAGGGAACTGACGCCTGCCGAGTGCGCCATTGTGCTGGAGCGAATGGTGCCGATGCTGCTGAGCATGCCCATGTGCACGCAGCTGCAGTCGTCTGTGGCCGCGGCAGACAAGCAAGTGTGTCCCGTGGTGTATGGGCTCGTGTCCATGTTATTTGGGTCCAACAAGACATTTGGGCTCGTGCTGCACCGCGTCTTTCATTACGCGGCACCCGACGTTGCGCAACAATTTCTCGCTTGGCTCGCACAGCTGGCCAGATTGTGTCCCCCGCTCGGGCGGGCCAGGTTGTGGGCATTAGTTCCGAGACGGTTGCGGGCGCCATTTTGTACACGGCCAATGCCGACGTGCGCAAGGCAAGCGGTATGGCCAGGGTTTTGGAACACATTGGCAGGTGCATGCTGTGGGGGCAGGCACCTTGGGCATGGTGGACGGCGTGGATGCTGTGATTGCGGTGCGTGCCGAGCTGTACGACTACCTCCTGTTTGAGTTTTTCAAGGAGTTTACGCGGTTGGCGGACAAGCGGGTTGCACTCGAGTCGGTTCATTCGCTATGGAACCGAAATGCCGCAGTGGCAATGATGGGCATGCACGAGATACGGGCGGGTTTGGCGAGTCGGTGACCGAAAAGGAAATGGTTTCGCTTGGCATTGATACGCTGGCAATTGCGCCGGCAATTCTCGATCCAGCTTCCGCGCGGCGGCCACCTTCGCAAAGCGACTGGACACATGCGACCAAGGCCGCGGCCGCGGCACTCACGCATTTACATCAGCGTCTCGATCACCTTGCCGTCGGATTTACCGTCTTGTACAGTGCGTGGGATTTGCAACAGATTGACTTGATGCTATCTGCGAGTGGCTTGCCGGCGCACCCATCAGGACGTGTCCCGCTCGTGACGCACATTGTCAATGTCCTGACCATGTCAGGGACGCATCCAGAGACGGGTGTTTCGTGGTCGTTTCCGAGCCCGTACCTGCTTCAAGTGCTTGCGCGCATTGGCACGGACGCGAGTTTGGCGTTCGTGACCATTGTTGGGCATCAACTTGCCGACCAGCTTGGCCATTGCGATCACGTCCCCAACGCGATTGTCAACGCCGTGTACAAGGCCATGTATGCCGTTCTCATTTCGGCGTTGCAGCACAAGCAGGATCCCGCAGTGCAGGTGCCCTTTACTTTGCTCGTTAAGGTGTTTGCGAGCGTGTTGATGGTAGACAAGGAGCTGTGGCCAATGTGGCAGCGGGCAGTCGCAAGCGTACCCGAGATGCGGAGGGATGAGGTGACAAGAGACATGTACCAGGAGCTGGTGCAGCAGGTGCTCGGGCCGGTGGAACAGCGCGCGGCAGTGGATTTGTGGTGGTGTGCAGTGGAAGGGATTGTGAGGCGGAAAGTGCCAATGCCTGTATAATACAATGTGATGCTGGTTCGAATTCAGACGATTTGGCGGATTACGTGGTGAAGAGCGGACTGTTGGACTTGGAGGTATTATACATAGGCAATCCGTGTGCTGTCACCGTCTTGCGACTGTGTCTGTGTGGGCTGCCCCAAGAGGTGGCAATGCAAGATATTTATGAATGGGTACTTGTTAACCCATGACACTCGACGATGGCGGGGTGTGGATGGGCGAATAACTACCCTGAGCATAAATATGGCGGTGTGTGCTCAAGACAAGACTGATCGCTGGTGCGTCTCTCACCAACTTTCAAGTCTCACCACTCACATTCGTTGTCAGTGATCAACGCTGACATGTAAAGATTCATATGGCAGCCAATGACGGAATGAACCTCTGGGACCCATGGCAAATCGCTCGAAATGACCACTTCCTCACTCAGTCAAGCTCTGCAATCGCTGCACCGTCGCCTCCGCAAAGTCCTTGGCCCGCAAGCAGCCGCCCACGACTCGGTGATCGACGAGTGTGCTCATCTGTGCCAGTTGTACCACCTCTCAGCCGACAACCTCTACGAAAAGTGGGATCTTTACGCTGTCAACAACGGTCTCGAGGATGCCGGACTGACCCCGGATCGGCTGAGTGACTTTCGCTCCTTTGTCCAAGCTGAGCATGCCAAGAACAAGGCATCGACACCGTCGGCAGCTCCTGCTCCTGCCCCTGCCATGGCTTCGGCGACGCCGGCCCGATCTTTGGGAGCAAGTGCGCCGGTTGCTTCTGGACCGTACAAGGCTGTTGGAGCAGGCGACCGCACCATGCACAACACCGAGTCACTCTCGCAACTGTACGTTGCTGAATGATCCCCATAACACAGCTTCGATTTTGACTCATCGTTCTTCCTCAGAATGACCCAAATGACCCAAACTCAGCTCACATCCTCCACTGCTACACCCATGTCGGGTCCGCACTCGTCGCCTTTACGACCGCCAGCGTCCCAATCGTGCGTTTTGCTTCTTGCCTGGTCTCATTCAAGTTGATTCCCTCTCACGCCAAGTTGATTGTTTCACGCAGAAACGACCCGCCTGGCCATGCTTTCATTCATCGCACCAACAAAGGACATGTCGAGCTGTCGTTCAACTCGCACCTGCCATCGAGTCGGACAGCAGGCGGATTCAATGCTGTCGATGCAATGGACGTGGATTCGACGCCTTCACGCAAACTCGGCAAGTCCACGCCAGACGTGGTTGCTCTCATTGACAACCAAGACGTCAAGCCGTTCAATTACATGTACGACAAGGTCAACGACTTGGGACTTGGTTCGTCGAATCCATCCCCTGCACGATCTGTAGGCAGGCGATTTGTCCTCACACTCACATTTTGTTTGTCATTTCCACAAATCAGCGCTCGATGACTACCTCGACGTCTTCGAATCTCGCTTCCACTCGGCGCTCCCTGACGTGGACATTTTCACCAACCCTTCCTACGCCTCGCAAGCGCCAATCTTTGCTATTGGCCGCCTCGTTGCCGAAGAGATTGAGGGTCAGCCATCCAACAAGCTCGCGCCCAATAATCTCCTCTTGGAGTGTGCACGCAAGTACAATGGTGTCCGGGTCAAGTTGCTCTTGTCCAACTCGATTGATTTCCATTCCTTGTTCCCGGGCCAAGTCGTGGTAGTCGAGGGCATCAATCCAGAGGGCAAGTGTTTGTTTGTTGATCGCATCCATCACGTACGCTTCTTCTCCTTGACTTGGATCGCGATCCACAATCAACAAATGTCGCCACGTCTGACTTTTCTGTGTGTGCGTGTAGCTCCCGCTCCCCGATCCGCCCACATCTTCTGCCTCGGACCTCCTCACATCCGCCCGTGCCTCGCACTCGATGGTCGTCGCCACGGGGCCATTCACCTTGACCGACACGCTCAACTTTGAGCCTCTGGCCGAACTGGTGACTCAAATCCAAACGCACAAGCCCGAGCTCGCCCTGCTGATTGGTCCCTTTATTGACGACCGGCACCCGCTCATCAGGGCCGGCGACGTGGACCAATTCCCCGACGACATGTTCCGCACCCAAATCATTCAGCGACTTGTCCCCATCTTGACCCACACCCAAGTCGTCCTGATCCCGTCGCCCAACGACCTGCATCACCCTTGGTGCATGTTCCCTCAACCTCCCTTCCAATCCACAACCGCCCCGCTTCCCGCGGGTATCGTGCTCTTGCCCAACCCGGTCCAATTCTCGTGGCACGAATGGGTGATCGCCGTGACATCCACAGACGTGATCAAGGACATGTTGCGGTGCGAATGGAGCACACACGCGGTTGCGCCTGCATCCATGAGCGGATCAGACCGCACGCTCGTTGGCGCGCGCCACTTGCTCGAGCAACGGTCCTTGTATCCACTGGATCCGGCGCCTGACGGTGCGCCGCACGTGGACTTGGCGCGTGCGGCGCAGCTCGAGTTGCAGGCCGCGCCAGACTTGTTGATTGTGCCGTCGCAGTTGCGACATGCCGTCAAGCCCGTGCCGTTGAGTGACGCGGGTGGGGTTGGGCCGGATGATCCCGTCACGTTGATGGTGAATCCGGGGTTGGCGGCCAGGGGTAGGTTTGGTGGGACCGTGGCGTGGGTAAGCGCTCACGGGTTTCCGCCGGGCACGTTGGAGGCCGTCGTCAAGGAGGCGGAAAAGCTGGAAGTTGGGTCTGAGGAGAGGGAGCAGGCTGAGGCGGTGTATCATGCGGCACATCGAAGGATTCGGGTGGATGTCGTGAGGTTGTAATTGTATTGTCAAGTCTTGTTGGATGTCAGCTTTTGTTATTCTTTCTACCCGAGGAGCCCAATTCATGTATCTCCATCATCACGAGGTTTAGAGTACATTCCTTCTCTGGAGTCGACAAACATCCGCGATGTGCAACGGAACTGTCACTGCCCATATTTACTTCGAGTGGACGCCAGAACCCTGCTGTGCGATGTTGGACCCCGCCTCACGCGAGGAACTTGTTGCGTCGTTGGATGAGTCACCAGTTTGGCTCGTGCTCGACGACTTGGACATGCGGGCGCTCAACTTTTGGCACAACCTGATTGACCAAATGAAGAAGGGTTGTGAGTTTGGCCAAGGACAACAGTGATGGTGTGAATGCACATACAGGCAGAAGATACGAAGGCGGACCGCATCAGCGAGCAAGACGCTGTTGTGTACCGACGAAAAGCATAAGTTTGTGCCGCCATTGAGAAAACCGACTCATCAAGGGAGGACGTACGAAGAGTTTTGAGGATCAAACTCGGGGGCAAGTGCACGTCCCCAATGTGTCAAAAGGACGAGTAGTGACTCGAAGGCGAGCAAGGCAATTAATTCGTACTCAGTTCTGACCTTTTTGCTCCCTTTACCCTTGCCCATAGGCGCCACTGCAGCAGGGTTTACTCCCGCTTCGTACAGAGTGTAGCCGACCACGGACGACAGCGCAGCGTGCAGCAGGCTGCTGATGATCAGCCAAACTGCAGAAAAAGTCAAGTGCTACTTCATGTCAATACGCAAGAGTTGCTCTTCTTGTCGGAGCAGGGACTCAAATCGAACCAGAGTACAACACGTAGGCGCCAGGGCTGGCTGCACGATCCAAGTACAATCCAGTTGCTCCGGCAATCATCATTTGCCAGATACAACTTGCAATCGCCAAAAGATTTGATACGGCAACGGCCGCCGCCAATCCAATCTTGAACTTACAGTACGCCCCCGTCAAGTACTGGCTGCAACACTGCCCAACCCACTCAAACTGCGCAACGAGAAACCCAACAGAGCACGCGCAATCGAGCAAGGCCATAGGCACTGCGTACCCGGCTGATGGTACGCTCACAGCGCCGGAGTGTGTGTGCAGGGTGATGAGAAGGAGCCGGCCAACAGAGATCAAGGCAAATGCCGTCAAGATACGCGACCGTCGCTCGAAGGCCACGGGGCCGGCGGTGGTGAGCGTCGACAGGTAGCAGAGCACATTGAGCCCTGCAAAGAAGGACTCGCCAGAGTAGAGAAAGTATGGCTCGCTGATTGCCATGGCTGATACATACTCGTCTTGTGAGGGATGCTTTTCATGCGGGATATGTATATGTGGCACACTAAACAATGTTGTGGGAACAAAGTGTATGTACATCAGCAGGGCTTGACAGGATCAAAAGCTCGTATGTATGTAGTCACTTTTAACCGTCCAACCTCTTCTCACAGTCACGCCTTCTTCCTCCCCAAAGCCCTATCCAATGCCCGCTTTGCCCTCTCATCTCGCCTGACGGTCGCTGCATAGTGCCCGTGCTCTTTACTGCACATCTCGAGCGCCTCGCTCGCCACCCGAGTCGCTTCCTGCTCCCGACCCACAACCCCCAGCAAACACTCGACCCGCGAACTCATCAGGCCACACACGGGCCGGCCCAGTGCCTTGGCGTAGGCGACTGCTGCGTCAAACCACATGCTCGCTTCGGCGAGTGCCTTTGAGGAAAACGCCGCGTGTGCAACTGCACGGACTTGTTCGAACCGGTCAGAGAGCGCTGTGAGGCGTGAAAGTGTGGGTGGGAGCCGGTTCGCCAGGGTCAGAGAGACGAGTGTTGAGTCCATGGGTGGAAGGATGGTGAGCACAGGGAGTGGTGTGGCGCCGCGTCGAATGGATTTGGTCACGGGAAGTCGGATGGTGAGCAGAGACGGAGTTGAGCCTGACGAGTCAAGAATGCGAGTCCCCAGGATGGTGTATGCCTGCTCTGCGAGGTTTGAGGTTGAAGCAGACGAGGTCGAGGCGAGTTGCCCGAGTACATGGACAAGCAGCGTGATGCATGTTGAGCGCGATGCAAGGCCACGGTCGACCAGGTCCAGGAGGCGCTTGGGGAGCAGTTGCGCTGGAATGTATTGGTCAAGCGTGTCAAAGGCGTTGGGAACCACGTCCGGATGTGCGTCCAGGATGCGAGTAAGCGCAGACAAGGTGGGCGCAAACACTTGTGATCCACGATGGGGAAGATGAGGCAGGAGAAGCGCAAGAGTAATGAGCGCATTCGCGTACACGTCCGTCTCGGGGTACTGTGGTGGCAACATGGGCAACTCGCCCAAAAGGGATGTGAGCGTGGATATGAGATCTGGAATCGACTGGGCGATGCGCTCGAGTGCCTCGGACCTGTCGAAATTGGCCTTGACGATTGTGCAAAGGGCAAGCATCGCCTTATCCTGCAAAATCCTCGTCCACCTCGGCACATACATTTCCACCTGCGACTCGGAGATGCCCAACAACGTAGCTTGATACGGGGCTTGTTCCAAGGATGCCAGCACTCGTTCGGTAGCATTTTCTGAGTCGAGCAACCGGACTATTAGCTTGGCCGCTTCTACTACCTCGTCAACTGGCGCACGTCTTCCAACCGAGGTTGTGCCCACCACTGCCGAAACGAGGTCCAAACCAGATGACTGAACTGTACTCGGTGCATGCACAGCGAGTACAATAGGCAAAACTTGCGCAAACAATCCGCTTTTCCACCAAACCACCCCCAACTCATCGCGTGTGTTGCACAGCGCCAGGTCGCGCAGCACGTTCATGCCCATTTCCGCTACCACCGATGGTACCGATCCGCTCTCTTGGCTCGTTGCAATCACCTGAATGAGGGCTTCGCCGAGCCCGGCATCCACAAGCATGTCCACCTCGCGCTGCTTGTCTGCCGCAGCAGGCGATACGGGCGTCTTTGGGACTCCCGGCGACCGTGGATCCGACTCTGCTTCTCGCAAGGCGGCAGGAGTTGCTTGTGAACCGGGAGCTCCGTCAACGTTGAGTTCGCAGCTGCTGATGGTTGAGGAGGAAACGTTGGGAATCGTATGTGCAGGCGAAGTGACGGTCGGTGCGAGGGACGACGGGGTCATGAGAATGGAGCGAACGAGGGATCGAAGTTGGTGCAAACACAATTCGATAAAGGCTGGGTCGCGCGAGCCCAGCGACGAAAAACGCGACGCGAGGACATGGCGGCGTTGGGATGGGTCCGGAATGGAAGCGAGCGAGGCAAGTGTACAAGCAATACAGTCTATTGTGCGAATCAAGTGTTGTTGGGGTCGGCATTTGCATTTCATGGATTCTTCAACAAAGGTAGCGGACCTGGGAAAGCACACGCCGACTTAAAAAGCCTCGACGGCATGACCTTGGGCCGCGTATCAATTGCCCCGACTTTGTTGTTGGTGTTCATGGTCACGTCCCTTGCAAGTGTTCCATTTCTCGAGCCACGGCCGTCCGTCATCAGTGAAATTTCGCACACCGTTGGCACATTCAAGCACGCTCCTGCAGCGCTTTTGGGTTGACGCGTTTCTTGGTGCGATGGCGTGGTTCGCCGATCCAACACCGACATCGGGACCCTGCCAACCACTCCGTGCCAGATGTCGATGATTACGATGAATGAGACATACCATGCATTAGCTGTCCCCCCCTGAATCTACCCGAAACTCATCGCAATTCACTCAAAATGGTCTGTATACCGGCATGATACTACTTCGAACTGGGCGCGGCCGTCAAAACCGACATCGCTGCCGCCCGACCCTTCCTCGCATGCAAATGACTCCACGACTACTGACACCCAAATCTCACACGCACGTTCCTCCGTCACCCAACGCTAGGGCGCAGACGGTGGCTCCATCCCACGGCGCGACGAGCTCGTCAAATCCAAAGTTCGTGCAGTCAAACACGATCCTTCGCTCCTGGCCGCCCTGGCTCTCTACTACTGCTCGCTCACCAAGGAACGCCTGAGCGCGCCGATTGTCGCCGACGACCTGGGCAAGTTGTACAACCGCGAAGCCATCGTCAAGCACCTTTTGGACCGGCGGGCAGGTGATGCGACTGCGACTGACGGCATAGACGAGGTCAAACATATCAAGAGTCTCAAGGATGTGACGACGCTTGAGCTCACAAAGATGTCGTCCGACAATGTGCAAGACGATGGGACCGAGGCAGACAATGCACACAAGCCGCAGTTTGCATGTCCATTGACTGGCCGCCCGCTCAATGGGCGGCACAGGTTTGTGTACCTGCGTACCTGTGGTCACGTCATGTCACTGGCCGGCCTTCGGGAACTGGTTCCGTCGGTCGGGGCAGGTGTGGGCGCCGATGGCGTGGTGGCTGCTGTAGCGGAGGGGACAAGGGCAGAATGTCCAGTGTGCACAAGGGCGTTTGACGTAGAAACCGAGTTGATTCCGTTGAATCCCAGCCAAGACGAATTGACCGGATTGGTTGAACGGATGGTTGCCAGGCAGGCCGCCGAGGCGGCAGCAAAGAAGAAGGAAAAGAGTGCAAGCAAAAAGCGCAAAGCCGAGGCGTCAGGATCAGCCAAAACTGAGGCAACGTCATCGGCATCCAAGAAGGCAAAAACGTCAAGCAGCAGCACAGCACCTTCGACTGTTGTGGATCCGGCGGCCAACATCAACATGAGTTTACCTGCGATTCCGTCTAGGTCTGCCGTCGGTGCTCAGCAATCGGCAGCGATTGCCAGCTTGTACAAGAAAAAGGAGAGCACAGGGACGTCGGATGCGGACAAGTTTTTTGTGCAAGGCACCTATTCACGCACATAAGCGAGAGGTTCAAATAAAGTCAAACCATGGCATGTCCATCAATTGTGCATGTTAGCATATGTATATCAACGATCAATGTGCACCGAAAAAGACAAAGGGATCCAACCCAAAAACAGCACAAACCGGAGTACAAATCACATGTAGACAAGAAACAAAGTCAACGAAAGGGACACAAAAACAACATGGATCCCACAAACATCTCACATTATTGCATGGCCGCGCCACCACCGACACCGCCACCGGCCTTCAAAGCCTCCTCATCCCTCTTCAACTCGCGCCTCAACGCCTGCTCTAAGGTGGCAATCGCTCTCTCGACCGCATGTGCGGGCCCAGTCACGACAAACGGGCGATCGCCGCGCTCGCCACGAGCATCCTCAACATTGATGCGACACCCAGACTCGGTGCGAATGCGGTTGATCTTTTGGCCACCGCGGCCAATCATAGACCCGACCTTGTTGGCGGGACAATAAAACGTGCGCGTGTCGGTAGGCCCGTTGGCGATTTGGGGTGGCTGGTACTGCTGCTGGTTGTTGTTGTAGCCACCTTGGCCTTGGCCGCCGCCGCCATAGTGCGCCTGAGGCTGCTGCGGGGTATAGTACTGGCCTTGGCCTTGGCCCTGGGGGGCATAGTACGACGACCCACCTGGGTTCCCGCCGCCGTATCCGCCGCCTTGCATGTGGCCACCACCGCCTTGCATCTGCGGCTGGTGGTATCCGCCGCCGCCATGCGGACCGCCACTGTTGCCGCCGACACCATACTCGGGGCGGTACGGGCGGTCGTTGAGGGGCCGGTCAGAGTGCTCCTTGATGGTCACGAGCATGTGATAAGTGGCAATATGAATGGCGTCGGGCACGCCAATCATTTCCAGAATGCGGTCGTGCGAGTTGGGCAAGGGCGTTGGCTGAGCGGCCAACCGAGCGTTACTCTCGTCCTGAATCTCCTTGATCCTCGCTCCACCTTTACCAATGACACTGCCCATGCGCGAGTTTGGGATCAAGAACCGAATCGTCAACGGGGTCGCCTCGACGGCATCGGGCGTGGCTGTTCTCAAGTCGCCGGCATTCAAGTTGCGCGACACTTGCGCATACGCCTTGGCCACCTCCTCGATGGCGCCTGTGATGGACAAGATGCGCTCGTGCACGCCCTGGACGTGTTCGGAAATGTTGATGCGTGCGTTCGAGTCTTCGCGAATCGACTTGATGTTTGCGCCTTGCTTGCCAATCACCACGCCAGCTTCCTTGGTGGTGACGAGCGCGCGAAGCGTCAAATGGTCCGGGTTGGCTGGAATCACATGTCCACCGGCACCCGTAGCACCGCCGCCACCTTGGTGATGGTTGTTGTGGCTTTGGAAATTGTGCTGACGCGGGGGTGCTTGCAAGGGAAGGCCGTTGCCGCCAATGTCGGGGCGGAGAGGCGGCGCGCCGGGCGAGCGTGACCGGTCTTCGATGCCGCCGCCGCCTGTGGTGCCTGCGTTGGCCGAGGCGCCCGCCGGGTGGTGGCCCATGGCGGGACGGTCGCGGTCACGGTCGCGTGGAGAGACCGGGTTGGCGTCATAGGTGCTGGAATCGGCCATGATGGTGATTGTGATTGAAAGTTTTTGATGCAGAGGTTAGGTCAAGCCAAGCCAAGAAGCGGATCAACGTGAACGTGACGGTAGGTGGGACGGGCGAATCGGCAAGATTGGCAATCAAGGGCTTGTTGGGCGGAGGCGGAATCGACAGTGAGACCGGATGGGGTGGGTTTCAAGTCAAGAAAGCGCGCAGGTAATGCAGTGAGGACCGGGACCAGGTTGGATTGGGTTGGGTGAGGTTGGGCTGGGGATCGTGGGTTGATTGGGTTGGAACTACGACTGGGGCCGAGCGAGAAGACGACTGGAAGACGGGCAGGAAGAGGATGGGATCAGTGAGGGAGTGCGGGTAGAAATGCAGCAAACGAAATGGTTGACAAGTCACGGCGACGTGGGTGACGGAAACGGCACAGGGGGTGAAGGCTCAACAACTTTACTGCCACAGAAGCCGCCAGGGAATGCGGCGGAGGCCGACAAAACCAAGAGATGGAGGGCATACCACGGGTAGAGTGCGATGAAGACAGCAAGTGCGTACCTTTGCTCAAAGTGAGTCGCTGGGCGGGGGTGCAAAGAGTGACAACAGAAGTTTTACAACGTTTGTGCTGTCATTGTGTTCGAATTCAGTCTCCAGGCTGAGGGTCGGGTCCGTCGATCTGCTGTGTGCCTTTCGCTCATTATATTACTCAACGTGTTGTTCCCATCGTTGGCAATCCAAGAGCCAAAGCGACGCTGCCCACCACGCATGGCACGTTTAACTTAATACATTTCGAAGCCGATCAATAGCAAAGCGGACCGTTAACATCAGCATGGCGACATCATTCGGCCCCCCGATCAACGACGCGGTCCCGCTCACCTTCAAGGTGT
Source organism: Catenaria anguillulae PL171 (assembly GCA_002102555.1). NCBI lineage: Eukaryota > Fungi > Blastocladiomycota > Blastocladiomycetes > Blastocladiales > Catenariaceae > Catenaria > Catenaria anguillulae. Next base: position 234,786 of record MCFL01000024.1, on the reverse strand, counting down.
CGCTCACGCTTCCCATCCAGCTGGGCGGCCTCGTCGCGTCCATCGCCCTCCTCCTCCTGACCCTCTACCTCACCCGCTCCACCTTCTATCGCCTCTTCCCGCCCGCCGAAAAGCCCGATCCAAACCCAAACATCACCCTCTCGCGCCGCCCAACGGGTTCCGCCGCCACCCTGGGGCGCGGCCACATGCAGCCATACGATGAGTTTGCCGACCCAGGACACTCGCTTCCCATTAGCACCACTTGTGCCGCCTATTCCCCGTCCAACGGCAAGCGCCCATCGACCGCACAAAAGCTCGGCCGGATGCTCACGACGGTCCGCCGAGCCAAATCGCAGCGCCATCATCAGCACATGCAGGAGCTCTTGGCAAAGCAGCAGACAAACATGCAGACCGTGGTGGCGGCGGCAAATGCGGCAAACAATAGCTTCAGTGCAGATTCCGATAGAGCAAGCTTAGCGTCAAGCGGCGCTTACCAACCGAGATTGTCGTCTGGGCTAACGTCGTCGCTCTTTACGCCAGCCGATGGAGCGAGCTCGAGCTCGACGTCGAGTGGTGCCGGTGGTGGTTCGATTGTACAGCCGGCTGCTGCTTGGCGACCAATGTCGGACATGCCGCCCATGCCACCGTTGCCGTCATCTGTGACCATGACGAGGGCAGATTCGGGCGCAGGTGGTGGGTTTGCATCGTCAAGGTAGACGTTAGTAGTAGTGGTCGTTTCCGCCAGATGCGATGCAGTATGCGTCTTGATTCATGTTGCTTGTTTACAGGCTCAAGGGCTTTGTGCCCACATCTTGTCTTTCCAAGTTGTTGTTCTTTTTTCTTCCATCACCCACCATCTCGCAAATCACCTTTACCACATTCTTCGAAATGTACAGACACGATTCATCACAATGTTTTACGTTGGCCGCGGCTACCTGGAGGCGTCAACCCGCCAGGTCCAACTGCAAGTTATGCACCTGTGGAAATAGCTTCATGCCAATCAAAACATGGTACCCATCGAGTCACCTGGCCACTCGCTGCACCCTCCCTCTCGGACTCGACCCTAGCCACCTCGCGCTCCATTCCCACCCAACTTTGGCCGCCGCCCAATCCACAACGCCCTCCGCCTCGTACCTCACTTACCAGTACACCCCCCTTGATCAAGCTCAGCGCGCGCCATATCACTTGCACAAGCAATCCAAGCGGCTCGACCCATTCACCCAGGCAAGCAGCTGCCGGAGTAGGGTGTGTGTGAGGAGAATCAATGTATGAGAGAATGCTTTGGGTGCAACTTGTTGGTTGGGCAAGCATTCACCATGCACGTATCGAGAAACCGCGGCGACATGAAATCAGGACTGCGGAATACTCACTTAATGCTAGACGCGCATTCATGCCGCCACTCGAGTCAAGTATATCTGCATCAACCGACGTGTTTGGCGAAACGCGATTCCGTCAGGAAGTCATTGGACTCATGGACAAGGGCAATGCATCAAGACAACGCATCCGAAAGTGTCGCCGCATGTATACACATCGCAGGGGGGGGGGGGGGGGAACTGTTTTGCCATTTATTGTCTGTGGGGCGTGTTTATGCGGGCCGCTTTGCAACCAAGCCGACATATCAAGATGGGAGCCGGCTACGCATCCGATGCATGCCGGTCGTTTGCACTCGGCAGCATTCGAAATGGCATCCAGGAATTGGGCCCGTAAATACGGAAACTCACACATTGCACAGATTTTATTGTACGGAAAATCGACGAAGGATTTTACAGGCGACGAAGCAAAGCAAACGAATAATCGTGGTCGTTCTATCGCTCGAAATTGCTCGCTGACATTCTAACCTGCATCGGACATCATCATGCGAATCATGCCTGGTTTGTCCAACAAACTAAACCACGACCACAACCACAATGTTGGCACTCAATGAAACAGTCAAGGGCAAGCCCAATATTGGCTCATCGACGGTATCCCCGGCGGCCGCCGGCCGCCCAGTGCCATCGCCCGGCGCTGCCAAGAGAGTCGCGCCCAATTTGCGATCACCAACCAAAGTCAAGGTCACTCCCACCTCTGCGCCTCGCCGCATCGGATCATCCCCGGCACCAAGCACCTCCACATCCAATACTCTGGGTGCTGGTAACGTCAAGAAGAATGAGACCGCGTCGTTGCCTGCGGATCGACCACGCTCAAAGTCCCAAGGTCGGAACCCAAAAAGATTGACCACAGCGGATGGAACGCGCTCGCCAGCAACAGCAACAACACCAGCTTCAACCGTCACAAAGGCATCAACTCCATCATCAGCAATACGCAGGCAGACATCTCAAATTCCATCAACAGCCAAGATCTATGGACGAGCAACAGCGCCGTCAATGCCGACCTCTTCCCGCGTTGGCGGCAGTGCACCAAACCTGACAAACGCTTCAAACTCATCCAAATCGCCTAAACCAACCAAACCAGCATCTTATGATCCCACAACTCGTCCTACTGTCAAACCGACTATCTCTGCAACCACTCGCAAGCCCTCTTCGTCCAAACCCACCGGTGACCGTGCAGACATACCCTCTCGCCGCCCGCCCGTATCTCAATCCTCCTCTTCGTCCACCGGGCGCCGTTCCACACCTGGCACCAACTTGACCAGCCGTTCCAATGCTCGCTCGACCCCAACGTCCGGCCCTGCCAATCGCTCCAACAACTCCAATGCGCGCTCACCGCCTCCAGCACAACGCCCCGGACTGCTCGAACCCGGGCGTGCGCCAGTCGCGGGATTGTCGGAAGAGGAGCAAATGCAGCTGCTGGTACCTATGCTGAGGCGCGAGTATGCCGGCGCATTGAGTGCGTGTCAAGAGTGTGCGTGGTGTTCTACCCCTTTGGTTCATTTGATTTCATTGCCGCCGTTGGCTGACTTTTGTATTCGTTGCGTGTTGACCAGTATTGCAGGCGCATCCCGAGCACCCGTTTCTTATCGAGTATCGAGATGTGTTGCAAGCATGGGTTGACCATCGTACCCTTCCAGATCAGCAGCAAGAGGAAGACGAGGGAAGTGAATCAGAAGAGGGCAGCGAGAGCGGCTCGGACCAAGACGGATCCAGTGACTTTTCGGACGGGGATGGCGGCAATGGTGAGGAATGAGTTGGTCGGCCTCGCCATGTTGTTTGTAACGATTGTTGGTGCTCGCTCCGCCGCGTCTGTATGCACAAGCTGCTGTGGCGGTGGCGGTATTACTAGCGAGATGCGCACGTACAGGGACTCAATCGTGGCGACTTGCAACTGCAGAGTCGCGCATGCATGCGCATGCAGCACCAAGCATTCCAATGAATTATTCACGTGACATATTTGTTCTTAGATATTGAGCACTTGTTGGTATCGACGCCACCGCCACATCACAATCAACCAAGTGCAAGTAGGTAGTGATAACGAGTCGCGAGTAAACCTACAATTAACACGGCGTAGGAAGGTCGGGTCATATGTATTGACCTCCCTCTACGAAGCGACAGCTCGCCCCATACATGAACCTGGAGGCCGCTGGAAGCACGTTCGTCACGTCTTAATAGTGCACGATCGCGACAAAGGGCCCAAGACACACAGACACGCGTGAGCGCAAGAATACGGATTCGATTAGATTTCTGTATTCTTGACCGTGCGCTGTTATCAAGCAAATGGAGGGTTGGGGAAGGAAAGAAAGCGGAGTGAGGGTCACGTGCCTTCTGGGCACAGAGCATGTCTCTCACTCGTGCAACGTCCAAGGACCGCGCACAAAGGCGCGAACGCGCCAGTAACAAGGTTTTTTTACGTGCCAGGTGCGAAGCAGCATGAAAGAGCTGGTCCGCGGGATGTGCTGCAGCTGTGCAGATCCTTGACTCGCCCTTGACTGGCTTTCAATACTTGGCTGAGGAGTGCTTGGCTTCCGCTCGACAAAGTTCTGGCCTGCCGCCGCCCCTTTTCCCACAAGAAGCGACCGTCCTACCCTCTCCGAACCGGCAACCACACAGAGTCTTCGTGATCCGATCCTCTCGCTCTCCCGCTCTCTCCCTGTCGACTGTCGACCCGCTGACCCTCACGCCGGTTAATTTTGTTTCATACAAGAGCACTCAGTGCCCCTGCCAACGACTGCTCTCTCGCCCAGCTGCCAAACCCAATCAATCCGCTCTATACGACAACGCGCACTGCCTGCCTGCTCTGCCCTTGCTAGACACTTCGCGCCAGCTGCCGCCGTTCACCTGCTGATCCCCGCCTAAACTTGTCATAAACAACGCCAATATGCCTGTCACACCGCACCCGTCGTCTCCACCACAGGCCTCGGCCTCGACCTCACCTCGGTTTGCCTATGCGACGCTGATCACGTCGGAATCGTACCTTGTCGGCGCCCTTGTCCTTGCCGCGTCGCTGCGGGCCACGGGCACGCCGCACGAGCTCGTGTGCATGTACGACCCGGCCCTGACGCCGGGCGCGCTCGACCGGCTGCGCGACGAGTACGACCACATTGTGCCTATCACGCCCTTGCGCTCAAACGACCACGCCAATTTGCGCCTGCTCGGACGGCCCGACCTCGACGTGACCTTTTCCAAGCTCAATGTGTGGAAGCTCACCCAGTACGCCAAGGTGGTGTTTTTGGATGCCGACACGCTCGTCAACGAGGGCGCCAACATTGACGACTTGTTTGAGCGCGACGAGCTTTCTGCGGCGCCCGATTGCGGGTGGCCCGATATCTTCAACTCGGGACTGTTTGTGCTCAAGCCCAGTATCGCCACTTTCAACCGGCTGGTCGCCTTTGCCGCGTCGAGGGGTAGTTGGGACGGTACGGCCGCATTTCTCACACTGGTCACTTTATCGCGCAATTGAGTTGCGCATTTTGCGACGCGTCATTTTCGCGGAGTGATTGATTGGCCAAAAAAGTGAGACCATCGAAAAGTGGTGAAATCCATTGATTCTGACCTCCTGTCCTCGCACATACGCAAATTGCCGTCAATAGGCGGTGACCAAGGTCTTCTCAATGACTTTTTCTCCGACTGGAACACCACGCCCGGTCGTCGGTTGCCGTTTGTGTACAATGTCACGCCAACATCGGTCTACACGTATGCACCAGCCTTTGAAAGGTACGGTGTCTTTCCCGTTTTTCTGTTCGCGCGAGTCTATTTGAAACCCGCTCGTTTCAGCCAATGCTACCGCCACACGCATTGGATCGATTTGATTCACTCAATTTCCCCATGTTTTTTCTCCAGGTTCCAAAACGACATCAAGGTCATTCACTTTGCCGGTCCCAACAAGCCCTGGACGTATGCGCTCGACCCGCAAGGTGCCCCGCTCGGCAAATCGTCGACGCCCCACGGCGGCGTCCTGCACAAGCTTGTCGTGAAGTGGTGGGCCGTGTTCTCGACACGTGCTTCCGATTGGGGATACCTCCTTGGTGCAGGCTCATACGGCACGCTCTACGACAACACGGGATACACGTCGTCGGCTAATTCTCCGTTTGGCGCGACTTCGTCGGGGACAGGGCAAGGCGGTTTGGTGGGCCAATCGGCGGTTGGGGCCACGGCGCCACGTTTGGCGACATGTCCTCGTCGAGATACGCGTGGCCCGAGCACGAGCTGGATGCCGACGAGTTGGAGAATTGGAAAGAGCCATGGCAAGTGCAACGGGCAGACGCCCACGTTCCGCAGGCGCAAGTCGTCGCCCACCACATCGGCTGCCGGTGGCAAGACGAGCCCGGGCATTCCAGAAAACTTTGCCGAGGCCCTGCTCACGGACGGGTCCGTGGCACTGATTGGAGCCGTGCCGCTGTCGCCCACGGGATACGTGGCGTACTCGTCCAAGGTCGGTAGATTTGCCGCAGAGTCGGTTGCGGCGCAGCAAGCGCAAGACAAGTTGCCCAGAGGAGCAAGTCCATTTCTTTCGAGGACCAGCAGGCTCAGCAGCACGCGCAGCAATTTGCGAGTCAAGTAGGTGGGCCAAGACTTCCGCGGGATTTTCCAAGCCGGCCGTTGCCGTGCCCTCGGTGGCAGCCCCCAAGCAGAACAATGTGATTGTAGAGCCAAGTGCGGGCATCGACGAGCCCTTGATTCGAGGTGCCGGCGATTCACCGCCCACGCTGGCCAAGACTATTCCTCCGCCAAAGAAGTCTACTCCATCGTCCACCGCGAGCAAGCAAGCAGTGCCTGCCGTTGCGCCTGCCGCAGGTAATGGCGCATCAAAGTCGAGTGCACCGGCTCATCCAACCACGGCCGCGAGCAAGGTGGCCGCCGAGCCCGCAAAGAAGGAGTCGCCGCAGCCAAACAAGAAGCCGTCCCCTCCATCAACCAAGAAGGTGGCGCCCGCTCCCACACCAGCTCCGCCAAAGGCCCAGTCCCCGCCCACGAGCAAAAAGTCGACGCCATCATCATCCGCGTCGTCCAAGCCTCAGTCACCACCGTCGTCCAAGAAGACGGCTCCTGCCTCAACCAAGACGTCACAAGCAACAACGACCGCAACCTCAGCGGGCAAAGGGTCACTTCGGCATCGTCAAAGACACCGCCCCCCAAGGCCAAAGTTGCTACTGGTATCTAATACGCCGGCTCTCCCGATTCCTTCTTTTCTTCCTGCTTTCCCTCAATCATTTTCATTTCTTTCTTCTTCAACTCAAGCTCCCAAGGAGTGTGTCGCCCGTATGATTTTGCCTGAGGTCAGGACGGAGGGAAAAGTGCAAGGGGCGGGCGAAGCGGCGTTGTGTGCGGCGGTTCCGCCGGTTTCGCCCGCCGGTGAGTAGCGTACCGCATTCGGCGCCGTTTCCGTACGTCCACTGTTTTGGTCTACTTTTGCTCTCGCCATCCTGTTCCTATCCAAACTTTTGCCATTCGTCTTTGTTGACATGCGCTCGCACCTTTGGTGGCCATGGACTAACTCGACAACATTGTGTCTCACTTGTCACAGATGCAGTGTCCGACAATTCTATTTCATTTGACCCTTCTTCTCCCTCGCAATTGTCTTCCTTCTTCGCTTCAGTTCCCCCTAGTAGTACCCCAGCAGAACTTGCACCAACCAAGTCTCTTGCCGCTTCATCATCTCAACAAGATCCCGATTCCGATTCCGTTCTTCTTCCTACCCCACCCCCGTCTGCCACCATTGTTGACCCGTCATTGTCTCTCTCCACCTCGTCTTCTGCCTCTTCACTTGCCAAGTCCAAATCGTCCACCTCGCCGTCCCGTCGCTCGCCAACCCGTACCGGATCGCCACGCAAGATTGTCCCTTATGGCGACGAATCCATCGTGACCTCGACTGGTGGTGAGTCATCCATGTCCTTTGCGGATTCTGCATTTGGCGCCTCGTTTTCCGAAACCATGCGTCCCAACTCGACTGCAAACAAGTCACGGTCGCCGTCGCGGTCGTTGGCTGCGGCCGAGGAATCCGAGCCCTTGATGCACTCGATAAACGAGACTGCAGGCGGCGGTGACGACGAAGACTTTGGCAAGACGATCACGCGCGGCGGCATGGACTTTGCGGCGGCAACGGTGGCGAGCACGGACGAGGCGCAGCGCAGCCAAGTACAGGGCACCAACAACACTTATGTCAAGTCGCTGTTGGCCGTCTTGTCGGTGGCGGTGGGTGTGGCAGTTGTGTCGTATGCGTCCATGTAATCTGCTCCCTGTGTCTCACTTGCGCTGGCCCAACGTCGTTTCTTTCTCTCTTCTCTATTTTATTCCTCTTTCTTGTTGTCTGTCTTTCCCTGCATGTGTCTGCATTTATCGTGTTCTTGTTTTTGTCTATTCTGCTTCTCCCCTGTGATTGTTGCTCTTGGTTCACGCCCAAAGATTTTGTGGATTGGTTTGCCATTTTCATTTTTCGTTCCCGTAAGTTGTCAATACATAGTCGTGCTCCCGTCTGTGTGCAGCGACCCCTCGGCGCTGGGTGTGACCTGCGAAATCGATGAGATTCAGTTGTCTCAGAGCTGTCACGTTACCGTACACGGCGCGTCAAAGCCATGGCCCTACCGTGCTGACCACTGACAAGGTATACACAATGGCTTGCCGTCGGGTTCAATTCGGTCCACAACCGGCGAAATGGTCGGATCGGTCTGTGCGTGTTTCACCAGCCCTTGCTCTGAAGGTGGGAGGGAGTTGGATGCGCCTTCTCAAGAGCGATGCAGCGTCGAATCGTGCGCGCGGACCCTGGTCACTAAGGGGGCAGAAAAGGCTGCAAAGAGCCGAGGCGATAAGTATTTACTGCCGCCATGCCAGGTTCTGCATCACGCCGCCCACGCCAACATGGGCATCCGATCCGACTGAACTTATTGTATCAATTCTGAGTCATGCTATTTTTCGGTGCTTTGGATCATTACCCGAGTGAATGGCCACCATCGTTCGTTCCTCAACGAGGAGAACAACGCTTGGACTTGTTCACATCTACATATCCATGCTCTTCAGAATTCACTGAACCCAATCGCTCAACCTGAACAGAGTGTGAAGCACTTAGTAGAGGAGACAACGTCGAGTCAATGCAAGACAAAAGAGTTCGATTCGCGGAAAACAACACAATACTTGCTCAATCCCATCTACCTGCCCTGGCCATACTCGACCCCACCCGCCGCCAACATCTGCTTGACCAATTCCTCGGCCTCCTCCTTTACCCTGGCCATCTCTGCCCCACCCCTTTCCACGGCGTCCTTGCGCGCATTCACAACCGCCTCACTTTCCCTGACCCGCTTAGCCACCTTGTCCCTGCCCTCAAACACTGCCGCATATCTGTCCCTCGCCTCGGGACTCAACACAATGCACACGACGCCAACAACTCTGCAGCCCTCGCGGCTTGCAACGTCACACTGATTGCAGGGGCGAGCTGATTGGCCATGAGCTCGGCAACATTGGGCACGTCCGGCCGCGGGTAGTACAAGAGCAAGCCCGCGAGCAATGCCCACGTCACGTGCTGGATGAGTTGTAACGAGTAGTAGGGAAGGTCCGAGCGCAAGTAATGTTGGCCGAGCCCGAGATCGGCAAGGTCAAAGATGCCAGTGCGCGCGCACAGGTCCAGCGTGGCGAGGATGAGGATGGTCCAAACCGAGAAGCTACGCCAGCCGGACCGCCGCGCGCTCAGAGTTGCGAGGCCAAACAGGATGGCGGCCGCGAGGTACGGGCGGAGGAGGGAAGGCAGGGCGTGGACAAAGTAGGAACTTGACAAAACCGCAGACCCATTGTCATCAGCCGACGCGGCGTCGCGAATGAGATCGTCGAGTTCGGTTGGCGAGCAATAGGTGCATGTGAGCAAAGGTTGTGGCCCAAGAACCGCATACGCGGAACGCAGCGATGGGTAGGTCCGAAGGAGGCGGTACAGGGCGATGATCTGGTCGCCCGTGGTGGAAGGTAAGTAGCCGCGCGGGAGCAGCGACCCGTCCATGGGCATGGTGGGTGCAATGGCCGGATCACCAGATTCGCGCAGGGTGGTAAGGAGACGGGCAGTCGAGGCGCGGAAGGCATACGACGGCGCACTGAGTGGAAGGCCGGGCGAGACAAAGAGGTCGGTGGGTTGCTGGAGCAGCGTGTAGATGGATTTGGCAATGATGGACCACAGTAGGAAGGTGGCAAACTGATCCGACCACGATGCGCTTGATGAAGAGTTGCCATTCACTGACTGGTCTGGATTGGCAGCAGCCAGGCGTTGGCGCTGCCGGGCCATTTGCCAGCGCGAGAGACCCCATGGGACCACGAGGAAGCCAATGAATGTGATCCAGCCCATTTCACAGAGTGCAAATCGATGTCTTTGGGAATTAACATTGGCATTGAGGACGCTGGAATGATGCGACACTGTATACTTTGAACCATTCCAACCATCACTCACTCAGACGCAGATCGAACAATAGTGGGCCACCGATCCATCCGTCGCGTCCCAACTTTTGCCTCTGTGTCCGCACCCCCCCCCTTTCAACGACAAAATGGTCGGTGAGGAAGGCCAGCAGCATATCAATGTACACATACACATGCCACTCGATGCACACCAAGTACGCATATAAACTGCATCAGCCACAGCCACTACCATGTCGGACAAGAAGGGCAAGAAGAAGGACAAGAAGGACGAGGCGGGAGGTGTGTGTTCCACCATTGGGTCCAATTGGCAGTCCTCTTGTGCCGCAATCTCTAAGACGGTGCTTGTATCGTGATAGGGCCGACCGAGGGTACCGCCAAGCCCGCTGTGGCTATGGATCCGGTCCTGGTCGACATGTATGAGCTGAAAATCAAGGACTTGCTCGAAAAGATTGACCGAGCGTGCGGCTCTTCATTCGTCCCACCAGTCTCGTTGCAAGTGCAGCTAATACTGAAGTCTGATTGGCAGAAAGGAAAAGCAAAAGGCTCTTCAAACCGAGAATGAAATGCTTCTCAAAGCACAAACCAAGTCCGTCTCCGAAAAGGTGTGTGGTGCTCTTTCTCATTCTCTGCCAAAACAGGGGTTATGGAACTGACAAGTAAAGGAGAATCATGACACCGGGAAAAGCAAGACATTGTCGAATTCCTCCGAATCGAGCTCGCTAACCACGAAAAGACGCTTGCTGAAACCGAAGACAAACTGGCCGCCCTCGACCGCGAAAAGCAAACGCAATCACGCATGCACGCCGACCAATATGAATCGCTGACCTTGAAAACCCGCGACGAGCGCGAGCAACTGCAGCACAAGATTGCCAAACTGACCACCGACCTGGCCGAACTGTCCGAGTTTCGCGGCCGCAAAGATGCCATGGAACGCGAGCTGCAGGAGCTCGAGGCCGAGCTCGAAGAAAAGGAGCGCGCGTTTCGTGCAGAGTCGGCCGCGCTCGAGCGCAAGTTTTTGCAGGACAAGCATGTACTCAAGCGCGAGATGATGGCAAAAGTCACAGATGCCGTGTCGAGTTTTCGCAAGGTGGCTGATACGCAAATGGCCGAGACAACAAAGCGCGCGATTCGCGAGAACTTGATGGCAACCAGTCAGTTGCGAAAGATGGCAGGCAAGACGGCAGAGTTGTTGGCTGAGAACGAGCAGTTACGGGCAGCAAATGCGAGCCTGCGGATCGAGACCGAGGTGCTGAACGCTGGGCAAAAGGAATTGGCCAAGAAGAATGCCGGAGCGTATCAATTGATTCGCCGATTGGTAGCCAAGCTGGATGCGGCAAAGGTCCCGATTGACAAGGAGGATGTGAGACTGGCCAAAGGCGCGTTGCCGCATGCCGACTGGCAAATGACCAGAAATATGCTTGATGCGCTGGTGATCCCGGAGTACGACCCGACTCAGCCGACATCCATGTCCAGCTCTGCGTCTTCGTCGGCAGCAAACATGGCCAGCCCAATTGCGCCAGGTAAGCATCGCCACCGCTCGTCGTCGAGCTCGTCGCGTGAGATGCATCAGCTCCAGCAACAAGTCCGCCAACTGGAATCCAAATGTGCGCGCACCGACCACCAAAGCAACCAAATGTCGAGTACCCTCAAAGAGCTTGCGCGCGAGCTACAGTCCCATGTCTACTATCGGGTTCTATCTGCAACACCCACCCGCTCGTCGTCACCGAAAACGCCCGACCATCGCCAGATTGCCAGAAGCGACACAAACTCTGCCCAGCCGCCAACCCAGATTGTTCCCAAAATCGTCAACCGCTTTCTCCACGACCTCCAGAGTAACCGAATCTCGGTCCAGCTGCACTTTCCCAGACCGTCATCGCCAGTACCCGGCCGATTGGCAGTGCCCCCAGGCGGCACCAACTCGCTTGTCGCGAGTCCAGCGAGGGGACAAGCAACCAGCTCGGCCGCAAGTCCAGACAGTTCCATCTTGGCATACAGCGCGGCGAGTACGCCAATGCGAGCTGGTGGTGGTGCTCATGACGGAGAAGAACATGGGCACTATCATGCTACAAGTACGCGCAAGGTGGTCGGATTGGATGTGGTACGTGGATTCACACCGAGACCCGAGAGCGCGTCTCGATTGTTGTACATATTGATTGAATTCATGCGCCATGCCAATGTTTAGATTTTGCCCCACATCCCAGTATCGATTCCGAATATTTCGGTCGCGGTAACGGGTCATCGAGGATCGAGTCATGGAGATGAACTTGGCGTTGCCCATGGCCATGGATGAAGATAGACGTTGACAGGGTCGTGTGTGTGAGTTGCGTCATGTAAGAAGAAGAGGTACTTGGAGCCAATCAATTGTGGTTATTTTCCGGTGCAGAGCCCCAGGCGAAACGCCAAATTTGACGGTTGACAAGACAGGTTTGGGAAATGTGCGATGGAAAAGACGCTGTGTTGCCAGCCAATGCGTGCAGACATGAGAATTTGCCTCCGCCGATAAAGAGTGGAGGAAGGTCGGATCGTGGGGGGTCGAAAGCAACGGTGCCAAGACACAGATTGAAGGGCAGAGAATGGAGGATACACACATAAAACAGAAAACGTGAGAAGAACAAAAGTGTGTACTGTAAAAAGGTCGACAAGAGGAGTCAAGTGCGTGCGGCGAAATGGACAACCGTGAAACCCGTCGCAATCGTTTCACCCAAACCAAAAGTACGACGACTTTCGCCCGTGTGCCCCACCTTTCCCATCCGCGCCAAGCTGCTCAAACTCAAATGTGCTCACGCGATCCTCGCCAACCCGATTCCCATTCACGCAATGAAATACTCATCCGAGTCGCTCCCATCGTCTGACCCATACGACCCGCCCGCTCCTTCGCCTTCTAAATCCGCACGGCTAATCACATTGAGCGACAGCGAGCTTGGTCTGCGTGGAATGGCACCAAGCCCAGATATCCGACGTGCGGCTTGTTCCGAGACTGATGCAGACGCCGTCAAGTTGTTGAGTATGATGGATGGGTGCGGGCGTGCCGAGTACGATGAGTGCGACGTGGCCGGGCGGGTGGGTGGGAGGGCGTGGCGCGGTAGGGTTTCGGAGGGGTTTGCGTCGAAAGCCGGTGTGGTTGATGATGAACTCTTGGTGAATTGGACGGCACAGAGGGTGGGATCGCAATCGAGTGCCGGTGTTGCGGGCGAGCGCGACCTTTGGGGCTTCGTGGTCGGGCAGGTGGAGCAATGATTGGCGGTGACGTACACGCAGAGGTTGGGTTGCCTCGGACTGGCGCGTCAGACGGTTGAAGCGGGTCTGGCTGCCGGCGACTTTGTACTGACGACATGCGCTGAGGGGGTGAAGGTGCAGATCCGGAACGGTACAAAAAGTGTTGATGCTCGTCTCGCCGGCCTCCACTCAATGAGTGTGACAGCGGGTGCGTCGGAAGTGCAGGAGGCATCCCATGCGAGGAACCCGACTCCAAGTCCCGCTCGGTATGCATTCGGAAATGCGATCCATGACGTCGCCGAATGATAATGAGAGCAACCATGGCCGAAAACATGAGTGCGAGGGAAACGGGAAACGCAATGAGGGTGGCAAGCGCGGATGCAGGTAGGCCAGTGTTGGACGAGTCCAGGGCCGCGGACCCACCAGAGGGACCTGGGTTTGCTAACGTCGAAGAAGGCTGCGACCCAGGTGGTGACGGTTGGAGTGTGGCGCCAGGTGCAGGTGAGGATAGAGTCAATGAGGCCGTTGGCGCGAGATTAATCTGCGTTGCTGTTGGAGTTGTAGAGGACGATGCCCACGCGTTGTCTCCTCCGTTCCACGATCCCGAGCCGGATCCCACGCCGGATCCATCGGTACCGTTGGGCAACGATGGCGATGGAGTGGCAAGATAGGTTGTTGTTGATGATGACAATGAAGATTGCATGTTGTTGCCTGATGGTATGCTTTGATCGACTGGGGAAAAAGAGGGTGCCAAAGCGGGTGCTGCTGGCGGTGTGGTGGTGGGCGTGAGCGGTTGGGAACTGCCAGTGGTTGCCGCTGCGGTCTCCGAAATCACGCTCCACGTCAAGGCCGCGTTCCCATTACCTCTTCCCGCGGAACTCGCGCCAGGACCGTGATCGAGGGCCCAAAACACGTTGGCAGGCGATGGGGCGGCGGCGGCAGTAGGCGGGAGCCCTCCTCTGCTGGGAATGGCATTTGCATCGCTGTTGCCCCGAGCACCAGTTGGCGACATGCCAGTGCCAGGAGACGACACTCCTGGATTGCGTGATCCATTGATACTCCCACTCGCTGACGCTTGGTGCGCGTTTGCGCTGCTGCTGCTGCTGTCACTGGCAATCACGTTTGCTGACGAAGACATGACGGGATTGGTCTACTGTATCGGCATGTGCTAATGCGTCTATTTGAGCTCATGAAACGTGCTTGGTTGAAAGACGAGGACCGACTTGGGATATGTAGTTACTTGGGATATGCTTGACCAAGGCGGTCCGTTGGGTTCTTGAGGCGGTGTTTGCGAGCTAGAGCAGGAACGGGAAAGGCAATGTTGCGTCACTTGACAGCTTGCGTCCAATGCTTCGGGTTACGTGAATACGGCAGTAATGACATCGTCTAGTCATGGCTCTACTTTCGATTGGCCTTACCGACAGCCTGCTTCCCAAACCCCAATGACAGGATGGTAAACATCATGACGCGTCAAGCTCCGCTCCCTCACAAACTCACAAAGGTGGTGCGGTGCTCAGTGTCCGATGAAGGCATGCCTGCATTGGCGTCTGGTAGGTATGGTGGATACCAACCTGCTCCCACTTGCAGGTAGTAAATATTACATAAATTCGGTCGGGTGATGACCGTCGCCACATGCGTGACCAGGCTACGGGAAAAGTCATGGGCGGGCGAAAGAAAAAAAACAGCTGATCTTCGTTCATTCCACCGCAAAGCAATTTGACAGCATTCACGCAGAGTACGAGTAGATATGCACAAAAAAGCGAGACCAGGCTGGTCACGAGCGACAGCACGGCGGCTAGCTGACAGCCGCCTCCTTGGCCAAATACTTGACCGCCTTGACCACAAACGCGTTGATCTCGCGCTGCGTGTACGGCTCACCAACCGGCGGCACATGCAGAAACAGTGCCCGCCCTTGATATTGATGCGGGTGCCCGACATTGCCGCTCTCGTGCTTGCTCGACAAGGACGCGTCCTCACTCACCTCGACCTCTTTACCCGTCGCCGACATTAGCGCCGCAACCATGCGCGGCAAATCGAGCTGCGTCTCGCATACATCCTCGACTGCCACGACTGGTTGACGACCCTTGCCGCCCGCTCGGATGTGGTTCTTTGTGGATCCACAGAAACGACAGTTGCTGCTTGTTGCTCGCGAACCGCTCGAGGCGAAACTTGCCTGGGAGTCCGACACCAACGTGCAGAGCGAATGCCGGCCGGTGCTCGGCCCAAGCGCGGTCAAGGACATCGCGAACGGCCGTCGGGGAGGAGCCTTGGGGAGTCAGGTGGGTCACGAGACGGGTGCCAGGGGGAGGCTTATAGGTGAACGCCAAGCGCACAATGGCCGAATTGGACGGATTACGGTAGGGAGCGCTCGTCGAGCCCGTAACAAGGATGGTTTTTGCGTCGGGCTGATGATTGATGTATGACTTTGGCCGAGATGGAATGTTGATGATGATGTTCAAGAGCTCAAACAAGAATTCGACAATGCCCCACGAGAATACCACCGGCGATGGTATCTCGGCATCCAGGCGCCGAGAATCATGGCACGCGGCACCAAAAGACGACTGGCCCAACCGGCCCGCCAGAGTCGGTAAGATGTGGTCGAGTTGCCGGCATACAAATCGGCGTTGATCGTCGGTGTCATTGACAGCCAATGGGTTCGTGCTGGCGGCGGCAAGGGTGGGCCCGGCGGGGACCCTTGCGCTGGAGGGAATGCTCCGTTGCAAACTTGTGCGAGTGAATATGGGGCAAGACATGCAGCGGCAGCCGGCGGTCCGACTCGCTGTCAAGGATCGCAAGCTCATGAGGGACATTGCCATGATTTCATTGCTTTTGCATCGATGCTGAAATGATGATGCCAACGAATACAGTCAAAGAGAAGGGAGACTCCCCATTTTTAACTTGCTCAGCTGCTGAGCCGCCAAGTCACCAATTGACACACGCCGCGGGATGGATGTAAATCTTCTGTGGCCGTGTTGTCAGTGGTGACGTGCCGGACTGCATGCCAGAACAGGGCCTCAGACGCATCTCTTCTTCCCAGACTCCAAAAAAAACGGGGCTGGCGTCGACGACCAACCACCATGAGAAAGGCGAAGAATTACATCTCGATGACTTGGTGCTACATATACAGACAAGACAGGGGGGATGCCAGGTCATCTTACTCGAGACGGTATGCCGACTCACTAACAACCGCCTCTTTAACCAGTACTCGACGGCCTTGACCACAAAGTCGTTGATCTCGTCTTGCGTGTACGGCTCACCCACAGGCGGCACATGCAAAAACAGGGCCCGCCCTTGACACTTGTGCCCGTCGTGGTCGCCACCGTCATGCTTGCCCGACAAGTACATGCTGGACGTGTACGTAAAGTCACACAAGTACTGGCCAGCGTCTTCACTCACCTCCACCTCCTTACCCGTCACGGACGACAGCGCCGCAACCATGCGCGGCAAATCGAGCTTTGTCTCGTACACATCCAACGCATCGTCCTCAGCCACGGCGCGCGCCTTTTGATTCAGCTCCGGCATGAGCTTTGCCGCCGCGCGGTTTGCAGGCCGCATTAGTGCCGGCATGGATGCGACCGTGGGGCCAACATACTCGCCGCGCACGTCATGGGACCAGTACCCAGTGTTGCGCGCAAACCTTTCGAGGCGAAACTTGCCTGCAAGCCCGACGCCAACGTGCAAGGTGAACGCCGGGCGGTGCTCGGCCCAGGCGAGGGGCAGGGCGTCACGCACGGCGGCGTAGGCGACTTCGAGTTTGGGCAGGGTCACGAGGCGCGCGCCCGCGGGGGCAGTCAAGGTCGAGGTGAGGTGCGCTACGGCCAGGTTGGATGGGTTGGTCGTGTGGTGCAAGAAGGGGCCAAACCCAGTGACGAGGATCGTCTTGGTCGGGGCGGCAACAGCCGAGTCGGTGGATGGAGTGGTGTGGTGGTGGTGGAGGTCATTGTGAGTTCTTGGAAATCAATAACAGAGTGATTTTTCATGAGGTTGGGAGAGAGAAAGAGGGAAAATGTCTCTCACAGATCGATATTGATGCAGCGGACGTTGAATAAACATTTGATCATCACCAAAATAGATCAGCCAGCATGGCGGCCAGCAGTGGTGCGAGACATGGCCCGGACATTTTGCCCCGAGCTGATCCGCATCATTTTAAAATTTTTACGGGATGCATGTATTAAGATTGGATTACGCAAGCAGACATGCTGGAAATATCCCCTCATCCCACCCACTCCCGGCTTTGTCAATGCTGCCGACACCCGCCGCTTCCCTCCTTGACGCCCAACGTCCACGGGCCAGGCGCCGTCTGCACACAGGACCACCACCTTGCTGTGCGCTCGGGCAGCTCGCGGACAATGTCCAGCACGGACGAGCCCGTCGACGAGCGCAGGATTTGCGCCAGTGGGGCTGACGGATCCAGGCTTCTTGCGTGCAACTTGTGGGGAAAGTTTGCGGGTGAGAGACCCAGGCCGAGCGACGTGAGCGAGTCGGAGAGGCGCAGAAATTCGAGCACAGAGAGGCGGCCGTCACCTACACACGGAATGTCGTGGAAGCGTAAGGTACAGACACAACGGTGGCAACTGCATGAATGGATTGGTAAATACCATTGGTGTCGAGAACGCGACACATGACGTCGATTTGGACGGGCGATAGGTACACGCCAATTGCCCGTGCCGCCCGAAGAAACAGTTCTGGAGAATTCAAGCGTCGCTGGTGAGACAGTTGCCTGGGCTGGGACTTGTTCAACAAGAATATCGAGCAGACGACGTACCCGAATCAATTGTCCGATCCGCCCGTACCTCCATCTCAGTCACGTTACTAACAACCCTGACGGCCTCCAAAAACTCACCCGTCCGATGCACCAGCTCGTCAAATGCTGCCCATTCCTCCTTGCTCACTGATGCTTGCGCCAACTGCGCATCGCTCGTCACCTGCACCAGCCTTGCCCTGGCACCCAGTGCGTCATCACCGGTGCCCGTGTACATGGCGAGCAGGACCCATGCGAAATCCGCACCAGTCATGACGGTCCCGTTCAGTGCGGATGCGTGGGTCGAGTAGATGGCCGACGACAGCGACTTGCGCAGCGACGTGAGAAAGTGTGTAAATTCGTGCAAGTGAATCTGTTGGCCGTGCGGAAACAATGGATGAATCCACGATTGACCTTGACCATCCTCAACAACAACATGATCCTGGTCGGGCGACACTGGCCACAGGGGGTGCCCGCATGCCGTCGTGACTGCGCGTTTGAGCTCGTCGGCAGAGAGCGTTCCGCTGCCGTCCACATCGAGCACACGAAACGCGGTCGTGTATGCGACCACGGCGTTGACAAGAGTTTGCCAATGAGCAGCAGGTCGGCTGGCGTCAGGATCGGGTCCGAGGGGACAGACCCGTTGGCGAGCGCCGTGGCCGTTAGCAACGACGTGAGCGGCGAAAGGTACTCGGGCAGTGCAGGGTCGTTGAGATCAGATGAGGATGCTTCGCCGGGAGCGGTGGCGTCGTCAGGCAAGGCGCGCACAAGGGCGCGGACGGCGTCGGGGATGGAAAGGCCGGCAGAGGCTGCGTCGGAGCAGTAGGCGTCGTAGAGTGGAAGTGAGGACAAGTGTGTGAGGTGAGCCAGGCGCGCAGCGAGCAGCGAGTTGCCGCCGATGTCGAGCGCTTTGGTGGTGGCTGTTGCGTGGGCAGAACGAGTAGCAGGCTCGGCATGGACGGATCGACCCGAGGACTTTGTGGCCGTAGTGTTGGTATTGGCGCCAGCGGCAGCAGCGGCGTGCGGCGAAAACTTGTACCACAGCACCTCGGAAAAGATGCCAATGAGAACCGAGGCGGCGCAGGCGGCGGCCAGAATGGCTTGCGCGGGTGCTTCCTGGGCCGAGGCGGAGGCGGAGGCGGGGGTGTTGCCGACGAGGAGAATGAGCGGCGAATGGCGACGCTGCGAGACAGGGAGACGCCGCCGGAGAAGGGACCGTAACGGGACCGGCGCCGTGAATCACGACACGGCCGCCACCATTTGGCAGCAGCGAGTTCGGCGGCAGCAGCACTCTGGCGGCATAGGATCGCAGGAGGGACATTTGCAGACAAGTTGCGGGCACTGGCAAAGGCGGTGGGTGGTATCTCGTGGGTATCGAACCATCTGTATTGACCACTAACAATATCCTGTACTCTGAATAATCCACACAAAACACACAAACAAGCACACAATTGACCGCGGCACCACCATAACCATAACCATAGCCATGAGGTATGTAATACAAGCTGCCAGCAGCTCCCATCTGATCTCATCTCACGGTTCCATTCCATACCAGCCTACATACCATACGCTCACTGAGCCGCCCCGCTCAACACATCCTGAATCGCTACCAAAAACTGGTCCCTGACGGCCTTGCGTCGGCACTCAACCACATACACCTTGCCCTTTCTGCGCCTGCGCTTCATCACGTCCCTGGCCCTGGGTGGAATCCACAGCGTAAAGCACGTCTGGTGCGGGCCCTCGTGGACCGTGGCCACGGGCGGCTGCGTGTTGGGTAACCACGACGTGATGGGCGGCGGATGGACTGGAGCGGTTGAGGGCGATGACGGGGATGCCGGGGACCAAGCAGGGACGGTTGCAGACGACTGCCCTTGAGGATCAAGGGCCGTGCCATCCTCCTCCTCTTCATCACCGCTCTCTTGATCCGTTGTTGACGACGACGACGACCCGTCCTCGCCAAACCCCAACCCTTCCTCATCCCATACCTTCCCAACCACCTCGCCCCACATTTCGTCCACAGCGCTCACACCCGACTTTGCATTCACATATCCCACCAGCACATGCGCTCGCCCACTCGCCAGTCCAATCCGCCTCACCACCTTATACACGCCTGATACGCGCCGCGACGCCGACCGCGCCTCGGCCGACGACGCACTCGTCACGGCAACCCTTCGGCTCAGCACCAACAAGTCTGCGCCGCGCGTCACCACGAGCAGTGCCGGGCGAAACTGCGAGCGGTATTTTGATTTCAAATGCACCCGGTGTGCCACCACTACCGCTCCGGGCGACACTCCCACCCCCGAACACCACATGCGCGCATCGGCCTTGAGGTCGACGGCCGCCGCGGCGACTCCCGTACCCGTCACGGACGCGAGCACGTGTTGGTTGTGCGCGAGCACTCGCGCGTACACTTGACATGCCTCGAACCGCGCCTGATGCACGCGCACAATGGCCGTGCATATCCGGTCGACCCAGACGTGCAAGCCCGCGTGCGATCCGGCCGCCAATTCGCACCCGCGGTCCACGCGCTTGGATTTGGTGTCGGGCGCCATGGGGTGCAACGAGAAGGTGGCCGAGGGGGCGACGTGGGCGGCCAGGACGCTTGCGGGCGTACCGGCAAGTGTCACGAGCGGCGTGCCGGGCGCGGCGTGTGTTGCGAGCGTGCGGAACGCGTGAAAGAGCTTGGGCACTCGGCACATGGCGTGTGGATGTGCACGCGCACAATGTCGAGCAGGTCGACGAGCCGGGTTGATGTGAGAAGAGGGACAGGTCCAAGTCGGGGTGCGGGTGGATGGCGTAGCAGTGTGCCCGCTGGAGGCGGTGGTGAGTCGGTCAAGTTGGCCGTTGCGGGCGACAGTTGGGGGGAGATGCATCGAGCGGTGCGTGCGGCGCAGGGTAGCGAGAAAAGCAAAGGAACCGGCCGTGATCACCGACCTGCATCGCGAATCGCGTTTCCCACGTGCTGAATATCGACAGGGCCGCCGTGGCCAGTTTGGTGTGCCCGGAATCGACCTGCGTAGAAGATATCCTTCGGCCAATGCCCCTCCATCACCGTCACCCGAGAAGGAACGTGAAGGGCAAAGACGCAGTTCAAGCACGTGCGACTTTTCGACGAACCAAGGGCCCACAACGTACGCACAGCCACCCTCCCGGTTTACATTTGCCGGGATCCACCACAACCGGTCTCCACGGCGCCACGCGACTTGCAACTGAGCCCTGTTGTCACGAACCCATTGCCTCACCTTGACGGGGGTATCCACATTGCTCTCATCGGTCAACACTCGGAGCGCCTCTTGAGCCACCTCGGCCACGGTCAACTCCCACTTGTCGACGGGTACCTGCACTGCACATCGAGACCCAGGCGCGTCGGGCAGATACATTTCGACCGTCAGTGGTACGTGTGGGCGCCTAGCGAGCGGCAGGGCGCGCAAAATGGCACGATACCAGTTGACGCCCACATCGAGCGAGGGCGAATGGAGGATCCAAGCGAGCGACGAAGCCGGCGATGCGTGGATTGACAGCGACAAATCGGAGGGGGCGTGCAGGGCCAAGGTGGCCGTGTGCAGCGGTAGTGTATGGATGGGATGCGTTGGCGAGAGCGACTAAAGAAACGGAGGATGAGTGATTGTCATGGCCACAAGCAGAAGCACAGCAGAGCATACCTGGACATCACAAAACACAATCTGAGCCCGGTCGACCCGATTCCAGAGTCGTCGTCGTTGTTGACGGGTTCGTTCGGATCCACAAGCAAGTACGCGTGGTACTCGCGCCAAAACACCATCTTTGACTCCTTGCGCGACTTGCGCCCATCCGTGTTGCCCGCGTGATGTGGTCGGTGCCATCGGAGCAAGACTTGGCTTGCATAGGCTACGTGCAGAGGGGCGAGGCGCTCGGCGTGGGTGCGGGACGCTGCGATGTCTGTGGATGAGGCAGACGACGAGCGCCGGGTACAAGTGGTGGCAAATGACAGACAGGGGGATAGGAGACTGCGGAGAAGTGAAGAGGGCGACTTTCGCATGTTGAACTGTGGAGATGGTTGGTTGGCGGCGAGGGTTCGGTCAGACGATGAACCTGTGGGGAGCGAGTCGGGAAGCGAGAGGGACGAGTGGCCCAGGGACGGCGTGGTGGTTAACGTCGCCGACGCCGATGGGTGGCGGGCTCGTTGTTGGTCGTGGGAACCAGGACTCGGTGGTGGATCAGTGATGGTGCCATAATTGGCAGGTTGACCACTCTCCGTTGAGCTAGGGACCTGGACAAGGTTTGGCGGATCGAAAGACGCGGCCAGTGCCGACTGGAATGTGGGACAGGTGGACACAAGGGATTCGCGGCGTCTAGACTCTGTGCGATCCGGATGCCGTTCGGGTGACAAGGGAATGGATGGAGTTGGGGCCAAATCAGAGTCCTGAAAGGAAGAGTTGCTGGTCGTGGTCGTTGTGCTTGATTGGTTTGAATTGGTTGAGTTGAGCAAGTCAAATGTCGAAAAACTTGGGATAAGCATGGGAGCAGACACTGACCGAGCGAATGCTGGCCGTGGCCGTTGTGACCGCGTTCTCAGGCTCGCCACGGGTCCCTCTGCAGCAGCGGCCACATGCTCTGCATGCGCGAGTGGTGCCGGGTCACTGTGGTCGACAATGCGCACATGGTGCTGCGGTTGCTGATGGCCTGCAGGTGACTCTGGTCTCGCTGGAGTGGCCAAGTCGGTGGTGGCGGTGGCGGATCGTCGTAGGGCGGAAATGAGATGCCGAGGTCGTCGTCCTGCGGATTCAGTCGCTGGCGCTGCTACAGAAGATTGTGATGTCGGTGCTGTGCTCGCGGGCTGGTCATTGTCCGCGGCGGCGGTCCCAGCAGTGGTGGCCGATCTAGGCAGATGGATAAGGCCAGCAAGAGGGCTGTGGCGGTATCAGGTGAGCAGGTGGAGCGGGTGGCGGACATCGAGGTGCGGGTAAGATGCCGGGAATAAAGACACGCTGCTGCTGCCGCTGGCCCGGGGTTGGAGTCTCGGCGGGCGCCGCCAACATAGCCAAGCTGCCACCATCACGACCACTCAGGCTGGCAAGGCAACTTGAAGGCTGCCCGCCTGAGAGTTGGAGGATGGTGGCGGCAAGTCGGGCGAGGGGGGTCGGGCAGAATGCTTGCCATGATTGCAGTGCTCATGGTGTGAGTTGTTGAGTCAGCTCATGGTAGTCGTCTGCCATCAATACCATCACTTTGGCGATGCTTGATCACGGTTCACGGTCCTCCGCGCACCGATCACGATCCGGCGGCGGCGGCGGCGGCGGCAACGGAGTCAAATAAACGTGAACGCGGTCTTTAGCCGAATCGAATCCGTCCATCCCATCACCCACCCCTGCTGGTACTGTGTGTATTGTGCGCATGAGCCACACGCCGAGCAACAATAACGATGAGTCATCCACTGCTCACGTCGCGCCTGCCTGCCGCCCACGATCCCGCGGCAACCTGGCTGCTCGTCCTCGACAACCTGCCGCCTCCCGCCGAGGCCACGCCCGCCGCCACTTTGTCGGCCCTCACCGACTCTATCCTGCTGACGGCCTTTCTCTCCACATCCGACTCGCCCGACACGCCCGTCCGCCTCTACGCCGCAAACCTCCACTCGTCCACGCTCCAGCCCTTCCTCGCCACCTCGTCCAAGTCCACAGCCGACTACTATACACTCCTCTACAATGCGCTCACCAAGATCGACTTTGCCGACGCCACGCAGCACGTCCAGCTCACGCTGAACCTCGACCCGCTCACCAATCTCGTTGACCTGCAATGGAAAACAACCCCCGTTGGCTCGGCCTTTTCCTTTGTCCTCGGCGCAGTCACCTTACAGCCCGTCACGGATTCATTGCGCGTCTCATTTGCTCAGCAAATGTACCTTGCTCGCTTGGCAGACCAGCAGGCCCAGTACCTCGACGTGATTGCAAAGCACCAGGCCGAGGTGGCCGCCGTCAGGCAAGCCCGCCAAGTCGCGCTCGACGAGCTCATGGTGTTTGCGTGGGCAGCTAGGGAGAGGGAGGATGCCATGTTGCTCAAGTTTCAGGCACTCTTGAATGAAAAGAAGCGCAAGGTGAAAAAGGTACAGGCCGAGAACCGAAAGTTGAAGCTTGTGGCAGCTGGCTCCTCCACCGGGTTTGCGGATCAGACTCCCATGGATGTGGATCAACCAGGGATGGTGCAGACGACGAGGGCATTGTCGCCAACCGTGAAAACAACAACCGCCATCGGGTCGTTACCTCCTCCTCCACCTCGTCATTACCAGCAGCCGAGCCGGCCAGTGGTGGCGGCAAGCAGCAGAAGAAGATCAAGAAGTCCACCAAGTCCAAGCGGAAATCCACCAAATTCATCAGCGACTCGAGCGACAACGACGACCAACCAGCAGCCAAACCCACGGGTCCGGTTCCTCCAGGAATCTTGCCACCTGGCCGGCTCGAGTTCCCCGTGCTTCCCATGCAACAAACGCGCATTGGTCCAGCTCGGTACATATTGTTCATGCGTCCCTCGAGTCGAGGTGTTTGTATTCGAATGATCTGGCTGACACTTGTCACTCATCGTGTCACAGAACACTCAGCGGCGGTGTGCAAGATCCACTTCCGCTCCGCTCAAACCTAGGCATTGGCACTGGCAGCGCGGCAACCAACACGTCTTTGTCTGGACGACCAGCGGCGTCCGCCACCGCCGGGGATTCAAGCGGGAGCGCGACCGAAAGTGGCAGCGAATTTGATCTCCCACCACAGCCTCGTCCTGCGTCTCTTGGTCAATCGGCGGGGCCATCCGCAGCAGTGGCCATGGGGGCAGCGGGGCCAAGTGGGAGCGACACGGAGTAACAGTTGCCGAGCTGGATTCTTGCACGTATTGTGACAATGAACATGGTCGGTCGTCCTTTATGTGTCCGAAGTGTGTCTGTCCGCACCTGGTCCACTTGTATCTTATCCCCTCTTTGTTTATCGAAGGCAAACGCGTGCTCAGAAAACGCGTCGATGAAACGTGATTGGTCGTCACACACTATTTTCAGACCCTCCTGCCTTACCTGTCTGGAATTCGAAGCGAGGGAAATGGGAAAAATGGGCCGAGGCTCACGGCCGTCGGTGGACACACCGGTACCTGGGATGTTATTGATAGAGAGTCACATGACGATAAGCCGGTACGAGGACCCACACGGCCACGCACATACACAAACAACTTGACGGATCGGATTGGACCCATATCCTTCAAGAGCGTCAGAGAGCCGCCGTCGTCCCTGCCGACTTGGACTTGTCCTCATCCATTTGCATCTTCTCTGCTCACGACTGCAGCATTACCCCATGCATGTTCACCGGATGAAAACTACCATTAATTGCTAGCCAACGAGCACCACAGCCCTTCCACTCATCGCCTCCCCATCCGAACCTTCCGACCACCATCGACCATCCCGATCGCCGGCCGTGTTTGCATCACATCGCTTCTCGTCACACACATCAGTTTACCCTCCCATCATGTTTACCGCCGCCCGCTCCGCCCGCCTTGTGCTCTCCGCTACCAGCCAACGATCGGCCCTTGCCGCCCCACGTGCCTGGCGCCCGGCCTCGCTCACACGATCCTTCTCGGACAAGTCTGCGACGGCCGCGTCAGATGCAGTTGCGGGCGCAACCGCAGCGCCCTCGCCCACGCCTGCCGGAGGTGACGACAACAACAAGAATAAGAAGAAGCGCGGCTCGGGCGCTTGGCGCAAGCTCAAGTGGACGGCCGTCGGACTAGGTACCATGGGCCTGGTTGCTGGGCTCGTTGTGTATCGGACGCATCCGCTCGAGCAGCAGGAGCCCGATCCGAACAAGAAGACGTATGTTCGGCATCCTGGTTTGGAATCGATTGGGAGAGAAGCGAGGGTAGACTGACCGGCTTGAGCACTCAATTGATAGGGTGGTTGTGCTGGGAACCGGATGGGGCGCCATTTCGTTCTTGCGCCGCCTCGATACCTCAGAGTACCAGGCCATTGTTGTTTCTCCCCGCGTACGCTTGCTCCTCGATGTTGCTTTCACAAGTCTGTTCCGCGAAACGCTTACTCAATGACTCGCGGTTGGCACCAAACAACAACAGAACTTTTTCCTCTTCACCCCGCTACTTCCTTCAGTCACAACGGGCTCGCTCGAATCACGGTCCATCATCACGCCCATCAAGTACTTTTTGCGGTTCAAGCCGTTTGGCGCCAAATTTGTGGAAGCCGAGGCTACCGACATTGACCCAAAATCCAAGACGGTGGAAATTTACGACAGTGGTGAAATCAAGGGCAAGGTCGAAAAGACACGCATCCCGTACGATTACCTGGTTGTGGCCGTGGGCGCAGAGTCACAGACGTTTGGCATCAAGGGTGTCCGGGAGTATGGCTTGTTCTTGAAGGGTGCGTTGTCGTGGTTGCACCATGGCCGTGGAGCAACAAGGTACTGACTCGCTGGATATTGAATCCGCTTAGAATTGTGGGACGCAAAAAAGATTCGCACGCGGCTCATGGACTGCATCGAAACGGCCGCCTTCCCCGGCCAGCCCGAGGACGAAATCAAGCGTCTTTTGCACCTTGTCGTTGTTGGCGGTGGGCCCACCGGCATCGAGTATGCGGGCGAGTTGCACGACTTTATCCAGGACGAGGTCAACAAGTGGTATCCCGAGATGACGCCCAAGGTGCAAATCACGCTCATTGAGGCCCTGCCCAATGTGCTGCCCATGTTCTCGAGGGACATGATTGAGTACACGGAAAAGAGTTTCAAGGACATGAAGATTGACTTGCTGAACAACACGGCCGTCAAGGAGGTCAAGGAGCGCGAGTTGGTTGTTGCAGACAAGGAGGGCAATAAGCGCGTGCTGCCATGTACGTTATTGATTCGATTCGCTCGTGCGTTTATCGCCTTGACTGACCCCCTTGGTGGTCCAACTCTCCCCGCAGACGGCATGCTTGTGTGGGCCACAGGTAACACTGCCCGCCCAGTCATCAAGGACTTTATGGCCAAGATCAAGGAGCAAACCAAACCGCCGCGGCATCATGGTCGACGACTACTTGCGCGTCGTGGGCGTCAAGGACATTTGGGCGTTGGGCGATTGCACGGCAACCAAGTTTGCGCCAACGGCACAGGTCGCGTCGCAAGAGGGCGCGTACCTTGCGCGTCAGTTCAATGACATGGCGCTCACGGAGCGCACGGGCAAGGACATTCTTGCGAGTTGTCCGCCATTCACGTACAAGCATCGCGCCACGCTGGCGTACATTGGCGACGAGCGCGGCGTGTCGGATGTCGAGGTACCCATCATTGGCAAGCAGATGAGCTTTTCGGGATACCAGAGTTACTTGTTCTGGAGGAGTGGTACGTTCACATTACCTGGTCGTGTGTCTATGCCGAGAGCCGTGCTGACTCGCTCCCGTATTCTCCTGAATCAGCATACTTATCCAATCTCTTCACGTTGCGGAACAAGACCCTCGTTGCCTTTGACTGGACCAAGGAGAAGATTTTCGGGCGGGACATTTCGCGCGAGTGATTGGCCACTTTTCTCACACTCGTTTGTTCCGACTTGCGCGTTGTTTTTGTCTCCTCTTGCCACCCTACATTCGTCACATAGCTTTGTCTGTCGTTATTCCTCCCCACTGTATGTATTTAGCCGTCATTGCCTTGCTGCTTTTGCGTCTTTCATTCGACTGAGTGTGCGATTATGCTGGCTGGTGACAATTGCTCGCAAGACGGCTTCACCTGCGACTGGGCGGCTGCCAGCATTAGATGGACCTGCATTACATGCGCCAAATACGCAGCTGCGGCTGTTGACACATGTGACGGGAACTAACTCTTAGTCCCGTGCACCATGTTTACAGGATCGAGCGATCAGTCCAAGTGACTCATCGTACCCATGCCAGGAACGCGGCGTCTGTTCCCTCCCTTGGTCCTTACACTGCCCCCTTTTCGTCGGGCTCCATTTTGCTGCGGTGCCTGAGGCTCCAATACACATGTGCTTGGATATAGATTGAATACGCCAAGGCATCCGACCTGCGCACATTGAGGATTTGCGAGCGGGAAGGTAAAAGACTTGATGCTGGGCATTGGCATACACCAATCCTATCTTACATGGCAATGCTCAACAGGCCACGGGCGGAGGTAACCCGACAGCGTCACAATTGGCGCACGGGCGTCGTGCTGCGGACAGTCTCTCGTGATCGGATGATTTGTGCGAATTTCTCGCAGATTTGCTTTCTTCGTGTGGACTCATCCTGAATCCAAGTGCATCAGAAGCAATGCGATGTCAACAATGGTGTGACGCTGTGTACATTATTCTCGAACATACAAGCACATTCCCACATTGCAGTCCAAATACGCACGCCCGCGCTCGCCGCACACATCGCTAGTCACATCCCCTCGTTTCTCTTGTGTAGCGGACATTGCTGCCACATCTCATCCGTCCTCGTTGAACAGATCGCACCCAAAAAGGACCCGCGGATCAAAGCACCGCCACCGAGTTTGCTCGCCAACCTGCTTGATCGCATCCATGTCGTCGGCCGTCAACTCAACCAATCGCAAGTTTTCCTCGAGCCGCGCAAGGTTGGTGGACTTGGGAATCACACACGTGCCGCGCTGGACGGCCCATGAGAGCGCGATTTGCGCAGTGGAGCATGAGTGGCGGGCGGCGAGCGCGACGAGTGTGGGGTCGGTCAGGAGTTTGGGAGCCGGCGGGGTGGAGGAGGAAAGGGGAGGAAGCGAGGCGCCTATGATGAGAATGGGTTCGTTTGTGTGAGCTGTGAGGATCATGGAGATGGGATCTCGTGCAAGCTTACCAGGTGAGCCAAGCGGGCTGTAAGCGATGGGGACAATGCCGTTCGCATGGCAAAAGTCGACCACGTCCGATTGTTGTAGGTACGGGTGCATTTCATTCTGGATTAAAGAGGAAATGAGGTGTAAGCGCCAACCCATCTTGCACGAGCGGACCGGATCGGCGCGTCGCGTTGGCACCCAGTAAATTCGACATGACGTGATTGGTGGAGGTTGGTCGCGCCAAGTGGTCCATGTGGGCCAGGGACGTTTTGGCTGGGCCAGGCCCCACATAGTAACATGATGTGATACGAGAGGGAACGGATGCGAAAGCCGGAATCCATACCTGAACGGCGGCGGGCCGAATGCGGCAATGGTCGATGATTTGCTGAATGAGCGGAATCGTTGCGTTGGAAATGCCAATGTGGTGTACCAGACCAGTCATCACGAGTTGCTGCGAATTCGAATGTGGGATTGAAAGGAGGAAGGTGAGCATCAAGGTCCCCTCAGCTGTCCAATATCAGTCGTGGGTCTGGGGGCGAGTTCGAGAGGGGTTTGGGCGAAAGAAATCGAAACGAGGAAAAATGATTGAAAAGGCACCTCCATTGCCCGCCATGTGTCCAGAATTGAAACCTGCTCGTCAGTTAGCGCCTTGCCGTCCGCTCCAACTGGATTCGTGTCCCCATCGTTTCCGGAGTGGACCAATGGAATCGGCCAGTGAATGAGGAGCAGGTCAATGTGCTCCACGCCCATGCGGTCCAATGATTTCTGAACCGCGGGCAATACGCGATCTGATAGTGCGCAATGAGTCAAGGTGCACAGAAAATAATTGAAGGCGTGAGACAACATCTTCATACGGCACACGGTCAGGTGGTGGTTGCGAACAGCGGTGGACCCATGCGTGGACAAGTAACGCAAGCGCCAACAACGAAAATCACAAGCACGTCAAGCAGAAAAAGCAGAAAAGCACAAAAGCAGAAGAGGGAAAGTCGATTTTTGGGAATCATGGCAACGAACCTGGCTGCATGTGGGTTGCCCATAACTTTGTCGTGATGAAAACCGCGTCATTGGCAAAGCCCTTGTTTGCTGCAACGTGGACTTGTATATGGCCGTCTCCTAAAGACCGCCGCCGTTGCTCGTTCCATTTCGCCAATGCCACGCCGATCGCAGCTTCGGCATGGTCATACACCCAAGCGGTATCAATGTGGCGGTATCCAACTTTGAGTGCCCAAAGGATTGCTTCGGACAGCTCGTCGACGCTATTGGCCCCCCATGTACCTATTCCAATAGCTGGGAGACGAGTGGACCGAGTGCTGTCGACCTGGAGCCATTTTCGGGCGCTTTGGGATTGATGGTTTGCAGATCGAAGGATTTTGGGCATTTCGAGAAAGTTGCTCGTGGCGAATGAGGTTGAGCCAACCGATACGGAATGTGAGTTGGCAAAGACGAAGCAGGCTCGGGGAACGACTGCGCAGGAAATTTCGCCAAGGTAGGTCGTGGGCCTGTGCTGCTCTGGGTGGCGTTGGAGCGTTGTGCCATGATATCCATTGGTTTCCTGGGTGATTAACAGGTGTCAGTGTAAAGGCTTTGGCGTTATTTTAAACTGGACCTTGGCCGCCATTCACATCTCGACCTCACGCCCTGTTTTAAATCTACATTCTTCCAGCCACAATGCTCACGGGCAGGAAAACAAACACAGTCCCGTTTCCCAAAAGCACGGAAATCGGTCTCATTGCCTGGAATGTCATGCTGTGATTTCTTTGCTCCTCGTGCAGCCCCTTTTCCACTTTTCTCCCCCTCAAGTCTGACGGTCCTGGGGCCAGCTGGGGGTTCCTTTCGGTCACAGACACACAGTTGCAGTTTAGTATCCGCCCACAGTCACATGTAGATTAATAACGTGTGAATGACGAAACCTGTCAGACGTTGATTATTTTCTCATGATCTCATCATGATTGTTCGGCTCTGCCGCCCGCAGTGACAGGGAGAGGCCGCGGACAGAGAGGGTTCACTGCATATACACCGCATTGAGAGGAAATAGGATACACTTGCACGTAGCTCACGACGCTGCCACCTCGCAAACCAGCAATCAATCGCACCTCCTTCGACCCTAAGGCTCCAGTGTTGGGTAGGACGATAACTCGTAAACCCGAGTCGAGAATTCGCCGCCAGCACCTTGATTCGAACGTCGGTATCAGACGACCCACCTTGGCCGCCAAATCGCACAATCAACCGCAGTTGCCGAAAGTTGCTTTGCTTCTTCTATCATTTACAAGTTCGCACTGACGAGCTACACACACGTAATGCAATTCGTCCAGCGACTCACAGAGACTTTGCGCACCCTTTCGGTGCAGCCATTCAGATCTTGATCAGATCGTTTCACACTCAAAGGTCCGTAGGTTCCTAATCGAGCACAAGCAACCCCCTGCTCGTCCCACCGCTCCTGACAAGCTCCATCACCAATAGCCCCCAGTTGTTGCATTTTATCTCAGCAGCGCAAATGGCTGGCGAGGCGCCGCGCCCGGGCAATACCACTTCATTCCCAGGTTTGACCCCTTCGACTATTGCCAACTCCGAGCATCCAATATGTGCAGTTTTCTTTGTTGATGACACCGGCTCACTGATCCTTCCCAGCAATTGGAATGGTCCACGAATCCGATTGCTGAACCTTGATTCGGTCGCCGGCACCCATGTCCTGCCACATCGGCCACCGCCGACACACATCAGGTACAAACAATGCAGCATACATCCTGCCCTCTTGGTGATTCGCAACCAGCGTGGCGTGCTCTATATGACGTACATGGTGACAGAAAAGTCACTTGGCACCGGCCACACTCGCCATCCTCGAACCAGCTCGAGTCTTTTTCACTCACTGCCAAGTCTCTCTCACCTGACGTGTTACGACTTCAGGGTCGCGTTATACCATCAACAACCTGCCGCACTTCGATATCCGTCAACTTCCCAATCGCAAGGAGAATCAGTGCAATCCACGCATGCCGAATGTCTATCGAGCGGCCGCAGAGTATGGCTTGTATCACTGTCAGTACAGCGTACGTTGTTTCGCGCTTGAATTTCCATCTGATCTTCGCAATCGCATTCTTGTAACCCTGTATTCCTTTCGCAACTAGACCATCCAGTCAGCGATCCGGTGTTCAATCCAGTTTGGTATGGAAGACATTCGGTCATTCAGCCATGCACGCATTATGCCTGCATCACAGCAAGAACCAATGTTGACTGACTGGACCCTTGCCGATGACAGTTTTGGCTGTGCTCGACGGTTTCCGATTTACTCTCACACGCCCTTGCCCATGCTCCACACACCGTCCCCCGGCCCGGCTCGTCGCCTTGTCCGCAGCCGTTGGACTTTGTCGTTGCGAGCCGGCCACTTCAGGATGCGTCCGCAATGTCTTTGGGCAAGTCGCCTTCCACTTCGAACCCTTTACCAGTCCCTAGAATCCATTTCTCTTCATTCGCTCTCAATGCGCAACCATCGCATGTACTCGATGGGGACCATTTAGACTCTGGCGTGCTTTTGGCAATCCAATCGCTGTTGCACAATGTGACAGAGCTGCCTGGCCGCTCATACCGCGCCCGCAATTCCACTACTAGGGAATCGCATGGTCCACTATTCAAGCCCGTCGTAGTGCGGACATCGCTTGGTCCTCGCTCAGGATGGTGCCTTCGCCTCATTGATGGAATCTTGCTGGCGATGCAAACCAACATTTGCCAAGCTGGTTGCGCCAGTCACGCAGAGGAGGTGGATGTTGCCACGTTGGATCCGGAAACGCTCTCCATGCCCAGCCCGTTGAGGTCGTTTTTCAAGTCAGGTTCACTGTCGTCGAACGGGTCCAACTCGAGCGAAGGATCGCATGGACTAGCGTCTCTGGTCCGCAAAATGCAGCTCCATGTACCGTGACCGACTTGGAACTCGCACCACCACCTCTTCCCGTGCTCGTCAGCCCTCGATATCGAAATCGCTTCACCGCCAGGGCCGACGTCGGCAACTTCTCGCATTGCCTCGCCGATGTTGGATCTCGTGGCGCTCAGCACATCAATGCCAGCTCAGGCTACGTATCCACCTCCTCCACCGTCACCCATTTTCCGCGCACCGGGTCGCCCGGCGTCGCGAGGACGCACCAGTTCCCGTGGCGGGAGCTCCCGGTAGACTCCACATCGTGGAACTCTACACCTGCATTCTTGGATGCTCCGTATTCGTTCACTCTGCCTACCTCAACTCTGCATTCGATGCCTCGCTCATCATCATCAGGGCCATCAATCCCCATGTCTCTCCCATTCACTACCGCGTCGCCAGCCATTGTTCTTGTTCGGCGCTCGCATTCAACGTCTGAGCTCTTTCGCATTGCGCGACGTCAGCGCGAGCTGCTCGCCAACATTATCCAGAGAAATCGGAATGACGATACAGTCGATTCGTCCCGCTCTTCGCTTGGGCAATTGCCAACATCAGATCCTCCGTCAATTCCAACCCCCAGTCTCACGGTATCGGCAGCTCAGCCACCAGTGGTTCACGTCGTGGCTGCAACACCTCGTTCGTCGCAGGCCATGACCCAACCCGAGGCTCGGGTCAGTACTTTGTCAGCTACAGGCGAAATTGACTTATCATCACTCGACGACCTATTTGCCGCTCCTCGCCGGGGATTCCACACGTCTCTCACGACTGCGTCTTTCCGAGCAGTGCCACCCGTGATGAACAACCCGATCAGCGACCCCATGCAAGGGCTTGGGTTACGAAATGCTGGGAGCCGCCGCCTCAAGGAGCCGCCGGAGCCTGGTATGCGTTGTGCAAGGTGCTCAAAGACTGAGTCTCCTGAATGGCGAAGGTGTGGATTACGTTCCAAGATCCAAACCAGCCCTTAGCAATGACTCATTCATCTATTCATTTCATGCTTTGTTTTCTCAGAGGTCCAGACGGTCAAAGGACCTTGTGCAACGCATGCGGTCTCAAATATGCCCGGTCATTGCGATCCACAGCAACCACAGAGGTAATGCCCCCAGAATTGTCAACCGCATCATCAGCAGCGTGCGTTGCATTTGTTGGTAATTTTTGTCCGAGTCTGTTTCCCGTTTCCTAACTCCTGCTGTTGTACTTCCTCAACCGTCAGATCATCCTCCACGCTTGGCACTTCATCATCGGGTGGGAACATGACGCCACAGCAAGTCACCCTTGAGCGGGACTCTGCAGTCAGTGGGTTAAATGCCCCAGCGCCAACGAGCACTGCTTTAGGCAGCGCA
Organism: Catenaria anguillulae PL171; assembly: GCA_002102555.1. Classification (NCBI taxonomy): domain Eukaryota; kingdom Fungi; phylum Blastocladiomycota; class Blastocladiomycetes; order Blastocladiales; family Catenariaceae; genus Catenaria; species Catenaria anguillulae. The sequence goes on along the minus strand of MCFL01000024.1, from coordinate 201,085 downwards.
CAGCAGCTCAGCGCGGCGAGCAATGGGCGACTGCGAATGGCGGAAATCGACGGCGACGTGGATTTGCCGCCCATTGGAGCGCAACACCAGGCCTCACCTTCGTCACAGCCTCGCCCTGGCGCTTAACTTGAACTCTTATCTTTTTCACCTTCCACAGATACCGATAGAGTGTGGCCATTGGCCGGTTTTTTTTTTTCTTGCGTCTTTTGTCTTCTGCGAGTTATGTTTCGGTCAACGCCACGAGTAGGCATGACGAGCATGAATATATGGTAACATGGCACAAGAAACGAATTGGCTCGATCATTACTGAGCTGAATGATTGGTTCTCAATCTCATTTTCCGCCAGACGCAGCGACCAACCCAATCCCAACGCCCACGGTATCACGGACGGCAATTGGTGGGAGCGAATTCGTGCGCTCGTCTGCGGCAAGCCGCGTGCGTACAAGCGGTTGGACCTCCATGGCCGACTCGAGCTCTGCCAACCTAGCCCACTTCCTCCTCGCGAGCGCCAACTTGGCTTGAACCTTGGCCACAAACTCGCTCGAGTAAAGCTTGTCGCGCGACACTGTCGAGTGCGTGTGTGCTTCCTCGACTGTCAAGAGGATCGTGTTCCATGGCGACATGGGCTTGTCAAGTTCCCATCGAGCCAATACCAAGTGCGACAAGTGTCGATTGCCTGACACGGCGGAATGGCCGTTCCAAATGACTTGAACAATGTGACTGACGTCGTCTTCGGTCATATAATTCACAATGAGCACCTGATCCAGGTGGCCAGATGGCATGTTTTTGACGAGCTTGTCAATCGTGTTGATTGTGCCTTCCGTGTCGCTGCCAGTTGATCCACCTCCGCGCAAATGCTTAGGTAGGATCGATGTGGCAAGCGCCGCCTCGGATAAGCGAGCAGCGGCGAGAATGCGGACATACTCGTCTGCGCACTGGCGCTTGGACCCAGCGTTCTTTTGGTCTTGGCAAGAGTTGCAAATGCCGAGATTGTTGGCCGTTGTCGATAGGTGAAATTTTGTGCTCGGTTGGTAACGGTGGCACGATTTGCAAATGTAGATCTGGTGCGACTGGCTGTCGACGATTGCTGACTGTGGAAACAAAGGTGGGCATTGTCAAGTGCCGTGTAACGGATGGAATGCTGGAGAAATACAAGCTTGAGGCATCCCGATTAGGAGCCCAACATACCTTCTGAGCGCTGTTGGCTGCGTGCGGGAACGGAGTCAAACCGGCCGCTGGATTAAACTCGGGCACCGAAATGAACTGCAGAAAGTGGGAACTGATCCGCTGACGAAGGCCATCCAAACATGGTCCATCACGGCCACGGCACAATAAATCACCTTCGCGATTGATGAGCTTTACAAGCTCTTGCGTCAACGGGCAATCGTATTCCTTGACCGTATTCTTGACTTGGAGGAGCGTGTGCAGTCGACCATCAACGCTTCCCGATGGATCCGCCAGCGAGCAATACAAGTCTCGCAGCTCACGAGCTCGCAATGTTGTTGGCGTATCGACATGAGCGACTCCGCCCTTGGACAACGGCCATTCCTTTGAGCCAGCGAGCTAGGTCGTGGCAAACACAAAGAAGAGAGCATCAGTGACCTGATTACGCCGGGAGACGGAAGAATGAAACAAACAAACCTGTTCGAGCCAGCGGCTGGTCCGCCGATGACGAGATTCTTCTTGGGCCTCCACCTTGAGATTTTCGAGCTGTTGAATGAGAGTTGCCTCCTGGTTCAGCAGCTCTTCAAGTCGGGCTTGCCGCTCTTCGGCCGTCAAGCCGGGAGTCGCATTGATCTTTTTCGCCTGTTGCGTGCGCCAAGCTGTCACGCGGATTCGTCGGCGAGGCTCAGTTACAGCAATCAATGTTGAGTGACTCCACGCGTTGGAGAGAATACGCACTTTCGAGACCACTGTACAAGAGCGCAAAGTCCTTGAGCGTTTTCGGATGGACACGACGCTCAATCTCCTTGCGCCGTTGGCGTTCCGTGAGCTCTTGACGCCTTTTCCCCGCTTGTTCCTCTGCTTGCTGGCGCTTGGCCTTGACCTCACGCATGAGTCGCACTCGACGAATGGCTCGGATTTTGCGGAAAAAACACTGAAGCACAATGACCTGCAGCACACACTCAAGACGGTCAGCTTCTCGCACGCCTTGAAATCCTCTTGCATCAGACATACATTTCGGGTAACAAATGCCCACCGATCATCAGCAGTTTCATACTTTTGGGCAACAATCACCTTGTCATTGTCGGTAGAGAGAATTACGTCCGTCCGTGGCTGTGAAGGTTGAATGACGGAACACAGTTGAGCGACAGTGTACTGATGTCGGATGTATACTTGCAGAGAAGAATGACGAACCATCTGGGTACCAGACTCACGAACAGACTGAGCACAACGATGGCGCAGGTACTTGGTTTGGACGTCCCGATGAAACTTTTCTCCTTGAAGCTATCATGCGATCAGGAGAGAAATGGGTGGTAAATGGCGAGTCAGATCTTTTGCTTTGCCCACTGCCAAAGTACACTGGCCGCGTTGTACAGTACCAAGGCTCGCTTTTGCATGGGAGTTGGCGTTTGTGTGGCTGCATGTAGTAGATCACATTTGTTTTCCTGTTTCGAAAACCTCCAAGGTACGGTTTGTGGATCATTCTAACGAGTTCAGGTGACCTCGAGCCAGGGCGGTTTCGGATTTGGGGAGATGGTTCATGTGTCTCTGGAGGAAACGGGCGGAATCCATGTCATGCTGATACGCAGCGACCAAATGGCGCGGATGTGTTTGCATCAGTCCGGAGGCTGACGTGGTATTGTCGAACTGAGTTGACTGCTCAACGGATCTACGCTGATGAAGTACTCGTGCCGATGATGGGCGGCTGGTCGTCATTGGGCTCGGTGAAGTTGGCTCAACGTCACCCGCGTCAGGTTGGTTGTGAGGACGGCGTGCGACCCAACGGACTGGTGTACGCCATCAGCAATATCATTGTCGCCGATCAACTGCTCATTGGTGTCCATATTTCCATTGCTCTGGCTTTATGCGATAGCTTGGGCGATTTCTCTTCGCCATATTGCTGCTGTCGTCCTCAGTCGAAGAACACGACCCCAACCGCGTTTGCTCCATTTGTTCGCATCAACCGATGTGCGCGTCCATCGTGGATTGAGCAGCCTAACAACAAAGCAAATGGAGCACAGGATAGTAATGCTATAGAAAAATAAAAAGACTTGGCGCAAAAGCAAGGAAACCAAGAACACGCACCATCGTCTCAGCAATGGACATGACCGCGCCGGTCATGGCCGGGGCCAAGTGACGGCCGCGGCAACATCTGCTCAGGCTCGTCCATCGGAAAGCCAAGTTCGAACTTCAAACGATCATGACTCTCCAGTTTCTCCCCACGCTCCTCCCCGCCAAACTCTGGAAGCTTTGCCCCGCCCACCGTGCCCTCTGGTGTTGCGTATTCAATCGGCCACCGCACACAACAACTCAACGTCCTCGCCAAATCTCTCATCGGGTCAAAGTCCGTCGTCCACACCCCATTCATCAATCGTTGCACCAACACTCGACGTCAGACGACCCAAATCCGACGCCTTCTACGTTGAATTAACGTCGCCCGTGTCGCTCAAGCCAATCTCACATGCCGCACACCCTGTGATCCTGGACATCTATCACGACAACGAAGACGAGTCACCCGAGACGGCCCAGCTCAGGTTGTCGAACCGGCTGCTCCAAGCGGCACTCAACCGAGCTACGGTGTTGCACGAGCGGAAACGCAAGCTGAGGTTGCGCGCCGAGCACATTAAACGCAAAGTCCTTTTACAGCGACATCGTGAACGACTCCTGTCCCTCAAGCGGAAAGCCCAAGTAGAGTTCTCGCTATCGGCCGCTGCTGTCAAGCGCCAGATATTTCTTCAGGAGCGGACAGAATACTTTGGCGCGATGGTGGAGCGTGCGCATAGAGTCGCAACGCTTCGTCGGCTGGACAAGTGTGTCACACTGCGAAAGAGCGTGTCGCAATCCTTTGCCGATTATGTCTCGTCCAACGTAACCCTTGATGTGTACTTGGAATCAGAAGATGGGTCCTCGACGTCTGAAGAATCTGGAGTAGGTGACGCTGTCAGCAAACCGCTTCTCTATTCGCCAACGTCGCCCGTATCTCCATCAGTTGCATCTCGCCTGCTTCATCATTCACCCACTTCGCCATCAGCTGTATCATCATCAAATGGTTCCACAACACCGACTGTCACACCCACTCGGGGACGACATGCTCCACAACTAGGATCGCAATCCCAAGCGACCTCACCAATATCAAAATCAACCTCCATGCCTGAACTCGCAGGGCACGCAACATACATCAGCCCCGATGCCACACCAACGGACGCTTCCATGAAGGCGGTTCTCCCTCCATCTCAAAGCGCCATTGACGGCAAAGCGCCCGACTTGGACCTTTACTTGCCACCCATTACTCGCGCAACACTTCGAGAGTTGGATGTAACCGAAATCCTCGCCAACGTCCAGCTGCGACACGACCTGCTGTTTGATCCAGAAATGCAATTTCGCCCCAACATGGATGGCGAGCGCGGCATTCAACGTGAAGCGCGTTCCGACACATTTTGGAATGAGATCGATGAGGAGATTCGCTTTGCAGAGCAGGGTGATCGAGCGTGGTTTCGGATTCCGTTGCTTTTACTCGAGATTCGAGAAATTGTGCGCGAGCTGATCCCGCCAAGCGAAGAGTTTTCGGCCTCGTTGGACGAGGTGATGGATATCGAGTTGATCACGCAGGCGCTGGTGCGAACACGGTCTCTTGCCGCGGCCGCAGGGGCCGTGGTGGATTTCCTTGCGGCTCAGTTGCATCATTATTGTGCGCCATGTCGTGATCCGCTCATTGATACCATGGTGGAGCAGTTTCAAGCGGGCAAGGCCACGGCTGGGCTGAGGATATGCCTGGAAGTTTTGGAGCACATGAAGCTCGTACGTGATCTCACTTCACAGACGAGATGGATTCACTCTCGCAATCCCTGATCCACTGACTTGTGCTTTTTTGGCCGGTAAACAATAGGACTTTGCGAACCATCACTTGAAAAAGTTGAGGCCGTGGATTGTCGAGAACGCTGTCGAGTTTGAATGGCGCTACTTCAAGGAGCGATTCGAGGCCAAGTTGGTTACAGTGGACGCAACTTCGCAGTGGCTCGAGGCAGCACTTGACAAATATCCCGATAAACCGCCTGCGAACGTGTACAATTCGGGTGTGCTATCCTCCCATGATGCCTGTATCACTGTATTGCCGAGAAGAAAATGCTGACATGTTCCTGCTTTATCTTCCCAGCTCTCATTGACATGCTCATTGACGGCGAGCTTGTCTGCAACCCAGCCAACCAGCAATTGATTCCGGAAACCTTCCGCATGGACCTTTCCCGCCTCTCCTCGTATCACAACGAATTTCAAGACTTGAGCATCATGGCCACGTTGCTTATGCTCTTTAAGCAAGTGTGCGGGAAAGCTGTTGTCGGACATCTGACATCTGTGGTCGATGGTGGGCGGCCGACTCGTTCAGTCACCCATCCTGCCATTGCCGCAACCAAAGCGACACTCTGGACACTTCTCAATCATGCCGAGACGACCATGGCACACGTAGCCACACAGCTGGCGGCGGATGCGGGCAAGCTGCGTGCCCGAGACATGACAGCTGCAGAAGTTGCGGCGCTAAATCGACTCGTTGATTCGACTCTCACGTTTGACCACCCACTGTTCATGCTGCTTCAGAAGCGAGTCACGGCCGAACTGGCATTCTACCTCGACAGCTCAGGTAAGCTCAGCGCCGACGATAGCCTTGCCCGCCACGGTCTTTTGGATATCAAGGAGGAATTGAGTGAGCTCGGACGAAAAATCAAGGTGCTCACCGATCACAATCGCTCAACGTATCGGCAGCTGTACGACGCCATCATTGAGGATTGGAGAATCACAAAAAAGGCGGCAAGTGCCAATGCTGGGGCACCACCATCGGCAGCTTGATATGTTCGGTCCAGAACGATAGCGATACAAACAATACATAGTGTGCAGCATTCAGTCAAGGCAGCTGGTGCCTTTTCCTTTTTTGCGTTGCCCGTCCGATGACAAGTTCAAAGTGTGAGCAAGGCAATAATCGCGAATGGCATAAATGTAATACGCAGAATGACCAAAACATAAAGCAGAGACACCTTCGGCCACGGGATAAACATGCAATTTTTCTGTTTACGAGGCAGCGCCTCCTACTGGCTCTTGTTGTTGTACTGAACCTCCTTGATGCGGCAAAACGATCCGGAGGTCAATGGTCGAGGCAGGCAGCGATATTGAGCGTCGATGCCCTTGGACGGACTCGTCGCTGCGAACACTTGCCTTCTCAAGGAGTACCGTGGGAATGGGAATGATATCAGGCGAGACTCCCACTCGAGTCTGAACCGTGTTTCGTTCTGCCTGGGATCCGCTCACAATGACTTGGCGTGCACCTTCTGCCGTTGTGCCTGTTCCGATCTGCGGGTCTCCTTTGGCTGCAGTCAACCGAAGTCCCATAACGGCGCTTGCAACTTCCGGGGTGGTTACAATTGTGGTTGACGTGAAGGCGGACCCAACATGTCGTTCAGTAATCATGGTCGAAATGGCCACACGTGCATCTTGGCCGTCTGATGCGTGTCCACCTTGAACAGAATTACTTTTAATGGAATGAGAGACTGAGCGCGGGCGAATCTGGGGGTCGTTGCAGCCAACCCAGTCGCCGCAAGGACGAGGGTTGGCCGTGTTTGTGCAGATGGGGTCGCCCTCAAGTTACGTGCCACATCGTCCGTGCTTGCTATCCATACTCCGGGCGTCAAAGATGTTGGTTGGACGTTCAGCGAACTTGGTTTGTGTTGACTCGGATTTGGTTCTGCATCCGAGTCCATTCAGAGTTAACTCATTGAACACGATTGTGTGCACAATTGGGAAAAGTGGTCGAACCTGGTAGTACACCCGTAAAGAACCAGTCACCCTGGGAATGATTCCACTCGTTGAACCAGATCCAGAGCCAGTGATTCGGATCGCGGGCGATTCCATTTCTTGGTATGCCGCGCTGCGAGACATGGCCGCTTGAATTGAAGTGCTTGCTGCTGCCAGCTTGCCAGTGACTATGGAACCAATAGAAGCCCTTCGAACTGATGATGTACGCGGCATGCCGCCATCTGGCGCTGATTGCACAATGCCTGTCCGTGCACCATGTGCGGATTCTATGTCCTTGGCTGGTGGGGGTGACTCTGGATCGGTGATGCCATCCTCTGACGCAAACGAGTAGTCGATGGTCGCAGGAATACCACGACAACGGCCGACAAGCATGAGAAGGACGAGGACCACTTGAGAAAGATCCTGCAAGTTGCTGGCTGCGCGTGTGCCAAAGGTCGTCCTGCAAACATTTATACACGTTCACATGACTCACAAGTGAGCAGTTCATAATGCCACACATGCTGCATACAAATCGTGTCCAGCGTACCCGAGCGACAGCCCAACAGTGCCGTATGCACTGATGCAATTGAAAAGCAATCCAAACATGTCAAATTCGCCCCGGGTTGTGAGATATGGATTAGCAGCCTCTGCCATTGCAATCACAAGTATTGCGGAAAACACCCAAAACAGATCTTGAACGATCCAGTTGACGACCCCGCGGTGCTCTGGAACAATTGGAACAATGGGTGCAATCGCTGTGATATGGGTCGGGCTCCGGTGCATCAGCTCGCCATTGGGACCGACAATTGCCTCGCTTGTTGGCGGCAAACTCCCAGCCGACCGATGAGCAACGTCTTCAAAAGTCCCACCAACTATCCGGCTGAGTCGCAATGAAGCCATGGATTCCAAGTGACCACTGGGGCCATGTGATTGCACAAGACCGAGCGGAACAAGAAACATGGACCCAAGGGCCGCCTTGGATGCGGCCGCGTTCCCGTGGTTGGGGGTGGGAGCCAATCCGAGATGGCTGCTTCCCACAGCGGTGGCAGGGACTTGAGTAGCGAGCCCACGACCTGTTGTTCCTGAACTCGCTGATGATGCCAGAGCAGATTCAGCACGAATGCGTTGGACAAGCGGATGCCGTTCCATGACTGGTGATCGCATTGGACTCGTTGGGGAGCTTCCAGCAGGGGACTGACTGACGGGTGGAAGTGTTGGTGCAACGCTGATGGTGTTGTTGTGAGGCCGGGCCAACGACGAAGCAACGCTGTCGGCCCAAGGAGTGATGCCGCCCCCGCCGCCACTGCAGCCTTGATCGTGTGCTGAGCGCGATGAAGATACGCGGGCTCTGAGCTCCGGCGAATGAGTGTATCCTTCGAGTTGGACCTCTGAATTGAATCCACGCATGAGAAGGGATTTTGCCGCAAGAAGTGTTTGTGAGGCAATGATGCTGTCAGGGGCAGCACCAAGTTGGCCCCCGGGTCGGAGTTGCGACTTGTTTCTTTCAATCGCGCTGCGGACAACCTCTTCGACTTGGCCGGATGCTCCCGACTTGCGGATAATGGTGAGCAGGGGGTAGCTGTCCGCGTACATGAAGCCCAAAAACACGAGCAACGTGACTGCCAGTGACGGTTGGGACCATCAAGTTCAGACAAGCGATACTTACTTGGAAAGCAGCACAAGTGAAACTGACATACCAGGAGTAAGCTTTCCATTTGATAAATGAAAAACCCTCCGGTGCGGTTGGAGACGGATTGAAGGAGGAAGACACCAAATCTCTTGACGGGTGTGAGCTCTCGGAAGGAGGCGACAGGGAAGTCAAAAATCATGGAGCTCAGAAGCTGCGTTGCGATTGTTACAGCCCATGTCTGTTTCCCCGAGGAAGACGTGGATGATGAGCAGTTTGACGGAGCTGAACAACGAGCGCTGTGGGCACAGTGAGCAGCATACATACCAAGAATAACGACCAGGTGTCCCTTCGTTTGAACAAGTGAATCGACGCCCGTCGTGGATTTTTCAACAGGAACCGAACTGACTTGGTGTCCGACGATTCAATCCGCCCCGATCGCCGACCTTGACCAAAACGACGACAACGGCTCGCAAAACGACAGGGAAAAGGCAGTTTCCCGCCGCGAGAAGTGTGCATGTGACAACGAGGACAAAGTTGTCAAACTTGAACAATGTTAGACTGCCTGGGAGAAGACCCAATCCAACGTTGTAGAAGGCGCTGGCTGTGTGAAAGACTGCCCACGTCAATGGTGTTGAGCCGTATTGGATCAAGAGGGCATTTGTTGTTTTGTCCAAAGTGCCATAGATGCCCAGTATGAGAATGCCAAGCAGCTGGGCTCCGACAATGTATCCCACGTATACTTTCAGTAGCAAGCCCGCGGCCTCTACAGACCACGCATTGGGTTCGTAAAAAAATGAGATAAACCAACAACTCAATGGCTAATGCGTGAGAGATCAGGATAGATCTGAAGTGATGTACCATACTCAGCCGTACTCTGGATCGAGTTTCCCTCAGTCGCCTCCCCATGTTCATTCAACGAAGTGATGCTTCCCAGCAGCTTGGGCACGTCCACTTTGGGCATGACTTGGGATGCGACGCTTGCAAGTGCCATTCCGGACCTTTGAATTGTATCCCGGAAAGTGCTCCTGTTTGATTCCAGACGGCTGCGTTTTGGTTGGGTGGCCGGGTTTCCAAAGCGAGCACGGTAGAGATATCGTCGAATGAGCACAGGTGGGATTGAGAGAACTATGGTCGATCCAAGCGTCATGAGACAGTAGCAGGTGACAATGGAGCCTTGTCGAAACTGGGCAAACTCGAATGGAGTCATGCCCGTGACGGTAACCTGAGGACCGTCCACCGGGGTAAAGAATGTTCAGTTGAAGTGGTAGACAAACGTTACAAGCATGAACTAGCAAAGGCGTACAGCGGATGCCGCCAAGAACAGACAATCCGTGTAATGAATGGTGAGGTCGGCCCGCCCTGCCTCAATCGCAAAGATGACAAAACTGCCAATAATCGCGAGCATTGTGATGAAGATGAGGTTGAGCGTCCAGAAATCGATCACGCCTTGGCCAATCTTTGTGCCGCGCCACACCTTTCGGATGAAGCGAAGTGCTTGAATGAGAATTTGTCCGGTTGAACCGGAGGACGGCGAATTCGGAGCAGCGATTGACGCAAGCTGAATTTGTTGCAAAGGAGTCGTCGCTGCACCCGCCGTGGTACCGCTTGATGTTCCTTGTGTACAGCTGGTGAGTGGGAATTGTTGGTTCCGCTTGCGTTCATACCACTATGAGCAGGTGATGCTGCAGCTGGAGTCGATCCAGGCGAGAGTTTTGGCGATGCGTTCGCCGTCAGTCGTGGTGAAGCCACTGCCTGTGCGGCGGCCGATGAATGGAACAGCTGATGAGTGGAATGTGATGCGCCTGTATTTGTGTTTGGGCCCAGTCGGGTTGGCCGCGCGGGTCGTGTCGCCCCTCCGACATGTGCAATCCAACAAGACTGGCGTGCTTGACGTCGCCCGTAAAGAGAGATCTGGCATGAGCCGCAAGCTGCTGACTTGGGGCAGGCGTGCTACCGCCAGAAGGTGCGGATGAAACAGTCGATTGTTGGCTTCGAATGGGCGCTCGGGTTGCCAGAGGCGAAGATACGGATGGGACGGTGGAGCTGGCTTTCTGTGGACTGGGCGGTGCTGTAGTCGCTTGGGAATGTCCCGAAGGCGCCGTTATTGTTTGAATTGCGCTCGAGTTTCCTTGATGATGAGTACCAGGCCGCCCCGTCGCCGAATCGGCGCTGGGTGGATCTAAGGGGGTGCTGCCGCGTGGAGTGCCATTGGCAGACACATAAGCAGAGATGACATCTCGGCTGGCTTGACGTGTATCCATGCTGATGCTTTCATTGAGTTTTATGCGTCAATTGCTTGGAGTAAGAACGAGGAATTATCCCTCGACTGGCCCCGTCGGAAGAGTGCTCGCTTTTGAGATGGCCGAGTTCAGTCCCATGCCAATCAGAGTTGTGCGGTGTGTGCATGCTTCACCTGGACGTCAACTCGTAGCATTCTTTGTGCGTGCGGCCGAGTTGCAATGGCAAACATCCGTTCCAACGATTGTCCGAATAAACAGCTGGCGGCCCAAGGGCTGGCTGGGATGCTGACGCGTACGGCAGAGGGGCACTGTCGACAGCATTCCAGTTGTTGGCAGAGCTTTGATGTTGGTGAGGAGGCGAGAAGGTCGGCCAGACCGATCTTTTGAGTTTGGAGAAAGTTTCACTCCTAATTGACCCATCGCAATGTAAATAACTTGCGGCCTCACATTTCTCTAATCTCGTTTCTCTTCGCGCGCTTCACACAAGAGTCCATAATGCTCGCCCATAACGTGGTCGAACCGACCGTGATTGATGAAGACCTCCTAACACGCTGTGCCTCGGACCAGGCAACTGGCGACGCTGCAGATATTGCTCGAAAGGAGGGAATTGACTTGAAAGAGGTCACATCTCTGCGGCTCGACTACAAAAACATCCTGCGCATCGAGCACCTGTGGCAGCTGACCAACCTCACCAAGCTTCAGCTCGACAACAACATTATTGAAAAGATCTCTGGCCTCGACCATCTCGTCAATCTGCGGTGGCTCGACCTATCCTTCAACAACATCTCTGTGATTGAGGGGCTCGACAAGTGCACAAGCATCACAGACCTCTCCCTCTTCAACAACCGCATCTCCAAAATCGAAGGGCTCGACGCGCTCACCAAACTCAACGTGCTGTCCATTGGCAACAATGACCTCCATGACATGCACCAGCTGGCCTACTTGGCACGCTTTGACCACCTGCGCCTGCTCAACATTGCCGGCAATCCGCTGTGCGCCGAGCACCCAGACTATCGTGCATTCATTCTTTCACGCCTCAAGAACCTCAAGTACCTCGATTATCGGCTCGTCGACGCCAAGGCCGTGACGGCGGCGCGTGAAAAGTACATTGACGACATCATCGCCATTGAAGAGGAACAAAAGATTGTCACGAAAGCGGCACTCGAGGTTCAACTCAAAAAGGAGGAGAACACCATGTACGCGGCCGCGTTCTTGCCTGGCATTGTCGACTTGTTCCAAGTCATGTTTGACACGGATGCGGATTACCAGCGGCTGCTGCCGCTCACACGCGAGGTGCTCATGGATATCCAGAACCAGTACCGCGAAAAGTTTTCGGCCGTGGTTAAGGAGTTGACGGGGACGGTGCTGGAACATCACGACAAGCGTGCTGAAGAGGTGCGGCAGTTTGCGGCATGCCTCGAGCAGGCGCTAGAGGCGAGCGATGCCATCAGTCGCAAGTCTTTGAATGCGTTCATGCATGATAAGAAGATCATGCTCAAAGACATTTCGGGCGGTGCCACTACGGCGACCGGCAGTGGGATTGGTGGGCAATTACCCGATGTGTACCGCGCAAAGCTCACGGGCTTGTCGGACGAGCTGTTGCATTTGGAGTTGACACTCGTGGAGCAGTTTGAGGAGGTGGGCAAGGAGTTTGAGCGCAACTACCTCGACATGTGTGGCGTGGTCAAGGAGTTGGTGGCGGCTAGCTTCACCAAGATGCGCGAGTTGGAGAATGAGCATCACGAAAAGGTCACCGAGACGGTTATGGCGGCATTTGACCGGCAGTCCAAGGCAGTGGACGTGGAGGATTTGGATGACGCTGTCCGAGATGTACGGTTGTCGGCATCATGCCTCCCCTGTCAGATATCACTCGGCTCACCTTGTCTTCCCACTCCACTAGCTCTTGCGTGACAAGGACGCCGTGACCAACCACATCACTGGCTCGCACGACATGCATTTGAGCAAGATTGACGGCCAGGAGGAGGCCTTCAACTCGGGGCTTGCTAAGCACATGGACATGGTCATCAACCAAGTGCATCAGTACGAGGTGGATCGTAACCGCGCTCGGCTCAAGGAAATTGTCATCTTTTCTGAGCGGTGCCTGCAGGAACTTGACTCGCGGAGGAGAATGCGGCATGATTCAACTGGTGTTTTGCTCTTCACTGTCACTTTTGTGCACGTGCAATCGAACAAGAAAAAATGTTGGAGAGTGGTATCATCTACATAGCAAGCAAGTGGGCATACACGAGCGAATCGGGGAAACTTGAAACAGTATCAATGGTGATTGACCAGCTTTTGGTAATTGGGCGGAGCAAAATGCAACTTGAGGCGCTTAATGACAAACAGCGGCATGGACGAAATGGCCGTGATGGCAATCACCTTCCACACAAAGACCACGTCAAGATAAAGTCCAAGTCGAATTCGGGCAAGATGGCCATGCTCGCCAGGTACACGACGCCCGTCCACACCTGTGCCCACACCATGTACCGATGCCAAGTGACAATTTCGAGCGCGACCATGAGCAGCTCGTTGAACACGAGCGACGTGAATGAAATGGACACGACGTGCACAAAGTCGTTGTCAAAGAGGACGAGAGCAAACATCATGATGGCGCCGCCTTGGTAGACCGAGACGAGCAGCCAGACAAAGAAGTCTTGTACGAGAGGTGTCGGCCCTTGACCAGGTCCTTGTACAGTTCTGGGAACAAGAGCGCGAGGTCGGCGGGTACGTCGTGGTCCAATACGAGCGAAAACACAGGTGCCATGGTGTAGATGGTGGTGTAGCCGACGAGCAACATGCCTTGGTAGAGCGCAATGGGGGCAAAGTAAAAGATGGCTGAAAACACGGCCTGCATGATGGAATAATGAGGCCGCGGTGAATGACGAAATGGGCCAGTTTTGCAGATCGCTGATAACTGTTGCGGCCGTGCCACACTAGCAAGAAGGGAAGGAGAGAGTGTGTGTAAGTGACAGAGCAGCATCGTCCGGTTGGAGACAAAGAAAACCGCACAAATCAACCGCGTCAAGTGTGAAAACTGGACTACCGAAAAGTCGGCCGCAAGACTCGCCTGCCTCCCCTCCTTGCCGACAATCCCGACGCCGACGTGGGCTGCCTGAATCATGCTCACATCATTGCCACCATCCCCAATGCAACACACGCGCTTCCCCGTAAACTCCTTGATCAACTCGGTGACCTGTGCCTTTTGCGTGGGCGAGCACCGGCAGCACACCACAGCAGGCAACCTTGTCGCCCACGCCAAGAACCGCGTGCGCGTAAACTCGAGACAAAACGCAAGCGACTCGCCGTCAATGATCAGGCACGCATCGGTCACGTGTGCAAGGCGGTCGAGTTCCTCATCTGCCTCGGTCGCAGATCGGACCTTGGACAGCGTGTAAATGGCCTGCTGACGTGACACGAGCTTGCTGCTGAGTGCAATGCACGTTGCCGTCTCGATCTTGTCGCCCGTCAACATCCACACCTTGATGCCAGCATTCCGCAATGCCTCGAGCGTCGGCCGCACATCGTCCTGTAACTTGTCTTCCACACCCGTCAAGCCCAGAATCTCCAGGTCGCGCTCAAGAAACTGCGCAACCACGGCTTGCATGGCCTCTGCGCGGCTGACAAGCGTGGTTCGTGCTGCATGGTATGCCTCGAGAAACCGCGCAAGCTGATCATGCGACAGTCGCTTGCGGCCCACCACCAGTGTTCGCAACCCCTCCCTCGACATGTTGCCACACTCTTCCTCGAGCCAGTCATTGTACTGGACCAGCCTCGTCATGACGGCGTCTGCACCCTTTTGCAAAAACATGCCCTCGCCACTCGGGTTGGTTGCCGGATTGACATCCCGCACCACAATGCCCATGCGCTTGGACTCGGACGTGAACGGGAACACGTGTAGAATCTCAAACTCGAGCACTTGGTCGTTGGGTAGCCGAAGCCGGATCGAGTTTGCGTCGCGGTGAACGAGCGATATGCCCATGGATGTGGCCCAGCGAACCAGTGCGATTTCGTCGGGCGACGCGGCTTGCAAGCTAATGGACCCGTCGAGTTCCGACACGATCAGGTTGACGTTGTGACACAGAGCCAGGGCCAGAACCAGGTCGCGGGCGCGCGACGACATGTCGCGCGTTTTTGCGGCATGGCGCTTTGCGCCTGCACTCGTTGCTGCGCCGCCCGCGGCGGTGCTGGTCCAAGAGTTGGCCGTCAAGGATGTTGAGAGGAGCGTCGGCGTAGAAGGGGCAAGCGTCGGCGAGAGCGGCGGGTGTGCGGCCGAATGGTGACCTCCGGCGACGGCGGCCGCCACGAGGGCACGCATTTCGTCAAACGAGTCGGTTGCAAACGACATGGTGCCCACATGTACCTTCTTCATGTCCATCTCGTTCCTCGTTAGCGTGCCCGTCTTGTCCGACAGCAAGTACTCGATGCGGCCCAGCTCCTCTGGAATCGTTGATGTGCGCACAATGGTGTCGGGAATCTCTGGGTCGTGCATGATTTGTTGTGCGTAAAACAACTTGCCCATGTCGAGATTGACTCGGAGCGAAATGGGAATGATGGACGAAAAGAGGATCAGGAACCGCACAAGGTACACGATCCAAGCGCCGTGAAATCCCGAAAAGTAATCATGGTGATACTGAGGACGAGCGTGACGCAAAAAAGGATCTTGGATAGCCGGTTGACCTCCATGTCGAGCAGGCCGACCTTGGCCGTTGGCGCATTGGTGTTCATGACGGCCCTCGTGTCTGCGCCCGTGTAAACGACACACCCCAACACTGGATCGGGTGACGCAAGCACCGTGTTCATCCATAGCATGTTGTCGACCGTCAATGGCTCGACATGCTGCTGACCAAAACTCGCGGCGCCCGTCCGTACAGGCGTCATGGTGCCCTCAAACGTATGAATATCCTTGCTGGGCGCCTCGGCATCCACAACCCATTGTTCGCTTGCAACGGCGGCATCCGATGCACACACCTGGGTTGCGTGCACAGCAACACGCAGCTTCCAATCCGTCTCGCCATCCAGCTGGTCGGTGCGAACAAAGCAGCTTGCCGATTGGCGGTCGTGTGTCCTGAGCAAGACCAGGTCCGCAGGCACGCGCTGGTTCTTGTTGATTTGGACGAGGTCGCCCACGACAAGGGCCGATGAGGGCAAATGCATGAAGGTGCCGGTTTCCGGGTTGAGGACTGGGTAATGTTGCGAGTTGGATTCGAGGTCACGCTTGCGGCGTTTCCAGTCGTCGTTGGCTTCCTTGGCCATGGTCACGAGAAGGACAAAGACGAGCGGGCCAAAGTAGGTAAAGAGGTAGCCAATTTGCAAGGAGGGAATGAACTGTGACAGAGCCACGAGGAGAAAGTACAAATTGAAGAAGAATTTGAACTGACGTGGAACCACGGATGAGTACGGACAACCAAAAGAAATGAGCAAGAAAGATCAAATGGAAAAGACGTACCTGCTCGTATAAGACCATGGGCACAAACGACATGAGCGAGTACTTTTGATTCCGCACAGCGTTTGGCGCATACGAGCGCTGCCTGGGTTTGCGCTGGTCAAACGTGACGGGCAGTTGAAAAATCCGCGGCTGACCTGGGCGTTTCAGGCGAAAAGGCAATGTGAACGCTCTCAAGCATGTCCAAAAGATCCACGATGGTGCACAAATGACAAGTTTCAGGCATCCAAATAAGCGCGAGCAAATGCCACGTGATTGCGCACGCTGTGGAAAGGCGGGCGACGAGTAGTGCCGGTCGGCTGGCGGAGAGGAGGCATGTGGCGAAGGCGACCCTATCAGCTGTTCCTCGTCACGGTCGGCATACGTGTTGCCCAGCCCTTCATCGAGCAGGTCGGAGGTGCGCGCCTTCTTTGCCGCGGCAGAGTAGGAAGATGGAACGCCGCCCGAGGAGGAGTTGTGGGCATTGGTTCGCTGGGAGGCAAGCGGTCCGAGCGACAAGCGCGGGGAGGAGGATTCGCCGCGCGGAGGGATGTCGTCGCCATTGTGGTCTTGGCCACTGTGGGTTCGTTCGTGTACGCGGCCGTTGATGGAGCCACTGGCGGTGGCATTGGCGTTGGCGCTGGCGTTGGTACTGGAGAGTTGGACGAGGCGGATTCGTTCAGTCATTTTGCATCATGTCATCTCATATCTCATGCTTATGGTTACGAAGAACATATGGTATTCATAACTTTGGATCATTTATTGACATCCACTATGTATTGATGTGATGTGGCTGATTTGGCTGTGGAAGCTTTTGTGGAAGGTACCGAAGATCATCGAACGACCAGCAGAATGAGCGTGGACGTAGGTCCGCCGATCCTCCCATGGTGGGTTGCTGTCTGCCGTCCCCTCTGGCTCACTTCTCATTTCCTGGTGCTGTTGGACTCGCTCTGCTTGTCGCTTTACTTGCCATGACTTGACAATCACTGCCTGTGCTTGACTCGAAACAAAAATGACATCGACCACCTCCTCGCTCGACCTCGAGCAGCTGTTGGCCAAGGCGACGGCCTCGCTCAAGTACCTTCCCAGCAGCGTCGGAAGCAGGAGGCTGACATTCAGCTCGCACCACACAACCCGGCCACCAAAGTCACCATCCTCAAGCTCAACCCGCACCTGCCCAAGACCGCACTCAACCCGCACGCTGGCAAGCGGGTCAAGGAGTCTGTCGACAATGACATTCCCGGTGCGTATCACCATCTCTCCCTCTTCGTCTCGACTCGACCTTTGACCAATGCTTGAATCGAGTACTGACCTCCCATTCTGCAATCCATCTCTAAAAACAGAACCCACAGAACGCACCCTGACCCCTGCCCGCCCCTTTACCGACCGCACCACAATCAAGCAAACCACGGGCGACAAGTGGTTCAACATGCCCGCAGGCGACCTGACGCCCGAAATCAAAAACGACCTCTTCATCATCAAGCACCGTGACATTCTCGACACAAAGCGCCACTACAAGAAGGACAAGTCCAAGGACTTGCCCAAGTTCTTCCAGGTGGGCCGTGTGGTTGAGGGCAAGCACGAGTTTTACTCTTCGCGCATGACCAAGAAGGAGCGCAAGAATACGCTGGTCGAGGAGTTGCTCAAGGATACCGAGCGCAGGAGGTATTTCAAGCGCAAGGCAGAGGAAATTTCCGAAAAGAAGGCAAAGGGCACGAAAAAATGGTTTGCCATTCAAAAGGCCAAGCGCAAGAGGGTGTGGTGAGGATTCTGGTCAAGGTTGTCATTGCCGTTTTTGTACATATTCCCACTGTCACTTGTTGCGACTTTTCATTAGCTTCCTCACAGTCTGTACCATGTACTATTTATTCTCCGTTCATCGTTTTCACTCTGGCTGTCATCTCGGGAAATGTCTCACCGTCATGGACTCGCATGACTCGTGGTGCAGGTATAAAAAAGCAGAGCTGGACCCTCCCTCCCACACCAACCGAATCCACCGTTCCATGCCCCTCACTCCCGACCCGTAGCCTTCTCATTTCTCTCTCTCTCTCTCTCTCAACATGAGTGACCATTGCCGCCACCCCCACACAAACGCAAGCACGACCTCGAACATCGCATAGGGCATTCCACTCCTCTTTCCGCTTCGAGTCGAACGCAGCACGCCGGCTCACGCTGAGCCAGCCAACAGCCGCTTGTATCCCTGCGATTCCACGGCAGCCACGGCCACATGGACACGACGGGCTTCAGCATCATGACCTGTGATCCCACAAGTGGGCGGTGAGACTTCGAGATCAAATGAAGGCGGCTAAGGTCACATATCCGATTTGATGATGGAGCCAAGTGTTGAACAGATTATGGGGCCAGCCGTCGCATTTGGTGCGCACTCGTCGCAGAGTACCCTTTGGCTTCGTTTCGTATATGCTCATGTTCACATTTGTCCTTTGCAGACTCCGGCCATGGCCCCCTCAAATCTCATCCTCAACCTCACGCGCCTCTCGCCCCCCGAATAGTCGGCGTGCTGCTGGGTGAGGCGTCAACTGCCGGCGGCGGCTGCGCAGGAAGCACGTCTACGCAGACGGATGAGTGGCCGCGAAATGGCGACGGGCCACACAAACCAAGTGAGACAATATGACGGGAGGCAAAGTCGGTTGGACCGACTTCCAATGGGAAGCGCAGCCGGTTGAGATGGCCTGAATTTGGGTCGCTCATTCAGACCGCCGCCGTTCGCTTCGAAATAGGTCTCCATCGAGGAAAGAAGGAGGCGCTGGCGTGTGAAAGATAATTGCTTGGTTTGTATATGAATAGATGCTCATACAATACAAAAGGACAAAATCGCCGGTCTCGCTCTGGATAGGGGGGATCAAGCAAGCACCGCAAGCGACACGGCCACAGCGACCAACATGCCACCATGCCACTGACCATCTTGTCGGCAGCGTTCTTGCCCGCGCCAAACCCACCCGTGTTTACATCGGCCAATCCGCCCGCGCCCGTCCTCGACTTTGCCGTTGACAAGGCCATGTCAGCAGCAAGCGTGAGATTGTTGCCCTCCGGGTACACGTACCCGCAATGCAAGTTGCACCAGGGAGTCTTATCGGGCTGCACACACCACGGGGTCTTGCGCTTGTGCGGTGGGTTGAGGTCGACCGGGTACGCGGCGGCGGCCGCGCTCATGAGCGAGTTTGGGTCCGAGGGCAGCAGGTCCTGGTTGGCGTTCCAGTACATGATGCCGCCAGCCTTTCTTGCTTTGCATACTCGCCCTTGATGCGAATGGTTTCGGGTGTGTCCACAAACCACACGTGCGACCCGTTAAAGTACACGGTGATGCCACGGCGCTCGTCCACCGTCTTTGTCCATCCGCCCTGCTGCACCTGTTCCATGATCTTGTTGTACCCGGTGGGCGGCAGCTTGACCAGGTTGTTTGCGCGAATGTCCACGCCGAAACCGGGAATGTTATCGCGGAACCGCATGTTGCGGTTCAAGCCCGAAAAGCCCGTGCCGTACAATGGGATACCCAAAATCAACTTGTTGCGCGGAATGCCCGCTGCAACATAGTCGTCCATGCCGGCCTTGACATTGTAAATCTTTTCGACACTGTCATCCGACTCGACCGACCGCAGCGTACCGCCACCCCATGCGCGTGTCGGCATGTGGTTGTTTTCATAGGCCATGATAAGCGCATAGTCGAGCGTGCGACCGAGCGACGGCCAGGCTGTGTTGGCGCCAAAGGGAAGCCCGGGAAGCGCAGCAGACAGCGAGTACTTGTTGCCGTAGGCGGCGCGCGCTTCCGTGAAGAAGGCCGCCATGTTTTGCCAGTCGTTGACGGACGATTGCCAAAACTTGTTGGCTTCCGGGTCCTTGCTGGATTTGGCCATGCCGGGGAATTCGAAATCGATATCGAGACCATCTGTGAGGAAATGGGTGGATGGACGTCAGCAAGCTACTATGCGGCAGTCAAGAGCCAGAGAGGGAGGCTGAGCAACAACGGACCGAATCCAAACTGTTCCATGAGCTGTTGCGAAGTTTCAACGACGCGGCGGCGGCCTGCAGCAGTGGAGAAGGCGACCGAAAAGTTATCGGACCATGTCCAGCCACTATCATGAGTCACAGCGGGTCAGAAAAGAGCGTCCGCGAGAAGAAGTAGAGATGAGAGACTTAATGTATGTACCCAATGGACATGATGGTCTTCAAATGCGGATACCTCGTCTTGAGCAAATGCGTCTGCCACAACTCGCCCTTGAGACATTGTCCCTGGCAATTACACGGCCGTTGGTCCAAAAAGCCCAGCATGTTCTTGCTTGACTTTGCCACCGACTCGATACCGGCCGCCGTATGCGGAGGACCTTGCATGGTGACGTGCCGTCGTCGAGAATGTTGAAGAAGGAGAAGATGACATGTGTCAGCTTTTCGGCGGGTTGCTCCCAAGGCCGCAGGCCATGTGCTTGCCATAGTAGTAGGAGAAGACGCGGTTGCCTTCGGCGGCTGTGTCTTGCCAGCAGACGGGGCAGGGGCCGGTTGCCGTTGTGGTGGTTGGGCAGTGGTGAACGTCGCCAGGACGACCAGCAGGAGCACCAACGGCAGGAGGAGACGGCGGGATGCGATCATGGTGGGAGGAGAGTCTATAAGGTGAGGAGGAAATCTATGAAAGTGGGGCGGCGTGGGGCCTCGGGCGTTCGCTGGTGTGTCGTTCAGTTGATGTAATCGTCCAGTACGTTTGATGAGTTGAGGCGGTCGGGAGGATGAGATGATGGAGCCAAGTGTGCCAGTCTAGACGAGTTGCAGAGAGAGAGAGGGATTCATGGACTCAATGGATTCATACGCTCAAAGCGTTAAGTAAGGGAGACAGCGGAAGATACTTGAGTGGGCAGTCAATCAAAAGTGGCAACGAGGCAAAATCGTCTCCACAAGGCGCGTGGGCTTGACAGTCGGCAATCACGTTCATTGTGCCATACTTATGCCCCGATTTTGCTCTGACAGCCATAGTGGCTTGCTCCTTCTCGACGTCTTCCCCCGTAGCTTCCAGAACCGTAAAGAGAAGACGGAAGTGTGAGAGACATGACAGAGAATAGAGATGCAAGAGAAACATGAATCTACCAGATCCTAACACATCATGTCGTCTACATACATAAGTATGAAACACACTCATGGCTCATCCAAGGATCCGTGCAACCACCTCTTCCCACGGCCGCATCGCTAAGCACAAGTACCCAACCACCTCAACAATCTGATTTGTGGCTCCCAAAGCATCTCCAATGACGCCACCCAAGATGCCCGTAATGTACCGGCCCGCCACAACTGTCACGATAGAGCTGGCCACCCACACGACAGCCAACCTTGGCACCACCAACCCACCAGGTGCCAGCGCCATGGCCGCCAAAACAAATGCAAACGCCGACACGGTTCCCACCACGAGCCTCGACTTTGTCACGTGCAGCACAAAATGCTTTCCGGGAGCCGATTCGCCCGCATCGTCCAAGTACTCGTGCGCAAACAGCAGGTAGACGCATGCCCACCGACCCATGACATGACCCACAACGAGCACGAGCGGCGTGGCAAGGGCGGGGATGGATTCGTGGACGAGCAACAATGACAGGGCCGTGAGTTTGGTTCCCAGAACCAGAACCAAGCCAATGCATCCATACGTGCCAAGGCGCGAGTCGCGCATGATGCGCAGAATGTCGGAGCGCGACCAGCCGCCGCCAAAACCGTCGAACGAGTCGCACAGCCCGTCTTCGTGGAATGCGCCCGTGAGCCAACTGTAGGAACAAGTCGACGTCAACATCTACCATTGTTGAACTGCTTCTCATTCGGTGAAGGCATACGCACACGGTAGCAAGGGTCGAGGCAAAGACTCCGACCATAGGGTGCCAGAACAGGTTGCCGATGGAATACGCGAGTGCGCCAAAGAGGCCGACAATCACGCCAATGACGGGAAAGTACACGGTTGATTGCGAGATCCAGTACAAGTTGTGGTCGACCTGTCGCATTGATTTGCAAACGCATGGAATGATTGCATTAAGCAATTCCTCCGTTCAGTGTGTCGCCGGTCGCGTTCTGGTGCAACTTCTTGACCAAAGATGTATGTAAGTGTTTTGGACATACCCACGGCGGACAAGGTAGGCGGGTAAAGAACATGATACCCGTGAGAAACGCTTGCCACTCGTTTTGGACCCATGATTGCTTGTGTACGATGGCGGGAATGTGGTTTGGGAGGAATCGGTTAAGGTCGCCGCGGTCGCTAGCGGACGTGGTGGGCTCGATGGCCGCAGGGGCTGCAGCGGTTGCAGAAGCCTGTGCCGGAGACAGGGACTTTATCGGCGAGGCGGCGGGGCTGGTTTTTGAATTGCGCTTGCGAGGCATTTTGAAGTGGGGGGGGGAGGCGAAGCGGGCAAATCGGCAGGCAAATTGTGGCGGACGTGTGCTTGAGTCTATGTCGTTAGCACGCTCGATTGTGATGTGTGCAAAAGGAAGTGGATTTGTCTGACCATTGGCAAGAGCGTTTTACATATGTACAGATCCATCATTTCTGCGATTCTGCGACCGGCCAGCATGAAGTCAATGCAAGGAGAGGGCCGTCGATCCAACCAGAGTGAGACAGGTCTGTGATCGTTTCGGGGTGGCATCTCATCGCCAAGCCAAAACACGTGTTGCCTGGTGGTGTGGCGAGCAACAGAATACTTAGCGAGCGTCTCCCGCGGCCGGCTGTCGATACCGTAGTCAATGCCTATCTACGCACAAGCATGGTTCGCGGGTGAGCATCAAGCAGGTTGCAAGCTAGGACGGATTGGATTGACACCACAAACTTGAACGTCGACACTGTCCAGAGATTAATTGAAGGAGTGAGTGCAAAACGATGAGAGGATTTGACGTTGAACCAACGCGGCTGTTGGGCGGATTTATACCATACTTGTGTCGTTTTCTCCTTCTCTCGCGAATCAATGAAAAAAACATAATGCATTCTTAAGTTCTGTAACGGGCCATATCACACCATACGAAACACTTTCCAGCGTTGCTCGCTTTGGCCAAACTTTCGTCAACCGGCATCCATCCATCCATCCATCCATCCATCGCAACATTCATTGCGATTGTCTTCGGCATCCTCTGTGCTCAGCAGCTTGGACACCATGTCGCTCCAGCCAACCGCCATCGCCTGCCACAAACCGTGGGACCAGGTCACCACCGACCTCGCCACCGACCCCGCGCGCGGCCTCCCTGCCTCGGTTGCCGCCGTCCGGCTCGCTCAGCACGGCACCAACGAGCTCGCCATTGCCGACCAGGACCCGTGGTGGCACAAGTTGCTAGAACAATTTCAAAACCCGCTCATCTACCTGCTGCTCGGGTCTGCCCTCGTCTCTTCGCTCGTCGGTGAATGGGACAATGCTATCAGCATCACGCTCGCCATTGTTATTGTCGCCACGGTCGCGTTTGTGCAAGAGTACAAGAGTGAGCAGAGCCTCCAAGCCCTCAATACCCTCGTGCCTCACTATGCCAATGTCATTCGCGACGGGCAAGCTCTCCGGGTCAATGCCAAGGAACTGGTTCCCGGCGACATTTGCACGTTTAGCACAGGCGACCGCATATCCGCTGACGTGCGGCTGATTGAGGCCTTTGACTTGCAACTCGACGAGTCGACGCTCACGGGCGAAACAAAGCCAGTGCGTAAGACCACGGACCCCATTGAGCGTGGGCATGGGACCACGCTGCCCGTTGCCGAGCGCAAGAACGTGTGTTACATGGGCACGCTCGTCAAGAACGGCCATGGCACAGGCGTCGTGGTGGGGACAAGCAAGTCGACCGAATTCGGTGCCATCTTTTTGCTCATGCACGACGTACGTTATTGGAAACACAATTTGCTGCATTTTCTCGTTGTGTACTCACCGCAAGCAGCAACAATACAGGTCGAAGTCAAAAAGACGCCGCTCCAACAGCGAATGGACGAACTCGGTCAACACCTCTCACTCTTTTCATCCGTCATCATCCTCATCATTCTGCTCATTGGGTGGGGTCTCCAAGGCAAATCGCTTCTCGAGATGTTCACCATCTCGGTCTCGCTTGCTGTTGCCGCCATTCCAGAGGGCTACCCGTGGTCGTCACTGTGACGCTCGCCCTCGGCGTGCTGCGCCTCGCTGAACGCAAAGCCATCGTCAAACGCCTGCCCTCGATCGAAACACTATCCTGCGTCAATGTACTTTGCGTCGACAAGACGGGCACGCTGACAACTAACCAAATGACAGCCGCCCACATATGGACGCGGTCGCGACTGAAACCCGTGGCTGTTCCGACCTGGCGTCGCGCGGCGTGTCCGGACTGGACGACGAGGCGCGCCGGCTTGCCATGTGTGCCGTGCTGTGCAACAACACGCGCGTGGATGCCACTGGCCAGCTGTTGGGCCAGGCAACAGATACCGCGCTGTTCACGCTGGGCGCACGCACGCTCGGGCTGGGCGATGTGCGCACGGGCGGCACGCTGATGGGTGAGGAGCCATTTAGTTCCGACACCAAGTGCATGGTGAGCGAATGGGTGGTGCCCGGATCGGCAGCGTCGAGGTCGGCGTCGCCATCGCGTGCACATTCGGCTTATGCGCATTCTTCCCCGTCACAGGCCACTCTAGGCCTGCCGCCGTCGCCAACGTCACCCACGCGGCCCAGTGGCGCCCGATTTTACATGAAGGGTGCCCTTGAGCCTGTCCTAGCCGCATGTCCAGGTACAGATCCGCGCGTGCGCGAGGCGGTCGTTGCGCATGCTCGCACGCTGGCGTCCGAGGGCTTGCGTGTGATTGCCCTGGCCTCTGGCTCGATGCGCCACAATTTGACGTTCCTTGGGCTCGTATCAATCCACGACCCGCCACGACCCAATGTGCACGCCGTGATCCGCCGCTTGCAACACTCTGGAGTGCGTGTGCTCATGATGACAGGCGATAGCGACACGACGGCCACGGCAATTGCGCGGCAAGTCGGGATTCTGGGTGCGGATCAGACGCTGAGCGGGGCACAGGTCGCCAATGGCGAACTAGTGGATTTGAATGCAGTGGGCGTGTTTTATCGCATGTCGCCCGCACACAAGCTCGATGTGGTTCGGGCCTTGCAAGGCATGGGGTGTGTTGTCAGCATGATTGGTGATGGCGTCAATGATGCGCCTGCGCTGAGGTTGGCAGAGATTGGGGTGTCCATGGGGATGGCTGGAACAGATGTGAGCAAAGAGGCTGCGGACATGATTCTTGTGGACGATGAATTGGGCACATTGGTCACGGCGATTGAAGAGGGTACGTCTTCCCGTTTGCGGTCGGTTTTGCGTCCAGGTTGATTAACTATGGCTGTGATTCAGGCAAAGCCATCTTTCACAACATTCGCAACTTCTTGAGTTTTCAGCTTTCGACGTCGATTTCAGCCCTGTCTCTTGTGGCAATCGCAACCTTCATGGGCCTGCCAAACCCATTGAATGCCATGCAAATCCTTTGGATCAGTACGTACCCATTCTCCACTTGCACGCTAGCTCAAGTCTCTTCTTCTAACGCACACTCCGATCACAGACATCATCATGGACGGCCCACCCGCACAATCTCTGGGCGTCGAACCCGTTGACCGCGACGCTGTGGAAAACACTGGCCCGCGGCCGTCTTCTGCGCCCATCATTACGCGCCAGCTCATTGCCAAAGTGCTCACTTCTGCGCTGGTTATTGTCACGGGCACGCTCATCACGTACTCGTCGGAACTGGCGTCTGGCCGATCCAACGAGCACGTCACTACCATGACATTCACCATGTTTGTCATGTACGACATGTTCAATGCGCTGTCGTGCCGGTCGCTCACGAAATCCATCTGGCATTTGGGCTTGTTTACAAATCGCATGTTCAATTGGTCGGTCGGGTTCAGCATTGTCGGTCACTTGTGTGTCGTGTACGTGCCCGTGTTTCAGAGCATCTTTCAGACGGTACCCTTGGGGTTGGCGATTGGGTGTGGATCCTTTGTTTTGCGTCGGCTGTGCTCATTGTGGATGAGGCGCGAAAGGGAGCCGTTGGCAAGGTGGTCAGGGACATGTGCCGAGGTTAGTCGGAAGGGTGTGGCCGGGGTTGGTGGGCAAGCGCAGGGGAAGTGGAGCGACGTATAATCCGCTCGAAATGATGAGTTTGTAACATTGCCGCTTACTCGCAACTCACACACCTGTACATAATACACAATACATATGCAATCCTTCCTTCCTTGAATCCCGATTACATTTCGGTGGTAAGAAAGGCAGCCTGGCAGCAGACATAAATGTGGCATATGAATATACCATGCATACGAACCCAAACACTGGATTCTGAGAAAATTGTCCGAATGTGTACGACAACGACGACATCAACTGCGGCAAACCCAAAGATGCAGAAAAAATGTACAACGCGGAAGACCTTACAACCGCGGCCTCAGCTGCTGCTCAACAGCGCCCTTGCCCTTGTTACCCTTGCCACTCCCAATCTCCCCAGCCAACATGACCACGCCGGGAACCTTGACTTCGTCAAACGCCTCCCTCAACACCTGAACCAAATGCTCACACGGCACAATGCGCAACTGCTCCCTGACATCCTTTGGAATCTCATCAATGTCCTTTGCGTTCCTCGCTGGCAACAACAAGGTCGTGACGCCCGCAGCCGCGGCCGCCGTCGCCTTTTCCCTGATGCCGCCCACAGGTAACACATTGCCCTGTAAATCAATCTCGCCCGTCATTGCTAGCCTGTCGCGCGCAGGCACGCCTAGCGCAAGCGACACGAGTGCGGTTGCAAGCGCCACGCCTGCACTCGGGCCATCCTTTGCCACTGCGCCTGCAGGCAAGTGCACGTGCAAGTCGCGGTCGCCCCAGAGCAGGTCGTCGGCCGAGCCGACAAGCCCCAACACGTGGGCGTGTGAGCGAAGCCACGTGAGGGCGAGCGCGGCGGATTCTTGAAGCACCGACCCGAGCTGGCCCGTGAGTTGGACGTTGCCTTTCCCTGGAAACGCAGACGCTTCGACGAGCATGACGGCGCCTTGACCTGATCCCGTCCATGCGAGCCCTTGCACGAGACCGGGGACCATGTGCTTGACGGGCGGCTCCGGGTCAAACTTGACAGGGCCGAGGTGGCGGTGAATATCTTCAAATGTGAGTGTGCGAGGTGCGGTAGGTGAGGGCGATTGTGCATCCGCTGAAGCCAACGATTCCGCACGGTTGACTTGCTCCACGGCCAATCCACGACACACGCCGGCAATCGCACGCTCAAGTGACCGCACGCCCGACTCGCGCGTGTACCGGCTCACCAAATATTCGACCACCTCCCCAGTCCACTCGACGCGTGGCTGCTCGTCGCCCAGCCCATGGGCCTTCATTTGCTTGGGCACTAACTTGCGTAGAGCAATCTCGCGCTTTTCGCTCATGGTGTAACCTTGGACCTCAATCACCTCCATGCGATCCAGGAGCGGTTTCGGGATCCCTTCAAGTGAATTGCACGTGGCCACAAACACCACCTGCGACAAGTCGAGCGGCACCTGGACGTAATGATCCACAAATGCGCAATTCTGCTCTGGATCCAACACCTCCAGCAACGCGGCCGCCGGGTCGCCGCGCATAGAATCCCTCGTCAACTTGTCAACCTCGTCCAAGACCATGACCGGATTCATGGTCCCCGCATGGCGCAACGCGCGCGCAACCAATCCGGGCATGGCGCCAACATAGGTGCGGCGATGCCCACGAATTTCGGCCTCGTCGCGCACCCCGCCAAGGGCAACACGCTCGCACGTGCGGCCCATGGCCGCGGCAACGGATTTGGCAATGGATGTTTTGCCGACGCCGGGCGGGCCAACGAGGCACAGGATCGGGCCGGGTAACTCGGGTTGCAGTTTGCGCACGGCAACGTACTCAAGGATGCGTTGTTTGACCTTGTCGAGGCCGAAATGGTCGGCGTCGAGCTGCGCGCGGACCGCGCCAAGGTCAAGGCGGTCGGGCGTGCGGGTGGACCAGGGGAGCGAGAGCAGCGTGTCGCACGAGTTGATGAGTGTGTGGTATTCGGCCATGGACGGCGACATGGATTGCAGGCGTTTGAGGTCGCGTTTGGCTTGCGTGACGACAGCGGGCGGGTAGGTGCCTGCGTTAGTTTTTGCGACAGGGCTTGCACTTCGTCGCCTGCATCGTCCTCATCGGTGGCGGCAGAGGCACCTTCGCCATTGCCAGAGGAGGACGTGACTTGGTTGAGCTCTTTGCGGATGACCTCGAGTTGTTTGCGCAGGATGAGTTCGCGTTGCCGCCGCTTGATGTCTTCGGCCACGTTAGTGCGGATCTTGTCCGAGAGGGCAACCACTTCGAGCTGGCGCTGGAGTGCAGGGACCAGTCGTTCGAGTCGGTCGCGTGTGTCGAGCGCGAGCATGGAGACACGATCTGACAGAGGCATGGTCGACAGCCCAGTTAGGATGTATGTGAGGTGAGGGATTGAAGCAGTTTGGATGAGATGGGAAAGGTCGCGGAGAAAATCAGAGGGGCGTGGACGCGGTTGCTGTGGAGGATGAGGCTGAGCCCGATGGGGATTGCGAGTTGAGAAGGTCTGACGCTTGACGGCGCAGTGTGAGGGCAAGGGATTGGGAATGGTCATCGTTTGGGTCAATGTCTGCACAAGGACGATTGGTTAGCAGTAGCATAGTCCGCAGCACGCAGAAGCAATGCGATAACAAACCAGAATCTGGCAAGATGGTCACTTGCGCCATCATGAGTGAGCCAGACGCCGTAGACGGAGCGAGCGGCAGTTCACCGTCCAGGTCCGCATTTCCTTTGGCAAAAGCTTCAGAGGCAGCATCAGCATTGTCCAGCGGGCGATACACTTGATCGACCTTGACCCTGGACAAGCCTTGTATGAGCAACACGAGGCACTTGATTGGGCCAATGCGGACTTTGGACGCCTTGAGAACACGGCCCAAACACGCATGCTCTGCCAAGCGGTCCAGTTGGTCCGGCGCGAGCGGATGAATCGCGGACTGTCCCACTCCGGCGGTGACACTGGCCATGGCCTTGAATGGACGAGCTGTTTGCTGCCGCTGGTGCCGCGGCATTACTGGCCGCAACGTCGCCCAGGCTCGGTTCGAGCACGGGACACAGGCGACGAGCGAGCCCTTGGCGAGAAGCGCATGGACTTGGGCGGCGTGGTCTCCGCCATCGTCGTCGTCGCTTGGGAGTGCCAGCGACAGGCGCAGGACCATGCCGGGAAAGAGCAGCTGGACGCGGTCGCGATGGCCAAAAGGGGCAGGATGGGGACGGTGGGTTGAGGCTCGGGCTTGGCTGACTTGGCTGTCATCTTGGATTTCTGTTATTTCAATGGGTGCATACGGTGCGAAGAGTTGTTGAAATATCCGAGGAGAGGATTTTCAATTCATCTCAAGACGCGGATTGGGGATGATGATGACGGTGTGGCGTCGGCGATGCAAGATGTTCCGACGTTCGCATGTCACGATCGGCTCAGCAATGTGCACGCATGAAATAAAATGGAAACCGTGACTGCTGATCAATGACAGACTCTGCATCCGTGCCAATTGCAAGTAAAAAAGAATACTTACATAGCCACTGGCACATGATGAGTTCACTTCCTTGCTCGGTTAACGTTCTGAAATGAGAAATGAATGGAGATGCATGCCATGCTATGAATCTCGAAATAAATAAATAAAGACATGTGAGACAACTCATGTGTCATCCATATCATGTCCTTCAGTTGAAAGTCTGATTTGGGTGCCAACCACGACATAGTGAGACATACCAGCTATCCAGCATGGATTATTTTGCTGTGCCTTCCTACAGCTCCAACTTCGACTTGAGACAGATTTCAAGTTGGGAATGGCGAACTTGAAGGCTGAAGCAGGGGTACATATGCACGCACGATTAGCAATTCGCCCTGGTTGAGGCGCCTTTTGGCTGTGCCTCGGCCGTCGACGCGTCTTCTTCAAGGGTCGCCGATCCACCGATTCTGTCACGTGCAGCACGACTCTTTGCTTCAATCCTCAGCTGTCTCATGAGGAGATATCATTTCCAAGTCGGTCTTGGAAGGGCTGTCTCTCCCGCGATGTGACAGCCAAATATGCAGGAGCCATGCATGCACAGCAGCAGTAGACTTGCTTGATTTCCCGACATCCCAACTCTGGCCTCTGTCTGGCCGAATTGACGAACTGTTCGCTGTAAAGAACGACCAACCGACCGCCCTCGCACAACCAACCATCATGGCACACACAGCAGACGCCATTCAAGTTACGACTCCGGCACCACCACCTCGCTCGCTCTTCAAAGGCTTCATCACGGGCGCAGGCGCCGCTTGCCTGTCGGCAACCATAACCAACCCAGTATGTTTTGTTCCCGCATCGAATGGATGCTCGACTGAATGATCCGCCCAAATGGGGTTCTAATCCAATGCGCATTCGAATGTATCGGTAACTTAGATGGAGGTGGTCAAAACCAGGCTTCAGCTACAAGGCGAGCTCGTCTCTGCATCTGGCAACGTCGCGCGTATCTACAAGAGCGCCCCACATGCATTCATGGTGATTGCCCGCGCCGAAGGAATCCGAGGGCTTCAGCGCGGCCTCATCCCGGCATACTGGTACCAGGCGCTCATGAACGGAACCCGCTTGGGGTTTTATGAACCTGTGAAGCGCATGTTCACTTCCGCGCTACATACCGTTGCACCAGCAGCCAGTGCCAACGCGGTTGGTGGATCGCCAGCGCCAGCATCATGGGTCGAACATGTAGAGTTCAAGTTCATTCCTGTGCTCTCTGGATTCACATGTGGCATTTCGGCCGCCTTGCTCGGATCGCCCCTGTTCCTTACCAAAACCCGCATGCAAAGTTATTCGTCAGATCCAAGGCTGATGGGGGTTGGCACGCAGCATCGGTACCGCGGAACGATGCATGCCTTCTCAGAGGTGGTCAAGGAGGGCGGAATCAAGGCACTGTGGCGAGGGTGTACGGCGAGCATGATGCGAACGGGCGGTACGTTTTTTTTTCCGTTCTGTGTCTCGCAGCATGTTTCGTTCCTGATGGTGAACATGCGCACAATTGCCTATCCTAGTTGGATCTGCCGTCCAGCTCTCATCTTACGACGCAATCAAGGACTTGCTCCTTGCCACCCATACATCGGGTCCAAACCCGCGTCCGCTCTTTTCCGAAGGCATCTCTCTGCATTTCACTGCATCCATGCTGACTGGCTTCCTTGTTGCGGTTGCCATGAACCCGTTTGACATGGTCATGACTCGCATGTACAACCAAGGCGTCCGGCCCGATGGATCAGGTGCGCTTTACTCGGGACCGTTAGATTGTGCAGCCAAAACATGGAGGAGCGAAGGAATTCGTGCGTTTGGCAAGGGATTCACGGCGCATTACCTGCGGATCGGCCCACACACAATCCTGACGTTTGTGTTTTTGGAGCAGTTGAGGAAGGTTCAGAGCAAGTATTGGCCATAGTGTGTATGCAATGTTTTTCGTTTGAGTCATTCACTGAGCACGCGGCCGTGTTGTAACAGGTCATCGTACGGACCTGCTGTGAACAAAGCAAAAACGTACATACGGCAGAAACTTTAGCAGTGCTTTTGCGTGACGCATCAGAGGGCGCCGCTCTCGACTCAAGGCAATACTTACTCAGTGCCAGTCTCGTCGGCTACATTGCTCATGAATACTTTCCACTTCGCTTGATTCAGCGGCCATGCGCGGCATCCAAATGACGCGCCAACCCGCATACCAAAATGACCAGTCCCATCGTCATCATTTTCACGGCCATCACGCGGCCCATCAAGGACGCACTCGTTTTTCTCGTCTCGGCCATCTACAACCACGTCCTCAAGCCCTGTGCCGCAGCACTCGTCCATGTCGCCCGCGAACTCATCTGGAAGCAGCTCATCCTCAACCTGCTTTGGAACTCGATCCTCGTCCCGCTCGGCATCATTGGCGCTCAGCTCGCCTACCTGCTCTTCAAGTCGCTGTACTATGGCCCCTTTCTCGACAAGCAGATCCTATTTGACGGCCTGCTCGGTGCGCCCCGCGAGTCGGTCGTGCTGGGCCACCCTTTCCAAGTCTGGATTCCAACACGCAGCTTGTTTCTCGTGTTTGGCACGCTCTTTGGCCTCGGCCTTGGCCTTCGCAACTACCTCGACCTTGCCTGCACGGCGCTTCGATGTGCGTGGTACGGGCCATGGCCAGACAGGGTGCACCTCGTCGACGGCATGTTCGACAAGCCACGAATGCGGCGCGCAGCACCGACGGGCGGCAACGACTTTGCGTACCACCACGCATGGTCGCCCGTGCTTGCATGCGTGGTTGGCGCCGGCTTGGGCGTGCGATCGCTGCTCAACATTGTCTTTACCGCCCCTTCATTTGCCTGGTTGGGCCCTTCCCCGACCTGGTTGAACGTGCCGCCAAACGCGCAAATGTATACATGTCGCTGCCGTGCACGCGGCATCCGACTGGAATCGCCATGGATCTCGCGCGTGCTTGGGCTCGTCCTCGGATGCGGCTCGGGCTTCGCTTTTATGTCGGCGCCGTGCTTATTGTCCTGGATCGCACCGTGATTGGCGGCGGCAAGTTGCTCGGGTATTTCATTCTTGGTGGATTTGTCGGTCTGTCGCCAAAGATTCACTGCGACGACGGGCTTGTGGCATCCCCCAGGTCGGGCGACGGAGGCAAGTATGCACGCGTACCATTTCCCATCACGCACGCCGATGACGTTCGCCCGCACTCAGTGTGTCGCATCGGATCGCAATGACGCTTGGGCGCTCACGCTTGGGATTGGCGGGCTGGGGCTTCTCAACATTGCCAACCTGCTCACGGTTGTTGTTGGCGCAGCATACTATGGCGCGTGGTCGCCGCATTTCAAGTTTCGGCAAGTGGATTTCGGCGACCCGAGCCGCAAGATGAAGACGCCCACGGGCAAGGTGTTTGGCTGCATCTTTGGCTTGTGCTCGGGTGGCGGTGCTGGGCCGAACTCGTTTGCATTTCCGTGTTTGCTGTGCTCTTGGCCGCTTGGTATGTGTTGCGCGGCGCGTGGTTCGGGGTGGTGCCCACTGTCAGGAGCGCACATGGACTGGTGCCTGGGGATGCCGATGCATACAAGGACAATGTTGGGCAGAACATCTTTGGCCGGGCCGGCGCCTTTGTGTTTGGGTTGGTCTTCGGGTGGCGGTGGGTATGCGACTCGGTGTCCGCCCTCGGTCGGTGCGCATGGTTTGGCGCATTTCCCGCGCTGCAGCTCGCCAGCGACAAGACCATCCTTGGTACCACAATGTCGTTCCCCGAACAGGATGTCTGGCGCGTGCTCAAGAGCATTCCAGGCCTCTTTATCGGCTGGCGCATCGTTGTCGATGTGCTCTTGTTTTGCGGCGTCACAACGTATAGTACCATTGTGCTGGGATTACACTTGTCGGGCAAAGGGTTGGCGTGGGTCATCAAGAACGCAGAGCTATGTGCGAGTATTTGACGACGGGCGCCTGGGAGGGTGCGAAACCTGGCTTGTTTTACTGCTGTGACGGGCTGTTTGATCCACCGGCACAGTGCGTGATGGTGAGCAAGTGGCAAGAGGTCTTGATTGGCGCTGGCAGTGTCGTATCGCTGGGAATTGGTCTGCTCACTCTTTCGTTTACTCGCAGTGCAATGCATCGGGAAAAACTCACCATGTACTTGTACAACTAGGATTCCGAAACATTCTCAATGCCATCACGGTCATCTTTCCCGCCATTTGGCACGGGTCGCTTCCCGGCAAACTTTGCTTTCCTGATGGCTTCTTGGCCGAGGACCTGCGCATGTACGCCCTGCATGCTTCGCCGCGAGGCATTCTGACGAGCAACGACGCCTTGATTCAGCCCCTGCCGTCACCGTCAACAACACCCGCTGGAGCGGAACCTTCAACAACGCCTCCCGGCTCGCCGCCGTCACCAACAAAACGCAGCTCCCCATGTCCGTCCCCTCCTCCTCACCAAATGTCGTGATCGATATGACCTCGGTCACGCCGGGTCCATCGCCCAATGTGGAAACCCCACTGCTTGTGCCCTCGATTGACTCACCAACATCTCCCCGCCCCCACTCCAGCTCACCGCCGGCTGCCACCTCACCTGCACCCGTCCTGTCGGCATCATATGCGCCTGAAATGCGAACTCTGTTTGGAAAGCTCCTCGGAACCACGTTCGGCCTTACATTTGGACTCAAGCGTGTGTTCGACGTGCTCTATGTCGTGTTTGCGCGAGGCCTGTGGAACGGCGCACACCCAGGGTTTTTCGACCTCGAAGACGCACCATTGCGGGATTCGCTCAACGATGCGTACGTGTACCAGCACTGGACGGGCCATGTATTGGGTGGGATTGGCGGTTGCGTCGTTGGGCTCCGGTTTGTGCTGCTGTGCTTGTTGACGGCAGTCAAGGGCATGTATCTCGGGAGCGCGCCAAAGTGGACGCATGCGCCCGAAGGCTGGTTGCGCGAGCCGCCAGAGTGGAAGAACAAGTATGTCGGGTATGTGTTTGGGTTGGCGGGCGCTGGGTACGGCTTGCATGCGGTGGCCAACACGCTGACGCTGGTTCCCGGATGCATGTGGTATGGATGCGTGGGGCCAGAGTTTTTGCCCGACATTCATCGTGTGGGAGTGGGCAGGCGGTTTGCGTTTTCTCGGACGGCGAATGTGGTTGGACTCATTGTTGGATGCGGGTTTGGGCTGCGAACCGTGTCCAATGTCGTCTACTTGGTGGTTGTGGGAATGTGGTGGGGAGTGGCGCCAGAGCGACTGACATTGAAGGATGCACCGACATCCATCAAAGCAAGCGAGTTTCCTTTTCGCCCGGCCGAGAAGTGGTTTGGCGCCGTGTTTGGGTTGGGGATTGGGCTGTATCCGATTGTCGTGACGCTCCTGTACATTCCTGTCGGTATGTTTGCGGCATACGGATGTTCCACACGGCATCGAATGCGATTCGCTTGGACGGACTGTTGTTCATGTGTTCATTCACAGCGTCATGGTACGGTTGCTACCCGGAATTCTTCCAGCTTCCCGAATCCATCTCCATCTGGTCGCCGACATTGGCTCATCCGCTCCAACCCGTCCATTCACTCGTCTCCTCGGCGCGATTTCGGGTCGTCTTTGGCACCCGCATCCTCTTTGACTTTTTGCTCATGGGCATTGTTGCCGCTTTTTCCGGATTCACTGGCTACATTCGCCGCAAGCCATCTGGCCGCACAACCACCGACTCCTCAAACGAATCGCGCACGCTTCTCACACGGATCTTCCACACGACGCTTGGCGCGCTTGTGCTCGGCGGCATCGGGTTTGCCATCATGTGGTTCTCGTTTGGGTCAGCCCTGCCAGCGGTGAGGCTTCGCAACGCAATCATTGGCGCCGTGGTCGGTGCCGTACTTGCCACGGCCGGCGTCTTCAACCTGTGCAACGTTGCGTTTTACGTGCAGCCATCGAGCTGACACGGGACGTTGTGCTGGTGCTCATTGGCGCGTCATTGTACCTGCCGCTGTTTGCCGTCTTGTTGCTCTTCACACATCAAATGCGGTCAGTGTACAAGATTGCACGGTATGTGTCTGGCGCAGGAAAGGCTCAGCCGGAACGGTATCAGATCGCTGCGGGGCAAGGTCTTGTGAGCGTGGTTGGTGCTTGGGGTCTGGCAGGAGTGACACTGGTTATTCTCAGGATCTTGGTCCCAAGGTACCAGTTACCATCATGTATGGCGTGCCTGTGGCCGTACTGCTAGCCGTCAATTTGGCAACGGTCGTGGTCCAGCGCTTGTTCTCCAAGGCGCTGTTTACAATTCGTGGATGGCCCATCGAATCCAGCACGTCACTGACGAGTGCAGAGGTCAACGAAGTCAACGAGTATATGTATGCGGCGATTCGAATGGCGAAATTGGGCTTGAGGTCCGATCCCGTGCAAGGATTGAGGTTCTACATCCGCGACTTGGGTCTTGTGCGTTGCCTTCCTATCGTATTGTACGGGCTGATCCCAGTCTCACATATTCCCCACCTTTGTGAATTCAGATTTCTCCGGACGAACGCAAACTCAAGGTCATGTATGAACTGTTTCTCGACAATGCCCTCGAGGTTCGCTCGGGGCCGGCGCTCCGATACACCGACTTGCTCATGCACACAGACCAGCAGCCAATGCCTGCCGCCGATGGTAACGACGAGGCTGGTACAGGAGCGGGAGCAGACGCGTCCGACGGTCCAGCCTCAGGGACGAGGAACCAGTCTAGGATTCAAGCCATGCTCTCGTCGTCGTCCATGATTCCAATGCCCACGCCTCCAACGCAGGATACAAAAACAAAGGCGCGCTTACAGCCATCGCCGTTGCGAGTGTCAATTGAACCGTCGGTGGCCGCGCCGTCATCATCACAAGCAGACATGCCATCAAACGACGACCGGCAGCTGCCTCCCTTGCCGCCATCACCCTTAGAAAGTCTCTCTGCCGCAGGCTCATCGACGGCTCAACACCCTCCAACAGTCACTCCCACGTCCGATCCGGCGTCAGCTCCACCTTCTTCACCACCGCCGCCAACGTCCAATCAAGATGCAACTATTCTGGCAACCGACCCAACCACTCGCCCGGCGCCGCCCTCATTCGCCGAAGCAACACGAGTGCCGGCCATGTTTGCACGCCCCACGGTCGCCGGCGCGCCAGACTACGAGGACCTGGGTCCAACCGCCATCCAAGATCTTGACGAAGCAACGGGTGCCGGCCAATTTGCATTGCGCGAGCTCGTCACGATTCCGCCGGGAGACGAGGTGCTCGAGCTGAGATTTGCGGAAAATGTGGATTTGAAGATGTTGGCGAAGGGGTTTAAGCCAAAATTGTTGGTGGTGATTCGCAGGAGGGTGGTGGGCCGGCCCGTGGGTGGGTCGAGTGAGAGTGGGCCAGGTGAAGGTGGCGGCGGCGGTGGTGAGAATGAGGGCGTGGATCGCAAGGTTGGGTTGACGGTTCCTATAGATGAAGGCGAGTCGAGTGGTGCGGGAGGTAGTACTACGAGTTGATATTAATACTTTCAGTAGATGTGTAGTCGCAATCGCCGTTTGTGTTTGGAATGGTCCGCAATACATACCCACTATGGAAACCACAAGTGCTGATGACGACCTGGGAATTGGATGTACGATTTTTAGTTTTGAGCCCAATCTGATGCGAAAAGCATTGAAACCAATGAATCAACTTATTAACTGCCTGCTTCATTTTGTCTTCTTGCGTTCGCATGGCTTGGTCTTCCGTGTCGATATCGGTTGAATCGAGCAAACGCATTATGCATTGAATACTCCTTCACATGGCAACTGTGGGGGCTCACCATGCGGCCTAGTTGAGCGTGCATGCCCCCCCCCCACCAGGTTCAGCAATAACGTAGTACACATGTGGTCCAATACACCACAAACCAAATCCAGCTCACCTTCACTCCACCTTTTCCCTCGTTTCACCGGCGCCAACTGCGCTCCCTGGCCCCCACACCCACACAGCAACTACAACCGCGACCACCCTCCCACAACCACTCCACTCGTCACCTAACCACCCACTCCCGATCCTCCTCAGCGCCCTCGGTACTTTGACACCAATGACATTTGAGACACCAAGCACATCCATTTCCATCCCCGGCATCAAGAATCCGTCGCCGTAGTCTTGGCACGAAACAAGAAATGGACCGACATTGACCTCTGCATCCACACCCAACTCGACGCCCGCTGATACCGCGTGTGCAATGGAATCGGCACAGCATACTCTCTGCCGCCTCCTGGAGTGACATTGGTGGGCGCATCAACATGGACCTTTGCAACAATCAAGTGCGGCGTCGCAAATTGCGATTCGACCGGATGCTCCAGGTCGGGCAGACGCGCCGACGAGTAAATGGACCAATTTGCTGGGCGTGAGTTGGAATGAAGCGCGATTTGATATGGGTCCATTATAACGCCCGGTGGTAGCCAGGATCGGATCACGAGATTCCGAGAGGATGGAGGGCACATGGGTAGGCTTGAGTCACGGGTAGAATGAGGAGCGTGGGAGTGGGGTGGAGTGAGGGACCTTTTGGGTCTGGATGAAGCTGGATCCGGACCTGTGACAATGGTGTTTCCGTGGGCGGATCAGGGAAGAATTCGCGGACTACAGGGACTTGAATGCGTACCGGCATCGGGCGGGAAGCGATCGCATGTGCCGTGAATCACGACAGATAAGCCGGCTGTTGGCCGACCATGACCGGAGAGAGAAGCAGGTGGCGGATGGGTGGAAGGTTGGAGGGTCATGCCACGCAGAGGTAAGCTGTAGGTCATGATTGAGGGGAGACGGCAATTGAAGCGCTACGCGAATCAGGTACGGATACAGATTCGAATGCTGTCCAAGGCGGTAGACATGTAATCGTTGGTTGAGATGGCGGCCGAGAAAATCTACAGTGTTCACGAGGATCCCGAGGCGGTCGTCAGCAAGGAATCCAACACTGGTTGACGATTCTGTCCTTACCCGCACGCCGTTTCCGCCTCCTGGTCTGCTCTCGCCATCTTCGCAATCGACGGCATGGTGCAAATCCATAGCCGAGACAACCCACGTGCAAATCTTTGGTAGCACCCGTGTTCTCCAATCGCCCTGACCCGCATCCTCTATTTGACCAATTCGATCAGCATGCAGGTCAATCTCCAGCATCGTCACCGTCGCGTCCGGCTTGGTTGTTGATGGTCTCCTCCGAAAGCAGCCCGCATCGTCGAGAGCCGTCGTGACATGCGCCGCAGAGAGTTCCACCGGTGGCGGTGGCAGCGATGGTGGCAATGTGTGTTCCAAAAGGGCGGTAAACTTGACAGGCCGCCGGGCATCCACGTCCGACATTGCGAAGGTGAAGGCAATTATGATCATGGCAAATAGAACCGGAGCGGTGAGTTTGGCCGGTGGCGCGGCAAGCGCAGTTCTTGATGCTGATGCTGAAGGTGACATGGTACATATCATTATTACTTTCAGTTCAAGTCATCGTCATGTCATGATGAGGGGTCTATGTTCCAGCGTTGTTTTCAGCGGCCAAACGTTGATCAAGTCGTCCATCGTGTTGCCAAACGAATGGCATCGAAATGGACGGAGCAAAAGGGCGACAAAAACGAATTGAGTTTACTTCATACATACAAGGGGACAATATACTTACATAGAAGCAAAACCTACAGAGGCAGCACCTGCCAATGCCTCACACCCCCGCCTCTCGCCTCTTGGTCAGTCCGACATCCACTCCACCTACTCGCTATCAGACGACGATGACCCGGACCCGGACCCGGACCTGGATCCCTTCTTCTTGTCCTTCTTCTTGTCGTCACCCGCATACTTTGACTTGCCGTGGCCAAACTGGAACGGGTTGACGTCGCCCGAATGATCCAGGTGCGTAAACTCGTAGCCGCCCTCGCCGTCAAACCGCAACAGGTACTCGTGGTACTTGAAGAGGGAGGTGCGATGCGACACAGTGAAGAGCGTGATGCCGACCTCGCGGGCGTACGTGTACATGATGCCTTCAACGTCTACCGACACGGCCGATGTGCTGTGATTCAAATGAGAGGAGCCGAGTAAGTATTTACTGCGTGGGATGATGCAATTAGAGAGACAGAAATGATTACAGCGTACCACTCGTCGAGAATGGCAAAACTGGGCTTGTTGTAGAACAAGCGGGCCATGGCCAGACGTTGACGCTCACCACCAGACAATGCCCTAAAGTATATACCCAAACCAAAACGGTGAGTTGACGGTCATTCGTGTGGACGCGCACAAACCAAAAGCAAAAGAATGACGTACGAAGCCCAATCCTGGACAGCGTCAAACCCGCCCTCACGGGTCACGAGATACCCAAGACGCACGACATCGAGCAGTTCGAGCAACTTTGCGTCGTCGTACCCACGGGCAACCGCTTGGTCGCGTGTGTGCGGGTACGTGATTTGGTCACGCAGAGTGCCAAGAGCGAGGTAGGGCTTTTGGGGCACAAAGAAGAGTTCCTCGGCCTTGGGCTTTGTGACTTTGCCGCCAAACACGGGCCACAGGTCACCGAGGATACGGAAGAGCGACGACTTGCCGCATCCGTTGGGCTGTGACATTGCGGTTGGAGCATGCGGCGATGTGAGTAAAAAGCGACCGAGGAAACGCACACACACACTCATATGCAACAGAACGTACACCAGTGATGAGCGTGTTCTGGCCCGCCTCGACCCTGAACGACAGCTCCTTGACGAGGCAATCACCATTGGGCGTGACCACGGGCACTTTTACAAACTCAATGACATCCTTGCTGGTAATCACCTCGCCCTGCAAGTCGGACGATGTGACCTTCTTGCTGACGGCGGCTTGCCCGGCGCCTTCCTCGGTCTCGTTGCCCGACACCATAGTGGCCTCATACTTGCCCTGGTTGATGTCCTCAAGCACTTCGAACAAGTCTGCGACGCGCGACGTGTACCCAGCAAACCGCGTCAAGTCGCGGCCCGCCAAAATGACGCGGCCAACGGCCTGCGACAAGTTGACCAAGTAGCTCGAGTTGCGCGAGTAATCCGACATGATCTTTGTGGGGTCGGCCGACACCCCGCCCATGTGCGCCGTGGCGCGGGTCGGGTCAAACACGGGCCGCGCAAGCAAGTAATAGGCCAGCATGGTGGCAAGGTACTTGACAGCAACCGAATCGATGATGCCGTTGGCAAACTTGAGGTTGATGACGCGCGACGTGTGGCGGAGAATGCGGTCAAATGCAGAGTTGACGAGCAGCTTTTCGCGGTTGCCGCCGCCCAAGAAGCCGATTTCTTCGGCTGCGGCAATGATGCGCGAGTGGGTGAAACGGAAATCGCCCTCGAGTTTGGCTGATTCGGCCGTGTAGCGGCCGAATGGTGGCGAGAGAGAGCTATGGTCGTGATCGTAATCGAATGAGTTGAATCTGCAGTACGACTATGGATAGAGGAACCTGAAAGAATAAATGTACCGAAGGAAGACACCGCTCATCATAAAGTATCCAATCATGAAGAGCGGCGACTCTGGGCCAATTGCTTGACCCAACTTGTAGCCAAACAAGATGATGTCGACCACGGGCTTGAGCGTATCGGCCAACAAATGCGACGCCGAATCACACAACTTGTCAATGTCCTGGGTCAGCAGCTGGTCAATGTTTTGCAACCGCTGGTCCACGGTCGACGCCTTGTAGTACGTGAGCCCCTTGAGGTATTCGTTGTGGGCGTGCCTCGTCAATCGCTTACGGAAGGCAAGCGCAATGTTGGAAATGCACAACTTGAGCGAATTGTTGGTCACGGACAGAATCCACATCATTGTGCCAAACTCGGAGACGGCATGGGCCATGAACGCCTTGCGATTCCTCGACACGATACTCTTGACGACGGTCGAGTTGAGGCCCGAGAACCACACATCGAGCCACGTGCGGGCAAACAGAATCACAGAGAGCGCAGCAAGCAGGCCGGCCTCCTTGGACGCCAGCCCGGGGATCATGATGGGCAGCAGTTTCTTCATCTGGGCAAAGAAGCGCGCGTTGACGCCGACGCGGCCGGTGGATGACTTTGTGCGCTTGCCCTTGATGTCGGTTTCGACCTTGGCGGGGCCGGCGTGCGCCGTGGGCGGGCCGCCCAGTTGGCGCATGGTCTTTTTCGCGTAGCCGACATAGAGCGTCAGGGCAAAGGCGGCAACGCCAAGGACGGATTGCGGTCGCAGGGTGCTGAGGACAGTTGGCATTGTGGTTGTTCGTCGTTGCTCTTGGTCTTGCTGAAATGATCCGTGGGAAGAGGGAAGGCGGGAAGGAAGACGAGCGCTAGCTGGCAGGTTGAGTGGCAGGGGTGCCGAGAATGAATTTTATGATTTCACTGTGTGGTGATGACGGTGATGATGATGATGCATTGCGTTGGACAGAGGATCCGCCAAGCCTGCGAGACGACAAACGAGGGAGAGAAAGCGTGGCGCGAAAATTTCACCTCAGTCAGCTCGGGAGCACCGGACCCCATCAACCATCACCCATCATCTATCGATGCACTTCACTTTTCAAAGCGGCCACGGGCTGTCGATCTCCGCTTGCTGTTTTGTGTCTCTCGACGGCTGACAGTTCTTTCAC
This sequence comes from Catenaria anguillulae PL171, assembly GCA_002102555.1. Taxonomy (NCBI): domain Eukaryota; kingdom Fungi; phylum Blastocladiomycota; class Blastocladiomycetes; order Blastocladiales; family Catenariaceae; genus Catenaria; species Catenaria anguillulae. The sequence continues at coordinate 158,821 of MCFL01000024.1, read as the reverse complement.
CAGTGCCGCGTATCCACGAGCTGGAAATCCCACACTTCCGCCTCGGTTTGATCGGGATGGCGTTGTTGAAATTGAGTGTGAATCCGTACTGCAACGTGGGAAACCGCGGCCCGAAGCTATTAATCACGACGACCCGATACAGGCGGCGGAACTGACTCGCCCATGGCCATGGAACTTGAGCAGGCCGAGTTCGCTACTTCACAGTGGGAGAGTCCCAACGATCAGGACAGGGAGCGGAGGTGGACAGGTACCAGTACCGAGCTCGAGCTCGGGCAGGTGCAGGTTCCCGGCTGGCATACATGCATGCACCCAGCAAGTCATCCCGGATGCGGTACGGGATATGATTCGAACCAGCTCCCGCCCGCGCGGGCGCCTGCGGAGCGGGAACCGCATGTAGGCCCGAGTCCAACCTGCGTTGCCGTGGTTGGCCGTGAAAGCCGCCGGTTGCCCTTTTGAACGTATATCCAAAGAGCATAAAACGCACGCGGGACCCTCTGCCCTGCATACCATCGCCGTATGGCCCTATACCTCGAAAGCACCCTATGCAATCCGTTTGGTCACACCATCATGGCCGATACTCCATTCTTTGACCCATTCGACAATGGCCATCAACTGCTGCCGTCGGGCGCCACTGCCTCAACGGCCGCATCACCCTTTGGCCACTTTGCCCTCTTTGGCCACGCACCATCGCCTATCGGATCCACACCAACACCTTCCCCGCCGTCGTTTCCGGCACCACCGTCCTCTTCTGCCGTTCCTGCTCTCCCGCAAGGTCACCATCCCGGCCACGGCCACGGCCATGGCTATCGCCTCTCCACGGCCCCTCCCCCACACCACCACCTCATGCGCACAAAGCGCCGCTACGACCAAGTGTCGCCCTACCACTCTGCCTCGTCGCTCTGCACGACAACCGATGAAGACGGCGACGATGATTCCTCGCATGGTGGCGACGGCGCTACAAACATCATGGGTGATCTCATGGACACGGACACGGGACATGTCCGCCGCCGCCGCTCCGCACTCCAACAACCTGCGCCAGAAGCACAAGCGACGGCGCCTCGTCGCATCACCCACCAACCCAGCCGCTGCCTCGGTCCCTGTCCCGCTCCCCGGCGATTCGGCTTTCAACAATCCAAACTTGCCGCCCGCCTACTTTTCCGTGCTATCGCGCCAGCTCGATGGGTTTCACATTAGGTCTGCCGGTATTTTCTTTCATGCTCCCATTTTGTCTGTCCATCTCTTTCTTTAGTTGCTGATTCTTGCTTTGTTCAAATCTCAGCGACCACCGACCCAATGGCCCACCCATCCATCATCAACATGTCTCTTACACAGACGCGAATGCCATGATCCGAGCCGCACGCCAAGAGGCGCAGATGCGGTTGACGGCCGCGGCCCACGAGCAGGCACAGGCTGCCAGGCAGACATATCAAGGCACCAATGCCATGTTGCGCGAACTGCATCGGCAACGATGTTTGGCGCGCGGGTTGCCGGTACCCGAGGATGATGAGGATGATGAGGACGCGGAAGAAAAGTGAGGATTCAATGGTGAGACAAGGGTATCATCTTGTGTGTGTGGTACACACTGGCCGAGGTGATTTTCTGATGAGACAACTGCTTTCATAAAACAATCAATATGTTTTCGTTTGATTTTTCAAACAAGGCTGCGACGCACACGCAAAATTGAACATGCAGTTCCAAACACCCTCGCTTGAGGACACACCAACGATAGGTACTACTATACCTTGGCCTCTTTCTGGCTCAAACACTCCTCACCAACCGGAACCCAATCTGCGCATACGGATACCCATCCTGAAACCAGTTCCTAAACGTGCTGCGGTTCGCCAACCTCGGATGCGTCGCCCAACTTGCGCCAAGCACCACACTATGTTTGCCGTCAAAGAAATCAGCCGAGTAACCCGGGTACCGTTGATCCGCGACAAACCCGTCTTGCCCCAAGAACGGCGACGCGGTCCATTCCCACACATTGCCCGCATATGCAAACGCCTTTTCCGGTGAGGCAGCCACGGACATGGGCATCGGTGCGAGCCGCAGGCCCGAGAAGCCCGTGGTCGATGGGTCGATGAGCGGCGCACTATCGAAAATCATGCGCAACTCGTGCTCGGTGGGCAAGCGCCACTCACCGTGACGGCTGCGGTCGTTACCAGTGTTGTTGAGCCATTTGGCGTACGCCTGGGCCATGACCTTGGACACGCACACGGGCCAGTTTGCGACCTGCTCCTCGTTCCTGTCGATGCTCAAGTACGTGTTGTGGGCAATCGACCGAACTTGCCATCCACCGGCCGGTTGGTTTTCGTCCGACTTGATCCATCCGGCGGGTACAAAGTCCTTTCGGTCCATGTGCGCATCCAAGAACGCGGCGTACTCGCCAACAGATACCTGGCGCGCCTGCACCTCGACCGGACCGACCTCTTGCACATCGTGCTCGGGAAACTCGTTATCCCATCCCCACACACTCCCCTTGTCTTGGCGCGAGCGGCCAAGTGTGACGCGTGCCGCAGGAAACAAGCGCGTGGTTGCGGGCTCCAAACGCCGTCCATTTGCTTGGCCGGCCATGCGCACACTTGCGCTCGGCAACCCAATGTCGGCGGCATTGTTGAGCAAGTGCGTGGGAAACTGGGCAATCATGTACATGAGCGTCTCGAGATGCATCAAGTCATGCTCAAACACCATGCACAGCACTTTGCGTGCCTCCCCATTGTCGTCCTTGGCCGTGGCCGCCCCGTCACTGCGGCTGCCCAGTTGCGCCGTCACGGCACGGATGCGAGCACGGACTTTGTCACGGTAGGCGCAAATGTCGGCCATGGCCGGCCACGTGTCTGGGACTTCCGAGTGCGTGTGGCACTGTGTCGGGTCGTCCAGGTCCGGGTCCATGCCGCGCTCAAAGATGTTGGCGTAGCGGGTCGAGGCGAGCAGGGGCAGGTCGAAGACACGTGCAATGTGGATGTCGGCAAAGCACGGCTGAGAATCAAGTTTTCAAGTCAGTGGGAAGAGTGACTCTACTACATACATAACGTCATGGAGAGAGAGTGTGCAAGCGTACCAAGTGCCCAACATAGAAACACACGGGCAGCCGCACCTCAATTGGTCGGAGCTCCCACGCCTCGCTCTTGACGAGCTTGAGCGACATCATGTCAAACGCCCGCCACACCTGCTCCCACTCATCCACGCTCGGCACGCCCTGCCCACTGGCTGTCGCCGCATCAAACACAAAACCGCCCAATTCGTCGGCAATGGGCGCGAGCAAGTGCATGCTGTACGCGCCATCGCCCCAAGTCCTGTCCATGCTCCACCGGGCGCCGGCAATCAGCTTGGCCATGTCCATGACATCGTACTTGTAGCTGTGCTCGACATGCATAAGGTCGCCCTTTGCAAACGTGACACGCACCTCTTGGCCTCCGAGCTGTTGGTCGTCGGCCGCACGCGACTTGCCGCGAATCACCATGTCCACGGGTTCAACAGCAAGCAAGTACGCCTCATGCCTGCCCGCGCGCGCATTGTATACGCCCGCATACTCAAACTTGTCCACATCAAACAGATTGGCCGCAGGATCCAAGTAGGTGTTGACGACATGCAACATGTTGAGCTCAAACGCGCGCGTGAGTCCTTGCGGGTCGTTGTACGCGCGCTCAATCATGGCGGGCGGATTGCGTCCGTCGACGCCCAGGAGGAATCGGTCGGTCGGGTGCAGCGAGGCCCTGAGTGAAGCCATGAACGAGGTGGCGGCCGAACGGGTCAGGTTGCCGATTGAGGATCCCAGCCATAGGATCAGGCGTGGGGCGTGCGTGGGCGAGGTCGGAAGGGCGTGCATAAGCGAGGCGTAGGTGCCAATGAGGCCGTGAAAGGAAATGAATTGCCATCCTACATATCATGGGACCAGTCCAATTTGAGTTTTTGGAACATCTCGAGTAAACCAGAGAATAAATGTGCGGACCTTGAGGATTGGGTGGATTCGCAACTAGGGCATTCAAACTCTTTTCCAGCTCGCCCGCATCCATATCCAGCGCATAAAACATCACTGGCGACGCTGCAAACTGCGCGCCCATGCCGCGCTTGCCCACGGCCATCTCAATGGCATCCAAAATCACCTTGGTCTTGCGCATGGACCCACACCCGAGCTCCACAATGACGGCCCCGGGCTCAATCCAATTGGCGACCTGGTCTGCCACCCCGCCGGTTGCCAACAGGTCGGCCTCGTGCTTGGTCAAGTAGTACTCGTTGTCGGGCAAGCGCGTCAGCGCGTCAAAGAGTTGCAGGCCGCGCGCGTCGTACAGGAGATATGAGGGGAGTGAGTAGTTGCATTGCGAAGAGGCCAGATTGAGCCGTTGCGCGAGCACTTTGCGGCCGTACGCGTCCTCGGCAGAGTCGCGGTCGTTGGGTTCCGCATCGGGGCCCGTGGGTGTGCGAAAGGCAGAGAGAATCAGCGAGGTCAGGTTCAGGTCCGAGTTGTTGGATTGGGGCTCGGGGATCAGGCGGTGCAGGGTAAACCCGGGACCGGCAGAAAAGTCACAGTCGTTTGTGCAAGTGAGACGCGTTGGCGGTGACGAAGGATGGTGGTTGTCGCCTCCGTTGACGGCAGACGACACGGCGGCTTGCTTGAGAGCGTTCTTTGCGGATTCCGGATAGGCGACCGGCGGCGGCGGCGGCGGCGGCGGTGGAGTCATGACGGGTGAGAGATGGATTGGAGAATGTTCAAGAACAAAGACCAGCGTCGCTTGGGGAATCAGTGAGGTGGCGACACAAGTGTCTATAGTCCTCCCTGTTGCCGTGGGGCAGCGGCTCCCTTTTATACCCCCCAATGATAGCAATATGTAGTATTCGCAGGCTACACGATGACACGACCAACGACACAACCAAACGGACGCGCTCACGGTCGTGTGTGTACATACGTGTGCGCTACGAGCATGAAAGGAAACGTTTTCGCTCCCTTCGCAAGCCGAACTTGGCCATGGGCTGTATGGTGCTGGATACCACTACTACGGCTACGGCCCATTTTCTCATGATGATGACCGAGCCATCGCATCGGCACCTACCTAGGGATTGACGCGGTCGCTCTCGTGAATGAATGATGCGCCGCCACCCCGAGCCACAATGGACCCAGCGGTCTCTTGACTCTTGCAATATTGAGGGAGCCGATCAGAACGCAGGTGCTTGCCCGATGGCGCCCTCCCCGCCTCTCTCGCTTCCTCACTCGTGCCTCATTGTCACGCGAAGTGGCATCCCGCCCCTTCGGCGCTTTCTTTGAGTCAGCACACGAGCAGCAACGAAATGTTTCAACCGACCAGTATAAACGACATTTAGCCTCCATGTCTCACCCTGATCGAGATCAAATCTTGTGAAGCGGTGAACATCAAGAAACAGACTTTACGGGTACCGGGTATGTATATCAAAATTTGTCCAAGAGCATCAAGCAGTGGACACAATCGCAAAAGAATGAATGGTAGGGGGGAATCTCGCCATACACGGGCACGAAGGCACGAACAACTCATCACAATGACTCACTCAAAGACCCCAGCCCGCCACCCGTCCTGCTCTCCTCTCCAAACCAGCACGCCCTCCTTGCCAATACCGCCAGGCGACCACACCAAACACTCGACCTGAAAGCAATGAAAGCTCACAAACACCTTGACAGCAACCCAACTGGCCACACACGTGAGCGGCGATACCTCGACCCACCCGAGCGGAAACGCCCCGCCGCCAATGACATGCCGTACGCACGCTTGTGTCACATATGGCGCAAACACAGTGTACAAGCGATACATGACCTGGCGCACCTGTGACCCGAGATGCTTGTGCGGGTGCACGCCCGGCGCGCACTTCAGGGCCACCAGGCCCAGCGCAATCACTTGTTGGTGCGCGAGAGCGTGCCGGTGCGGAAACGACCGCGAGTGTTGCCACAAGCGCACGGCGACAAGTGTGCGCCGCAGGTACAGATGGTAGATGACTAGTACCATTAGTGGGAGAACAAGTTGGGTGCACGACAGGTCGTTGGCGGGGGCACGCGAGGCCGGGACGGGGATGCCAAAGTGTTCAGGTGACCGGCACGTGGCCAGGAGCGAGTCAAGGGCCAGGTAGGTGAACGGCCAAACCAGGTAGACGTGGGTGATTTTGTCGATGAGCGGGGCGTAGGTCAGGGTGGACAACAGGCCCAGGGAAAGGTAGGTGAGGGTGAAGAGGAGGGCAAACAGGTGCTGCAGGAGTGCTCCAGAGAGGACAGACAGCGAGCATGTGGGAAGAAGCAGGCGAGCGAGGTGAGGGGCGAAGACGTCGAGTGAAGGCAGGGGGCTTGGAGAGCGACGAGATCGGGACTGGCCATGGGAAGGTCAGAAGCAATGGGAGCTCGAGCAGCTGAGAGTGATCCGAGCTGGCATGCACCAAAGCAGCGGCGCTGGACGTCGGGGTAACTGGGGTCGAAGGCGGGCAACTCGAGAGAGCAACCACAGGGTTTCGCAAGCAACAATCCCGATCAGGGCCGAGTGAACGAAATACTTTGTTCTGGTGTAGGAGATGCGGCTGAAACACAAGGAGCAAGAGGACACCCGGTCAGTAACTGGCAATGCCAAACAGGAGCTGAGGGACACAGGAGCCTTACATTGGTGTGGCCGTCTCCTTGAGATGCTCGAGCATGCCCGAAGGGAATGTGCTCGCCGGCGAGCCTCTGCCCTCGTTCCCTCGCTGCGGGTTTCGTTGCTTGGGAGCCGGCTCGCCATGATCTTGATTCTCCGCGCGGTCGTATGCCTTGCCCTTGGCGGTGGAATGTGTCGCGGACGACATTGGTGGCGGCCGTGACGTGGATGGCGTCGACATGCTGTTTGTGCGTGCGTCGGTGGAGGTGTGGAGTGCCGTTCGTACGCTGGAGCGGGTTTGGGGGTCTGGGCTGCATGCGTAGACGGAGCGTCAATACTGTCATGAAAGCATGGGTTGCGAATCTGGCGTCAACATGCAAGACTCGGAGAGTCTGAGAGGAACTGTCGAGCCTTGCTAGAAGCGGGTGTAGGTAGGTCGGGGATACATTATTCATTCAAGACCTGCCAATGCAATCTGTGTGCAAAACCCACGCTTTATCGACGATATCGCGCCATATTTACAATTTCCAATCTATCAAATGCCAGCACGAAATTTTCACGTGTGTTGTGCCGGATTCCATGTTCCGATTGTTCTCCGCATCCTGGCGCCGCCACACTGGTCGAAAAACGGTTCAATCTGAAACGCTGTCTGCCTTGACCCGTGAGACAACGAGCTCGACTCTGAGCTAGACCGGCAGCAACATCGCAGAGGGAGCGGGACAGGGATGGAAACCTCGTCTTCGTCGCATGAAGGCGCATCGGAGGCACACAGACAAGAACCACGGATCAGCAACTGCCGTTTGTCCCGGATACGGAACCAGACATGTGTGGCAGACCTCCCACTCCCAGCCAAGCCAACTCAATGTATGATATCTGGAGAAAGCAACAAACATGTTTGTCAGACATTTGCTCTAATGAAGGAGCCGGGCGGGCTGTCTGCTCGAACGTACCGACAATGATATTGAACAAATGAATTGTGGACATGATGTACAAGCGCATTGACAGCAGTCCCAGCGCATCGCCTATACATATCCGCTTAGAGTCAGTAGCCGTTCATGCAACGTCCCTCCCGTCCAGTGACAGCAATCGGTAGCACGCACCAAACATGTCTGTCGACAGAACAAAGATGACAATGCCCGCTAGCGATACGGATAGCATGAATCCAAGCAGGACGAGGACAAATGCCGACCGCTTCTGAAACGTCGCCCGCGCTCGCTTAAGCCTGCCCTTTCCCGGCTTGCCGACATGCGAACCTCCTGGTTGCTGTGCGCGGCTTGTCGACGAAGATGACGACTTTTGCTGCCACGAGCTGACCCATGAGCCCTTGACTATTTCCGAAATACCAATCGACACCTCTTGAATTGAGCTTGCCCCTGTCCATTCATGTCCTTGTCCGCGGTCGTGGGAATCGCCGAGTTGGATGCGCTGTAACCCACAACAGAGCGCGACCCACCGCCGCCCAAGTTTCGCGACCCAATGTTGGCCACCATGGATTGCGGAATTGCTGCGTTCCCACCACTCGCCGTGGTACGAATCATGTCTGGAACAGTCAGCGTTGCGAGATGATTGGCATTGGTCTGTGCGCCGGCACCTACTGCCTCCTCATGCCGTGAACGCCGCCCTGAGTTTGCACGTGCCGGACCCGCGGCCGCATTTCGGCGCCGAATCACGGCTTTGCGCAATCCCCACACAATTCGAAACGTGATGGCTGCGATAAACAGGTCCACCAATACATTAACACCAAACTGGCACACCATGACCAGCTTGCGCCACGGATGTGTGACGAATGCGGGAAGGTGCGCTTGTTCATGTAGGACGCGGTCATGAGCGCCATGGACACGGCGCCGTGCAAGTAGATGAATGAGATGAGGCCAGTCGAGACTCTCAGTGAATACCAAGGCGCAAGGCCCGCGGAGGAAAACACTTTAAATCGGATACACGCGAGGGCGCACATGAGCCAGGCGCAGCAGACGGGCGACATGGCTCGGACAACTTCGTTGGCGTTCTACATTCCGTCGTCATTGTTTTCTCTTTTGCATAATGACGATTTCAGAGGAATTGGCGTGAGAAGTACCTACCACAGACAAACTCGACCGATGGTGAAAAAATAGCAAACGTCGGCCGAAAACAGGGGCATGGACGACCAGATGACGGCGGCATTAAATGCGGTTCGCAGTTTGGACCAGTGCAGCACAGCTGTAAGCGTGATGCACGTCGAGAGCGCGAGGTTGATTGAGTAGATGGTCAACACATGTGGCGGATTCAACTGATCTAGAGTCACCTCGTCCAGGTATCGAGGTTGAGAATCATTGGAGGTCATGGTTTGCTTTTTCTATGTGGCATTCTAACAATTACATTGCTCACAGTCATATGGTCTTTGGTTAATCCATGTTTCCGGACAAGCTCCACGCTGCCGTGATTCGTTTTGATGGGATCAGCTTCCTGCGGACAGCGAGCTTGCGCTTTCCGAACTGGAGCTGGAGGAAGCAATCCAGGCAATTTCCAGTATTACTTGACAATATGAGAGATCTGAGTCCAGTGACAAACTGCCGCAAAAACATAGATTCGGGCGCATAGAGAGCTCAAGGTGTCCCCTGTTCCGGAACAGTAATAACACTATGTGAGAATGGGAATGCCGTGGACGACTATTTGCATCACGGGCCAATGACGTACCGAAAAAGTCATACGTCGTCATCCATATGGCAAAACCAGCGCAGCTCGTCAACACCAAAAACACAAGCATTGACAGGACAATTAACGTTGTGCGCTGGAACCGAGCCAGTCGCTTTTGTTCACGAGTCTTTCTGCTCGCCGCCAGCCCAGTTGCTTTTGAGGGCGATGTTGGACTCAATGGCAGATGACCGCTGCTCAGCATCCCGGTCGCCATGGACATGCCAGTGGTCAAGATGACTGGGCTCGATGGCGCTATCACATGACCATCATCCAAATCGCTGTAGAGCAGTGATCCAGAGTTTTCGACGGCGGCCGCCGAGCCCATAGTCGGCATGCTTCCGCTGTTAGACGTCAAGGCATGCTTGCTCGAGTTCAGTTCTACTTGAGACCTGTTGCTTGCTGTCATTGGTGATGCGTGTCCCATCAGCGATGTGAATCTGCGCTTCCATATACTTGCGGCCGAATTTTCGCTTGCCTGGCGCTGTCGCTGCCGTTTCCGCGCGTATTCCAAGGTCTTTCTTCGGATCGCCCAGACGGTCTTGAATGAGACGCAGTCAAAGACGAAGTTGACTAGCACGCTAGTAGCGACTTGTTGGAGCAGGAGCATTTTGCGCCAAGGATGCGGAGGGAAGTATGGCAAGTGTGCTTGGGTTGCATAAGTCCAAGTCAACCCGATCATGGTGACGAAGCCTTGCGTATAGAGAAACCCAATGACGAGGCGGGACCGTTGGGGAGAGTACCAGGTCACGGTTTTTGCATCCTGAAAGGCTGTGCATGACAAAACCGGCCAGGGAAAAGGAGCGTGACAAGTGGATCCAGATTCGTTCGATTCTTCCAATGAGCGAAATTTGTCCGCAGCTACGATGATGACATGAAATACACTGGCGTACCTCGAAAGCGGATAGCCGAGAGTGTTGAGACCTGCCACAAGGTCATGAAATTGACGACGGTTCGAAATATTTCGTTGTAATTCTGAAATTAGATGGCGCCGTCTTGTGAGTCCACTGGCGTGGCCATGAATCATCACAAGTCGACGCACAATTGATAGGACTTGGCTTAGAACGCAAAAGTATGCCGCATCGGTAATAAGAAATGGAACACCGGCAAATGCTACTGCCACATAGAACGCTGATATACTGGCCCGCAATTTGCTCAACCCAAGGATCAGGACCACGGACGAAAACATGAGCGAGAAACATTGGACGGTCACGACGCGAGCATCCGAGATGTCGGAAAAAGTCCATTGCTCTGGATACTGGGGAAGTGGAGGATTACCTGAAGACATTTGTAGTTGTGCTAATGCATGGAGTTCTCGTCGATGCCATTGTTCCTTTGCGGAGCCTGTGTGAAAATAGGGAATACATCTGTCTCGAAATTTGCATAGCTACGGCGCTCGTTTCAATTTTGAAGACAACACTTCATTCTGTCACGCAACACTGGATGTAAACATGTCTCTGGCTCCTCATTTTACGATACGGGTTAAAATGGTCCAGTGCACGACTGCTGCGCAAACGTAAATGCGAGCACAAAGGGAACTGGCCGCGTCACCTAAGTGATTTTCTTGTGTCAGTCATCTGCTAACAAAAATGAACGATTCGAAAACGAAAGATGGACATACCAACAAGGTCTGCCATGCTCAAGTAGATCAGGAACCCACAAATGCTTGTGAGGACGAGGAATCCCAGCATGCATAGCACGACGGCGGTCGTTTGCTGAAACCGCTTCAACCGCTCCTGCTCTGGATTGACTGAATGATTCCCAATGCGCCCAGCCCCTGTCGCCGGCGCCGAAGGCTGGCTTTGGGTGACTGACGCACCCACAGTGCTTGTTGCGGCCTTCTCTTGATCTACAGTTTGTGAACTTGTCATAGAATGATGCAGAATTTGCGAAGTCGATGGGATCGTAGACTTGCTGCGTGAGAGTTCACTCGTCGAATGACTGCCGCTTACGACAGCTGCAGACCAAGCATCTTTGATGCGTTGCCAGATCCCGGTTTGCGACTGAGCGGACATGGCGAGCTCTTGCCGTTTGCGCTCGTTTGCAAGCGCTTTGTTGCGGATGGTCCAAATGGTCCGGAAGGAAACAGCATCGAAGAAAAATTCATCAGGACGCTGGTCCCAACTTGTTGAATTAGCAAGATCTTGCGCCAGGGATGGGTTGGGTAATATGGTAGATGCGACTGAATCGCATACGTGTATGCCAAGAGGATCATAGTCATGAGCCCCTGTAGAATGAGGGCTCCAATGAGAACGTGGGACTTGGTCTTTGTGTACCACTTGATGGTACCAGCGAGTTGGAAGCCTGCAGAACGGGTATGAAGTATGGCTGTGACTTGGAAAGATGAAGTGGGCAACAACGGACCTTTGAAACGAATGGCAGACAAAAGCGAGCTTTGCCAGAGCGAAAGAAAGTTGATAATTGTTCGAAAAGGCTCATTAGAGTTCTATCATCTCGCTGTCAGTCACCTTAGAGAACAATGGTCGAGCTTCGACAAGCGTGTGCACATACAATCGAGATGACGCGTCCTAAGACGAAAAAGTATGCAAGGTCGGTGGCCAGAAACGGGAAACCGGTTATAAAGACGCCGATATAGAACGGGGAACGATTCTTTCGTAATTTCTTTGCGCCAAGTGCGATAATGGTCATGGAGAAGAGGATGGAAAACACTTGGACCGCAATGACTCGTGGGTCTCGAAAGTCGGAGTAGCTCCACTGGTCAGGATATTGAATATCAGCTGTCATAATTCAATTGCTCAGGGTCGAAATAAAGATGCTCCGGTGCTCAATGCATCGTTCCTTGGTCCAATTGCAGTCAGGGGCAACCCACAAATCCTGTTGTCACGCGTGATGAATGGACGCAAACTGAGGTGCCAGCTCTTGAATGGCACATTGATTTTGTTTTTTTTGGAAAGGCATGCAGCTCGGCATGCTCGCTACGAATATCCATCATTTAAAGCAAAGAGTTTCTTTGCGGTGTATGCGAGAGATGACGGCGGCGATGAGATCTTTTCCTCAATGCAGCAAAGGTTCTTGCTACTGTCCACAAGCAGGGGTACAAATAGATTTAGTACCCCGTCACCAGTCTGGGCACATGTTCCAATCAGAGTAACGGAACCGTTCGGGGACAGGGCAAGGTCGAAAGCGCAGGGCAGGCGAGTAAATATCTTGGTGACAAACGACTGAATGGCGGGACATCGTCTGCGATGGCACTAAATGCTTGCCGCAGAAGCCAGTCGCGATTGTGATTGTCTATTCTGTGATTGTTATTATCATAACTTAAATGCATTAGCGGACCACCTGGGCCAATATCGTCCAGTTTACAAAGCAGGCGACAATATAGATGCGAGCAGCCACCGCGCTCATCGTGTCGCCTATGTACAAACACCGAGACCCATGTCAATGACTACTCTTGTCTGCTTTCGGTTATGAAGACGTACCAAATAGATGTGCAAGATTGAGGTAAACCACAAGGCCAATGATTGACGACAGCAGCAGGAATCCAAGCATGCACAAAACAATGCCAGTCGTCTGTTTGAATCGAGCGAGCCGCTTTTGTTCCCGCGACTTTCGCCGCCGCTGTCGAGCGATGTAGGAGGTCGACTTGGATCCGTTGTTTGGATGGAGCAGCGTCAGTGATGGAGAGCTTGGGGAGTCGGATGAAAGAGACATGAGCGCGGTGGTTGTGACAGCAGTTGGGCTTGGTAACTGGCGTGCGCTAGAAGAGTTGACTTTTTCTGAAGAACCACCAGCAAAAGATAAAGAATGAAGTGGAGGGGATGAGGTCAAGGCAATCGTGACCAAAGCACTCCGCGTATTCGGTAATTGGGTTGGGAGGTCAGCCCTGGGGTGTGCCCTGTTGTCGAATCTTGACCGGAAATCATTTCCGTGCCACAGCTTGAAGTGCCGCCGCCGCCGCCGGCAGCAGAGCTCCCACCTCCACCACTATGGCGAGACTCAATCAACTCATTTCGGATTCGTGCCAATGCCGATGCGGGAACCCACCACCAAAATCTTGCACCTTCCCGAGATATCTGGGGTGGACCTGGGTTTGGTGAATCATTCGGGCCGTCTGCGCTTGGCGCCACAGTGGTACTTTCGGTTGGCTCAGTGATGGTCGCTTTTGTGCTCATGGATTGCTGCATCATGCCCTGATTCCGCCGCAAGACGCCCATACGAATCTGCCAAATCGTCATGAAGGAAAACGCGTCGATAACAAAATTCACGAAGATGGAGGTCCCGGCTTGAAGAGCAATTGTTACTTTCCGCCATGGGTGTGTAGGAAAGTGGGGAAGATGTGCCTGGCTGGCATACGTGTAGGCGAGAATGCTGGTCGTGGTAACACCTTGAAGGAAGAGAATCGAGACGATAATCCTGGATCGTCGGTCGTCGTACCAAAGCACAGTCCCGGCCTTATGAAATGCTCGAAACCGAACCGAGGACAGTGTGCAAACGAGCCAGAGAGAGATGAACGCAGACATGACTCGCGGCACCTCGTTTTGGTTCTATGCGTTGTAAGTCTCACAAATGATTCAACGTGGAACCTGACATAGTGATGAGCGACTCAAGGGAAAATGTCGTACAATGGTGATCACTCTGGATATCGTCAAAAAGTAGGAAACATCGGCCACCAGGCAGGGAATCGGCACGATGAGACAGAATAGAAAGAACGGAGACTTGACCGTACGCGTGTGGAGCTTGATAGCAGGCAGAATGATCGCGACCACAGTCAAAATGACACATGCGACTTGGGCGACAACAACTCGAACATCAATAAAGTCTTCAAAAGCCCATTCTTCTGGGTAGATCAGTTGAGTCATTGCATTGCACAGGGTCAGGAGTTGTGATAAGGATGGTCGTTTCACTGAAATGCTGCTGACAGTCGGGGCAGAGGTTCCACCGTATGTGGGCGTTTTGTTCGCACCAAAAAACCTGAATGAAGCGAACCTTTCACGGGGCGCAAATGCTTGATGATACTGGCTCCCTGCACCAGGCAGCTGGAAAGCTTGCACGCCGGCCCTAGGTGTTTTGACCAATGGCTTGGGTGGCTCATCCGCCGTTTCTGTGCTATTCTTGTTGAGAGAAGTCGGCCCAAAGAGTGAAACAAAAACGGTACTTACATTCGAGTTGCTTTTGTGAGCTCCACAAGCAATGTCCAGCATATGGTCGCCGGCAGCAAATAGATTCGAATGAACAATCCAGCAATATTGTCCCCAAACATGTTCCCACTGGAAAGACCAAATGTCCCCAGGCCGCCGACAACACCAATCATCATGGCCGTCAACGCCAGGAGCAGCTGGCCCGTCACCCGCCGCAGGCGTGCCGCTTTCTGCTTGTGCTTGACAGAACGGACCGCTGAGCGCGTGGTTGTTGAAGTGAAGGACGCTATGGAACCAAGCGAGTGCATGGATTTGGACAGCTTGATGAGCCCAGTGGCAATGGCAAATTGTGCGTGTGCGCCACCAGATTGGGGATGCTGGTGTGCGTTTGGCGAAACTTTTGCGCTGGTGGGAGCATTGTCAATGTTTTGTGGTATGGCTGATTGTGTCGAGATCCGAAGAGGCCTGTCTGGAAGGAATCCGACGCCAGTGCCACTATGAGACGTATGTGGCCCAATCCCATGCTTGACAGGGTGGAGGAATTGTGAAGAGCTTAACGACGCTGTGGACATTGGAACAGCATCATGCTTCGAGCCAGGCATGAGAGCAAGCGTGCTCGAGCTCGGAATATCTCCACTGCGTCCATATTCAATGCTCGGAGTTGGTGGCGGGGCCGATGTAATTCCCTGCTCAAATGTTCCTCCGCCCTCTCCATCTGAGGGGCTGCTTGATGCGATCCCCCCGCCAGCAGTCACCGAACGCCGCTTCAAGGCGTTGGCACGAATACTCCAAACCACTCGAAAGGTGGACACGGCCAGCACAAAGTCGAGGATCGAGGTGAGCGCCATGTGGCCCATGATAACGGGTGTTCGGTAGGGATGTGACGTGAAAAACTGCTGCTTTGACTGCTGAATGTATGAGATGGTCAAGATCAAGGTGGAGAGGATCATTTCTCCATAGACTACTGTCAGCAGGATGTTGGACATTCGGCGAGTGAACCAGCGGATTTGGTCTGTGGAGGACAAGATGTGGAACCTGATGATTGAGAGACCGCACACTTGACTGGTGGAAAAGAGCGGGCACAGGATTCGAACTACAAGGTAGCTATTCTGTCGGTCTATCGGGTGAGGAATGCAGGATTTTTGCTCGCAGATTGTCATCTGCCTTAGGTTCAGTGTGAGCAACGTACCGTGGACACCAACTCATCCGCCGCGAGCAAGGTCCAAACATCGGCAACGACGAGGGGTATCGCAGAAGACACAATTCCGGCGTAAAAATATGTTCTTCTCTTGTGGAATTGTGCGACTGAAAGGAGTAGCATGAGGCACGAAAGCACTAGGCTCGCGTCGGCCGTGGCCAAAACGCGTGGATCCCGGATTTCGAGCAATGTGCGACTGACTGCAGGGGGCGGTGAAGTCGGTGTGGTAGCCATGGTTCATTTAATGATTTTGCTTGATTTCAAAACGTCACATTGCCCGAAACCGCTGGAACTGATGAAGCAGGCTGTCACACTTGGCTGTTCGCGGCAAACCGCGTTCAAGTAAATCCATCTTTACCGAATCATTCGCGACCAAAGAAGAGGCCGCCGATCCGCCCACTTGCACCAACGACATGATATCATTGGCGACGGCGGTATGGATTAACGTTGTTTACTGCAGACCCCGGCCTTGAACAGGCAAGTCACCTGTCGCATGTACACGAAAAAGCTGCACTCTCTGTCAATGTCCATCAA
The DNA here is from genome assembly GCA_002102555.1 of Catenaria anguillulae PL171. NCBI lineage: Eukaryota > Fungi > Blastocladiomycota > Blastocladiomycetes > Blastocladiales > Catenariaceae > Catenaria > Catenaria anguillulae. The sequence continues at coordinate 142,736 of MCFL01000024.1, read as the reverse complement.
CATGTTATCTCGCCAAATTGCCCGCGTCGGCCGTACTCTGGCCTTCCTTCCCCTGGCAACAACGACCGCCACCGTCTCGCTCAACGCGCTTCTCGGCTTCCGAACTCTGTCATCGTCGGTCGCTGCGCCATCCTTGAACGTTTGCGGCCAGCCCATCTTCAGCTCGCGTCCAATCACGACTCCAGTATGCTGTCGTCGTCTTCTCGGCTGTTGTGCCGTGATCCGGCCATGATTGTCCCACGCTCACATCTCGCGCTCGCACAGCTAGTGGAGGGCTTTCCTGGTGCTGTCGGCAACACCCCATTGCTGTTGCTCCCGTCTTTTTCACGCGCAACAGGATGCACCATCTTGGCCAAAGCCGAATTCATGAATCCGGGTCCGTTTCCCTTCGTTCTCCGTCGCTTTCCACCCTTCGTTGGCTGACTCATCAGTTTGCCCGCAAGGCGGATCCGTCAAGGACCGCGCGGCCCTATGGGTCGTCAAGGACGCCGAAAACCGCGGCCTGCTTCTCCCGGGTGGCACCGTCGTCGAGGGCACCGCGGGCAACACGGGCATTGGGCTTGCACACGTGTGCCGCGCGCGCGGATACAAGTGCGTCATTTACATGCCCAACAACCAGAGCCAAGAAAAAGTGGATGCCCTGCGCATGCTTGGCGCCGAGGTGTATCAGGTTCCTGTTGCGCCATTCACGGACCCAAACAATTACAACCATCAGGCGAGGCGGCACGCTGAGGCCTTGGACAATGCCGTGTGGACCAACCAATTTGATAATTTGGCAAACACGCAAGCGCACATTGAGTCGACGGGGCCAGAAATTGTCAAGCAGATGGGTGGCGCTAAGCTGGATGCGTTCACGTGTGGCACGGGCACGGGCGGTACGTTTGCGGGCGTGGCGCTGTATTTGCAGCAGGCGTTGCCCGAGACTCGGTTGATTGTGGCGGACCCGCCCGGGTCTGTGCTGTATTCGTACTTTACCAAGGGCAAGCTGGAGCGGACGGGTGATGGGAGTATTACCGAGGTACGCTACCCATAACACATCATCATGTTGTCGTGATCCTTACCCGTTACATGTCCACACCGCAAGGGGATCGGACAAGGTCGAGTGACTGCCAACATGCAGGCAGCCGTGGATGCCAAGGCTGTGAGTGGGGCGATCCATGTGCCGGATGAAGTGACCATTGAAACGGTATGCAATTCCTACAACCGTGATTTTTTTCTTCTCTGTCACATCATCTTGTCCTGACCCGCGCAATCATGCGTAGGTTTTCCGGCTTTTACATGACGAAGGCATTCCCGTCGGTGCCTCGTCGGCCATGAACGTTGCAGCCGCCGTCCTCTTGGCCAAGCAAATGGGGCCTGGTCACACAATTGCCACTGTCCTGTGCGATGGCGCCGGTCGGTACGCCAGTCGCCTGTTCAACAAGGAGTGGTTGAAGAACAAGAAGCTACTCGATTCGGTCCCGCAGGATTGCTTGCACTACCTCAAGTAGAGCAGTACATAGGCGGTTGGGGGGTGAGGTATTACATTCGCTCCGCTCATACATACATACAAGATATCTTGTACACTAGTTTTGCGGAAACTTTAATCCACGCTCAAATCGGCCACAGTAGGTCCCGCCTGCGGCGTCAACCCAAGGGACACAGCCAACTCTGGCAAGTTAGTGCCCGAGCCATGGTCACGCATCAACCCTGCCGGTGCGGTGCCAAGTGCCGATCCGCCACCAATAAAAGAATCTGTCCGTCGTCTGGTGGCCGCCCCACCCAAGGCTGGCCCACGCGTCTGCTCCTGTGCATCCATCATCATGACTGCGCCCGCGTTGACAGGCACGGGTACATTCCACTCGCCACCCAGCGTCCAGTGCTGCACCATGGCTGCAAACTCGCCGCGCAAGGCTCGGACTTGAGTGTCCAAGTGCACGGCTACTTGTTCGGCGAGCGCAGAAGTGGCGAGCGCGCGGTCTAGTTTGGTCCGCAGTGCTGCGTTTTCGTATTGCAGCCGCTTGATGGTGGCGGCGGCGTGGGAGAGCGAGGCACTGGTTGCGGCGCGCAGCTTGTGCCACAGGTGTTGGCCCGATTCGAGGCGCGCATGGTACGTGGTTGCAATCGCGTGCAGGGCACGGTTCTCGGCTGGGAAATGCAGCAGAAGTTGTCAACAGCTGAACGAGGATGTGACGGCGCAATAGGGAAGAGATCAAAATACCTTCTCGAACCTGCATTTGGGCCAATGCCTGCCGTGCCTCGGTCGTGGCCTTGTCCAACACGGACCGGACCAAGTCTGCCTCTGCCTTTGCCGCCTGTGTCTGCAACTCTGCCTTTTCCAGCTTGGACTTTGCAAGCTCCAGCTCGACCTTGGCATGCTTGAGCTCGATCTTGGTCATTTGCAAATCCGCACGCTCGTGCTTGAGCTCGGTGGCGGCCACCTTGGCTTCTGCTTGAGCGAGGTCGACACGCGCATTGAGGACTTTGGCCGACATCTCGTACGTGATGGTGCGCTCTTGGTATTCGAGCGTGACGGCATCAACTTTGGCCATGAGAGTTGACATTTGGTTGCAGCAGTGGACGGTCGATGATGGCGGGGGAGACGCTTGAGGAGCAATGGTGTTGGATCCGAGGGGGTTGGGAGGCAATGACGTTGGTTTTTTCGCCTTGGATTTCGATGGCTTGGCTTTACGCGCTGCCGTGGGCGCCGGCAGAGATGACCCGGTTGCGGGCTGCACGGCCGACGCACCAACAGCACCGTTGCCCTCACCCGCATCCTGGCGAGCAATTTCCACGGCGTCGGCCATGACTTGCAGCAGAACCTTGAGCGGATTGCCCGCATCTGTTGCCTCGTGCATGTCCAAGTACTTGCGCACGGCTGCTGCAACCTCTTGAATGGTTTTGGAAAGCTTGCGCGCCGAACCGGCCATTTCGCCCGCCGCACCTCCACCCTTCTTTCCACTCGTGCCCTTCCAATCCACGCGCTTGTCGACTTGGGCAGTCTTCGGACGCTCCCTCGCCTCATTGAGTGCCGCCACGGGATCCGTGCGCCACTTTGTGGAAAACATGGACAGGTCATACATGTCAGGGCACGTGGCATTGACCGCGTCCACGACCGAGTCGAGGATGGCCGAGTGTGGCGCGGGAAAATCGGGCTCGCCCAGATGAGCGAGCTGAGCGCGAGCGGCTTTGGATTCCATGTACAGGCCGTTGGCGAGCGATTGGATCTTGTCCTTGATGAGAATGAGTTGCTCGCGTTCTTGGCGGACTATGTTCAGGTGTAAGGATGAGCATGGGTGAGTTTTGGAACCGCGGTTTGCGTGCGTGTAATGCACAAGACAGGGAGGAACAGTGACGGACGTGATTCGTTTTCTTTGATGACACCTTGGTACTGGGACATCATGGCATCGACCTTTGCATTGAGGTCTTGGGTGGATTCCGACTGTTGAAAACAGCGACAAACGAAGAGCAGCGTCAGGATACATGGAAAACAATACAGAGGAACGGAAGGATGTGCAACCTACGAGCAAACGTTGCTGGTCCTGTAGTTGTTTGCAGTACTCGAAGAGAAGCGAGTCGTGCAGCTGTGTTGGGACTGGATCAAAACCGAAATGGGCAAAGAACATGACCCGGTCTAAAAACGCATTTCGTGGTCGTCATCAGCGGGACATTTTTCAGCCAGAGGCAAGCGCCAAGAGTGGATGTGTACGTGCGCAAACGATTCTCGTACTCATTCTCCCCCTTGAAGAGCGATGACACAGTCGAAACGTCAATCGGCCCGGCACTTGCATGACCGCCGGTTGAGGTTGCCGGCGAGCCGGAGGAAACTTGTTTCGACTCCCAGTCCTGGGCAAGCGTGCGCATCTTGGACGCACACTTGTCAAAGTGGTCTGCCGTAGAACGGAAAAATGCCTGCGGGGTGTAGTGGGGCGAAGAAGGGCCGGTGATGGCGAGCGGGGCACTCAGACCCGGGGTCGGGATAGAGAATGAATGTTGGGCAAGGGCAGATAATGCTCCATTGCTACTACCTGTCGTTGAATTGATATGTGTGGTTGGGGCTGCAGCCGAGGAAGCGCCAGCGCTTGATTTGGCGGGTGTGTGAAGAGGCGAGTTTGAAGCCGAGGTTGCGTTGGAGCTGGGCGTGCTGGCACTGGCAGTGGACGGTTTGGCGCCGCTGCGACGGTTGTTGTTGCTGGTGCGTTTTCCACCCATGGGACAGCACGGAACAGAGTCGGAAAGGGAATGCGTGAGGTCAAATCGCCACTGGCTGGCAGTCGCGCATGCATCGCTTGTGTAATGTTCACTTTTTCATCACGCATGTCATTTGTTGCAGATTGGTTGCATCTGCACCTCCACCTCCCAGCCCAACCCACGGCAGATCGGCGTGCCGTGCTCAGAGGACGCGAGTGCCGATCTCTTGTGAGATTTGCAATTTGCATGCAATCGAGCACGCAACACGCAAAACGCAACACGCAAAGGCTCTTGAGCATCATGAGCCAAACTGTGGAACTGTTGGCTGCAAAAACGCATGCACGCAAGGCTTTCGGTCATTGCCAATACCGCAAAGAGCTTGACCTGATCTGGTTCCGATCCATCGCGTTGCAAATGTGCGTACATGATTGCATATTTCCCCAACTTGCGTGTGTTTCCTGTTCCCTCGAGCTCGCTTTCCCGCCCTTGCTTGCTTGCCCTTGCCTCCTTCCATCGCATCAGATTCGAATTCATTCCCACGCTCACTCATTCGATTTCCACATTTCCTTCATAAGTGTTACTTGACCTCCGCTCCTCTCATCAAAAACAAAACACACGGATGACCTTTTGATGCACACTGCGCACCGGATTCACGCATACGCACGTACCTACCCTCTAACTCTCAACTCAACCAACCGCCATGATTTCCACAACCGCAACCACCCTCAGCACTCTTCCCACCGAACTCGTCCTTGCCTCACTTGGCTGGCTCGACGACCCTCGCGACCTTGCCCGGTGTCGATCCGTTTCGCGTGCATTCCAGCACCTTGTCGATTCCCACCACCTCCCGCTGCTTTCGTCGGTCCTGCGCAGATCTCCCCTGCACGCCTCTGTCGCATCGCCGCTGCCAGAGTCACTTGACGCACTGCGCGAAATGCACTTGCTCCGCCGCCACGGCCGTAGCGCCTCCTCAACACCTGTGGCGGACTGTGCTGTGACGTCCATACTTGTGCCAAACGGCCACCAGCCGATCAACGCCCAAGACCAGCAGCAGCCTGTGCTTCCCGTGGCCGCATTGCCGCGCCCCGTACCCGCTACACAGGCATATGCATCCCACCAGGCGACCGCATTCATTGCTTGCTCCTCCCGCTCGTATACGGACACGGTCCAAATTCCCGGCACGCCCGTGCTGCTGTGCTCAACGCGCAACCAAACGTCGCCACTGGCCGCGCTACACGTGTCTTGTGTGACGCAGCAACCCACCAGCACCGCACAACCAAACTCCACAGCGTACAAGGTGGCGATTGCCCTGCCTCTGCCGGCCCAAGACGCACATACCGAACTCGTGGGCACCATGGCCGCACACCCGTCGGGTAAGCCACTGGTTGCGACAGGCTCGATTGACGGGACCGTCAAGCTTTGGACTGCCTCGTGCCTTGATGTCGAAGCAGACGCGTGGGCAGTGGAATGCATGGCCACGTTCCGGCACCATCGCGGATGGGCGGCCGCCGTATGCTTGTCCAACGAACTGCTCGTGTCGAGCGGACCCGACAACGAAGTCCATGTGTATGCGCTTGCAGCCATTCGAGATGCGCTCGAGCCCTTGGCCAGGATTCAAGTTCCAATTCCTTCGGACACGCCGTTTGGTATCTTTGGCGCGTCCATTTCGCCCTCGGGCAAGCATTTGGTGGTCATGGACTTGGACGGCGTCGCGTACTTGTACCAGGCGGGCGCACGCAATCCCGCGAGTTTTGACCTCAAGTGCGAGTTGTTGGAGCGGCTGACGTTGCGCGAGGCAAGGCATTTCGAGGCCAATGTCAGGCAGAGCTTTGGGTGCCTCGTGCAGGTCACGGACCATTGTGTATTTGTGAATAGCGTGAGGGTAGGGCAAGTCAACGTGCATGACGTGTGGACTGGCGAGGTTTTGGTACGCCTGGTTTTTTTTTTTTCCAATTGCGACTCGCGCTGGAAATCTTTGACTGACCGCCATTCGCTCTGATAGTACTCGCTTTCGATTCCCACGTTCAACCCGCCACGTTCACGGACCGTCCATTCGTTCCGCGTTGTGACGCCAAGCGCGTCTTTGTCCTCGCATGGCCGGCCAAACATTCAACGTCACCAGCTCGTTCGCTTCCAATTTGTCGGGTGGATTCGTTGGCCTGCTGGTCACCACGTGCGCGGGCGACTTGCACTGCTTTGATTACTCCAACACCAAGAACGCCCTGCCGTCTTCAACCTCCTACGGCGTCATGATGCCCGGTCGGTGGCGCATTGCGCCTGCGATTCTCACGTCATCTTTGCCCGCCGCAGCATCGTCCCCTGCCGTGCCCGGCAGTGCCGAGCAAGAGGGCCACGGTATTGAGGTGGAGGACGAGGATGACGACGAATATGCAGATATGCCGCCGCTCATGTCGCCAACGCATTTGGAGGATAGTCACGAGTTTGACTTTGGATCCACGTCGTCGTCGCCCGCGGTCGGAAACGGCCGGGTGGAGGCTGCTGACGACAAAAGAGTAAACAGGGCAGTTGGGAACAAGGCAAGCGGGCACCTGGTAGTGACGCCGCGTGGGTTGAGGGATCAAGACTTGAGGAACGTGGATGTAGATGTGGATGAGAGCGTCGCGGCGCATGTGTGGGGACTCGTTGTATAGAGACTCGAGTTGAGCAATTGTGCGAATGGAATTGAAGGTCGCGGCAGAGTGTGGGACAGAGACGTGTTTGAAGCCGTTGTGTTTTACTTGCTCCTGAAGCGCGAAGAGATGAGACGAGGTGAGAGTAAATCGTTGTGTATATGTGTAGCAGTAGAGAAGCCGTTGCGATGCTGTGTGTTGCTTGGAAGCCGTTGTCGGGAGAGTTTGTTGTATTGAGGATGATTTATGAAGAGAGGCGAGACCTGTTGATTTGCTTCTCCCTTCTGTTGGCTTCATATGCTCTCTTGTCATTCCCCGCTCTTTGCCTTGTTACCCACTTCGTTTCCTTTTTTTTTTGCTTCATTCTGCTTTCCGGCACATGATCTTGCGTGTGGCCGAAGCTGACCTGACTCTTCGGACTTCAAATGCAATTCTTGACTCGACGTCAGTTGGCTGTTTGCAGCTTGATGCGTTGATCCGCTTTGATCCCACTCAGGACACGGGCAGCAGCCACCAGATGAGCCGGGAGGGGAAAATGATGAGAGAGATGGACGCATGGAAAGCAAATGCGAAAAGTGCGAGTGTACGAGGAGTGTATGTCATGAATCATGAAAGGATGTCTTCGCATTGTTTGCAGTGCAAAAAAAAGAGGAGGTTGAAGCCTCTCACGAGAGGACTACTGGGACGGCAGGAGGCAAGTTGAGGGAAGCGCGCACAGTATCCTTGACGATTCGTGAAAACTGTGCCCGATCCTCTCGCCACATTTTCTAAAGGCAGTGCACACGCGGACGGAGATGAATGTGAGCCACAGCGAAACACGGGATGGACAAACGCAAAACGTACACTGGCATCGACATTGGCTCCACTCTCGTCATTGGGCTCGGCCAGCATACTCGTGACGCTCAACAAAATCTTCTCCAAGCTCTGCACGGGGCTCCACCGCTCCGAACTGCTCTCGTACATGTTGGGGTCCTCGCCGGGGGCGTGCAGGATGGAAATGCACACGGTGCCGTCCGGGTAGACGTTTGGGTGGTACATTGGGCAGGTGAATTTCATGGTGGGCGGGTTGAGCGGGTAATCTTGGGGGAGCTTGATGACGGCGGTAAACACGCCGTGCTCGTAGTCGGTGCCTGGTGGGCCGGCAATGAGGGCCTCCCATTCAAAGAGGTTGTGCTCCGAGACGGGCTCGGCCGAGATGCCTTCGACCGGGTTGGCTTTGAGGGCTGTTTGGGCAAAGAAAGAATGAGCTCGCGGCAAAACTGAATCATCATGGGCAAACACACAGACATTGGAGCTCCTTCATGAGCCTGCGCTGTGCGGTCGACATGGCCATGTTGCTTTCTTTCTTGGGGCGGACGAAATGCTCGAGGTTTCCTTGGCATACAGTATATGGTTCATGGATTGGCGTGGCAAACGGCCGATTCGCTCCATATGTCAGACGTGACGGCGCTCTCAAACTGTGGTCCAGGGTGGCCGGACTGCAGGCGAGGCAACCGGCCGGGATGCATATGCATACGCCGCGACCGATGGCACAAGTATTCATTCAATTACTACTCTACATAGTACTCTGAGCAACTGCAACACCGTCAAAAATACTCAATACAATGCCCAACGGCAATGCCATCCTCATCCCGTCGACCGTCTTCAAGGATGGCGCCACTTACTACCGCCTTGTCGTAGCCGATCTCGCATTGGCCACCTCCGACGCTGGCAAGGGCAGCGGCAACGGCACCCTACGCCGCTACTCGGACATTGCCAACGTGCACGACCAGCTCATCAAGCAGTTCCCACTCCACGCACACTTGCTCGCCGACGCGGGCCTCCCGCCCAAGGCTCTGCTGAAAAACTCGACCGCCGTGGTTGCCGCACGCCAACGCGACCTCGCACGCTACCTCTCCTTTCTCGCCAACACGCCCCCGTTTCCACATGCCCTGCACTCCTTTCCTTGCTCGGCTTGCCAGAGGGCTCCATGCTCGGTTTCTCGTCGCCCGACGGTGCCGGGTCGCGCCTGGGTCTTGGCCCACCTTCCTTGCCGTGGCTCGACCGGTACCACCGCGTCCAGGCGGCCATCATTGACGTGCGCAAGGCTGCGCTCGACAGAGACACGAGGGTCGCTCAGGGAGACACGTTGCGCGCGTCCCAGGTCGGCACCCAGGCCGTACACGATGCCGACACCATCTTGCGTGAAATCGATGCATTGGACCTTGCCCTCTCATCGTCTGCCGCATCCAGTGCAGCGTCCACTTTGGGAGCGCCGGCTGTGTCGGCAAAAGAACGCGTCCGACGCGGCAATTTGCTCTTATCGGCAAAGCAAGAGATCTTGGCCGTACAGCAGCGCCTGAACGTGTCGTCGTACTACGATTCGGGGACAGGAGCGGGAACGAGCGGCGCAAGGTCGCCTGCGTTTGCGTCGCTTGTTGGATCAACCGCCGCATCGCCTGCAAGAGGCGGCCAGCAAACTCCCACCACCTTGTCGTCATCGTCCCCTTCGCATGCCCAATCTCATTCCACGGGTGGCGGCCGGCGCGTTGTGGGCCGAGCACACAGCCCTGGGTCGGCCATGTTACCAGGCACACTGACTCCACCAACCACCGTCTCGCTTGGCAGCGGCACCGTCGCTGACTTGGCCAGTATGGAAACTCGGGCTTGCTGCAGTTGCAGCGCGCGCAAATGGCGGATCAGGATCATGCTGTTGAGCAGATTGGCGCCGTGGTCGGCAGGTTGAAGAATTTGGGGCACGTCATGAATGAAGAGCTTGAGGCACAGAATCAATTGTTGGACGAGACCAAGGAGGACGTGGATCGGGTTGCGGGTCGGATGCGCGCAGCAGAAAAGAAAATCAAAAAGCTCAACTGAATTCAATGCTCACTTTTGGTTTTACAGACAAATGTACATATTTACAAGCACGAGCTTCCTTGCACTTTTCTTCCACATTCGTTTGTCGGACGTGGATCATGCTGGTCAATAGGTAGTTCCCAAATCTGTCCTAACCAAGCCAGTCGTTGAATGCTCGACCCACCAGCGATATCCTGGCCGCAACTCGTCGTCAGGATCAAGCCGGCATCGGCCAATCTGGTCTCCTGCACCAATCTGGCGCCAGAACAAATCTTGTACTTGGTGGTTCTTGAGGCGATACGCCACCATTCCCGCCATGGATGTAATGTGAGAAGTCCTTGGCAGCCAGCTAAACAACCATCGAAAGTATTCCACTGCCCGCACGGCACAGCTGGGATGTGCCCCGACCAGCTTGTGGCAGTGCGCCACAGCTGCGAATTGCATGGAATCCGTACTCACATGAAGATCGATTAAGGTTTCAAGCCACCAGCAGAGGACATTACCATGGTCGTAAGCGCAAGCTTCCGTGACACATTCCAATATGAGCGTGTCAGTCAAAATGTCGCCCGCCTTGACGAGATATGATGAGTGCACCACCACTGGAGCGATTGTCTTGCCTGATCGACTGGCGGCCTGCAGGGACGTGGCCAGAGCTAAAGGTACCTGGTCTGGGTGATGGCACGACCACCAGTCAAGAACAGCAGTGTGCCCCGATTCGCTTGCGCCTTCAATTGCCGACGAGTCAAAGTGGTATGCGACAAAGGTAGGGAATGTCGAGAAAGGCCACAATCTTGTCCAAGACGTCCATGTGCCCAGCCGAGCTGACGTCTGCAAGCGCTTTGCAGTTGAACGATATCGAAAAGCGAACGCAATTGCCCTGCGCCAGCAAAGTGGACAGAGATTCGAGCACCGCAGGGGTCAACGCCGGGCACTCGCCAATGACAATGTCGACCTTGGCCTTCGCAGTGTTGACGCCAAACTTGTGCAACACGAGCGGCTCAAAGCACCAACGGAATACTTGGTCCTTGCCTAAATCGATACCCGCCGAGACCAGGCTGGCCCACAGAACGGGTCAAACAGACTTGGATCGCGCGATCGTACCCACCAGTTGAGCACATCCAGTCGGCCGTGGACAGCAGCGGTGGATAAAGCCGACTTCAGCGAAAACCGGAATGGAAGCCCCAACTTGTCGCTGTTCTCAACCCACCAATCCAACAACGAGGAATCCGTGCAATTCTGCACGGCCCGATCGGAATACAAATACACCAGTTGATCATGCGTCGTATGATCCGCCCACCACTGCAGTCCTTGCACAGACGTACATGCGTCCATGGGCCGAAAACCAACGTGCTCCCATTCCAAGATCTTGGCCGGAATCGCTTCCCGACCAGCGACTCGATGGAACCCCGAGTATTTGCCCGGCAAGCGGCCTCGATGACACCATTGGGAACCAAGTCAAATTGGTCCATGAGCGATCGAACAAGGCCCGCAACTCGGAATCAAAATCCAATTTTCCAGAAGCAATCAGCGCAACCAAATCCGGCTCGACATCCACCACCGGCAACCGTTTCTGGGTCAGCCACCACGCCAGTACATGGAACTGCCCATTCCGTGACGCCGCGTGCCTGACGTCCTCCAGCCCGGATCTCTTGACTGCCGCCGCCGCCGCCTCGGCGTCCGACGCAGCCGCATCGACCTGGTCCACAGTCCATTGAATCACGCCCTCAAGCAACTGCGCGTCGTCGCCCAACCACCATTGAACAAGCGTCAGGTTACCGTGCCCGGCGGCGCTCGTGACGCCGGTAAGCGAAAAGTCCATGGTGCGCGGCCAAGTGCGACCCCATTGCTCATGCGCACAATGTGATTAGTAACCACAGGCGGCGGGTGTCGACGAGTCGTGCTCGTGGCTTGCGTAGGCGCCGGTGATTTCGTCGGGCCCAATAAACCAGAATTGGCGGGTGAGGGCCACCAGCGTGGTGGCAGGCGCAAGTGCGCGAGGTGCAACGGCCAGGAGGGTCAAGTTGGCGTGAGGCGGGACGTGTCAGTCGGGAAACGCGGCGGAGCGAGCAGGTGCAGGCGGATGCGAGGATCGGGTCGTACAGGTCGGCGGGGAGGGCGACCGGGAAATGTGTGTGCATTGCTGCAAGTCGGGTACATGAGGTCAACATGGCTCGTATATGGCATTTCCGGCTCGAGCGACAAGTTAGAAGATGGAAGTTCACAGTTTTGCAGGAGAACGACGCACAGAACGATGTCTGAGGTTCGACATAGCATGAATCATAGAAATTTCGAGGAATACTACTAGCAGGGGCTTACATCAAGATGGATACGGCGGAAAAGAAAAGAGAAACTGCATGAGAGGTAGTGTATTGAGAGCTGAATGGCAGGCAGGATGATCAATGAAGCAAGGGTGGAACATCATCATCATTCATATCCCTGCGGCAAGAGGCCTGTACTTTTCCACCATTCTCGTACAGCCACATAGAACCGGACAAAATCATCATACTGGGGAATAACGAGCTCAAGGCCCTCATGCCTCCACCAACGAAGCACAGGCAAGACGAGATGTCGGTGGCTTTTGCGAGCGAACAAGCGCCAGAGCGTTGTGCATCTGCAAAGAATGGCTGGCGAGACAAGTACATGAGCTCGCTCAGCAATCCGCTGCTGCAACAAAGAGGCACGAGCTCGGCCATCTCTGCCTGGTTAATGGCGGGCATCAGGCCATGACTGTTGGCGATGAAAGTGGATAACAGGGGATCCATCAGTTGTGGCTCCCAGTGTTGGTAAGAACTGGCCAGCATGGCTCCATCCAGATGAAAGACTTGAGTCCACCACAACAACGATTTCGGGTCATGCCGGTGGCCGCCGTCCAGAGTCGTAAAGGCGGAAACAAACTCTGCATCAGTCGCTTTGGCCACATGCCGCCACCATTCAAGCACGTCAATCGCCCACACTCGCTTGCCACTTGATGCAATAGCTAACAAATTCGCTCTCCAGCGGCTTGCAATGACTCAGGTAATAGTTCAAAATCTCGAACTGCCCGGCGGCTGAAGCACCCTCAATGGCGCTGGGCAACAGGAAGCTGTAGTCGGCACCAGCAATCTCCACCCACCAACGGATCATTTCGAGGTTACCACTGGCACCATATTCGCGTAAAAAGCCAATAAAGGAGTCGCTGTCCTCCAATTCGGAAGGAGTCATCAGGCCACTTTTCACCCACCAGTCCAACACATGAATCTCATTGGTCGAAAGGAAGGCATCAAACGTCTCATCCCGATCAAACTCGCCTTCGTAATTGAACCAGAAGTCCAGCATGTCCACGTTGCCGCTCATGCTCGCCATCGAGTAATAGTAGCCCTCGGTAAGCGGGGAGTATCCATGCTTCAACAACCACTCAAGCACATCGATCCGTCCCTCCTTGCTCGCCAGGTTGAAGCCGTCCGTCTGATGTTCATCCCACTTTGCAGTGGCAACAGCCGTCAATGGAATGTGCTTTTGCAGCCAGCACATGCATCAATGCTACCGGAGGCAGCGGCCAAATTGACAGCTGTGCCGGGATCCGTGAAGGGCAGACCTGTGCTTGAGCCAACGAATCGCAGACAAATCGCCCGCCTTGGCCGCGGCCAAGGATGCAGTTGCTTGAGCATCCCTGTGCCAGAAATTTGGGTATCGTGCAGGACGGTATCGAACCAAAAAAGCAAGGCATAGTTCTTGCGCTTGATGGCACCAGTCACAACATCGTCCACAGATCCAATGCCACATTTGGCTTGCGCCATAATGATTGGCTGCTGCAAGCACCATTCCAGGATATCCATGCGATCCTTTGATGCCGCCGCGTCAAGGACGTCTCGGGCCTTGACTGGAAGCCCACTCTGCAACCACCACTCCAAGGTCGACAAGTGCCCGTTGGCAGCAGCGAGCGCCATGGCGTCCTCAGTGTACAGCAGCTCGATCTCGGATAATCCGCTTTCGGCCATCCACCATTGCAAAACGTGATTGTGCCCCATTTCGCTGGCCAAATCCATTGCATCCACAGTGAACCTGAGCTCCGTGCGTGGCACACCCGACTCGAAGAACCACCATTTGAGAAGAGACAGCTCGCCATTTGCACTTGCTCGATCCAGCGCCACGTGAGTCCACAAGAAGAAGAGATCAGGCTTGCTAAGCCACCATTTCAAAACATCCACCGATCCATTTTCCGACGCAACATCAATGGCACCCACGCCCTTGTGATGCCCGCTCCGGAACTGCATCGGGCGGGCCCTTGGATCCTTGCCACTGTTGCGCCACCAAGCATACATGAACTCGAGCAACTCGACATTGGCCAGTTTGGTGCTGGCAAAGTCCATGTCGACGTGCGGCATTTGAACAAGCGCAGCCTTGGTGAGGAGCGGCATTAGCGTCCGAGATAGGACGTTGAGCGGCTGAGCGAGGGCGTGGGCATCTTCCCAGAGCGTTGCGACGGCTTGCAGCCGGTAAACGTAAACGGTGACGAGTTCGGCGAGGTCAAAGGTGAGCGAGGGCGTCACGGGCTGAGAGGATGATGATGAGTTGGTCATGGTGGAACATTGAATATTCATTGCTTTGGGTATTCAATTGCGTGCGTCATTTCTTGTCTGCGGCTTATGTACCTCGCATATCCAGGTCTTGTCAGAAAATGGATGCGGAGGGGAGTCCTCACCCGTAGTGTTCTCATCCTCGCCGGCTTCTTTGTGTCCCGCTCGCTTGCCTGTCAGCCGTTTGGCTTGGTTCCCTTTCCCTGTTTGTAGTATGCCCTTCTCTTGTTTCCCTCTCGTCTCCCTCTCGTCTCGTCAATCGCGCACTGGCACGTTGCTCTGTTTTCCGTTATTGTTTCCCCTTGTCATTCATGTTGTGGTCAGCAGTCATGCTGGCACTGGCAGTGCTCTGTTACTTGTTTCTTCTCATTCAATCAGTGAATGTCCAACGGTTTCAGTTTCTTCCCGTCAGTGAAGCTCACTCTAGAAGCTCACTCTAGTCTTTCTCTGTCTGGACTGTAGGCACGGGTCGGCCCCATACCTCACGTTCGGGACGCACCCTTGACATGACAAAATATACATAAAACTTTGGTACTGCCATGAAAAGAATAACCAGGCTACAACACAACATAGCCTTACGCATCTCACTGACGAACAACAAACTCGACCATGGCGCCATGCTTTGGCGGAGACGTCAGCCCAAACTGCCTCTCCAGGCTCAATTCTTTCTTTCCCGGCTCACCACTCCTCAACTCGAACGCGGCCACCAACCGAGCCGTCACCAAGCACAATTCGCGAGTCGCTAAATGCATCCCCGGGCACTGCCTGCGACCCAACCCAAACGTAAAGATGCCATCGGGTACTTCGACTCCGCCCTTTCCGCGGCCGTCGGCAAATCCCTCGTCCAGCCACCGCTCGGGCCGGAACTCGTTGCCACCCTTGCTCTCTGGATACATGCCCTCGTGGATCGCATCAATGTTGTACACAACCTGGGTTCCCTTGGGTACATGATAACCGGCAATGTGTGTGTCCTCGATAGTGGCACGCGGCAGGCCGAGAGGGCCGATTGGAATCATGCGCAGGGTTTCCTTGACGATAGCGCGAATGTAGGTCAACTGGGTTGAATCGGCAAGCGTGGGAACGCGCACTTTGCCTGTGCCAGGGTCGATACCGCAATAGTCGACGAGGGAATCGTAAGCTTTGCGCTGGACGTCAGGGTGGTTGACAAGGAGGATGGCGATCCACATAAGGGTACCCGCGGTTGTGTCCTGTGTTGAACAAATGTGCAAGTCAGATGAGAACCAAGGCAAGATTGATGCACCATGAATGAGAGCCAGCTTCATACCGTGCCTGCAAGGACCAAGTCCGCCATCATGAGCTTGATTTGTTGCATCGACAATTGCTCTCCGAGTCTGCATGATCGGAAGCGTCAGCCTCCATGGCCTGCACCAATAGCTCCTCGGCGTAGCACAAGTCCCTGGCCGCCCTTTCCTCTGCCGTCTCGCTTGCGAGCTGGGCCTTGAGATCGTTGAGCCGATCCGTCAGCGTTGCTTGATAAAACTCGTCATAGATGTTGTTGACCACGGCCATCTTTTCCCTGGCTGTCCACAGAACCATATGCCGCACGACCCGCGATCCCCAAAACCAACCCGAGTCGGGCACGTACTCGTCAATTCCGCCAACGGCCAGCACGCGAAACATATTGGTCACGCTTGCCAACAAGGCTACCAGCTCTGGATCGTCCAAGCGATCATACGTAACGCCCAGGGCCTTTGAAAAGATGACGTTGGCCGTGTACCTCTGAAACAAGCTCTCCACCTGTGCTGTGCCAACATTCGTCAAATGCGCCACGAGCCGATCGGCCTCCAACTCAAGCCTCATGTCCATGGCATCGACGGCCGCGGGCGTCAGGATCTTGTGAGCGGCGCGACGCATGGCACGCCACTTTTCGCCGTATGGCGCGAACCCCATGTTGTTTGCGCCTTCCGAGAGGACTGCCCAGGGCGCCGTGAGCAGTCGCCCAGCGTACGCTTTGCCATTGCGCAACAGCGATTCGCGTGCAAGTTTGTCCGAGTTGACGACGAGCATGCGTTGCGCACCGAGGCGCAGCATGTAGACGGGACCCAGCGTGGAGGCGAGGGAAGCAAAGAGCTTGTCAGGGGCGGATGCGTGGTAGGCGAGGAGCGGGAGGTGGCCGAGCAAGGGCCAGGCGCCGCGTGGGGAGGGAGGATACGGCAGCTTGGCCGGATTTTTCCGCGTGTATTGAATCAGGAGGGTGGCTGTGGTGAGGAGCCCAATGACTGCGAGGACCACGAGGAGCGGGTTTTCGGCTGCCAATACGAGGGGGCTCAGGACATGGTGGGCGTGATCATGTGGCAAACCCAAGGTGGAGCTCGAAAAGAGGGGCGTGGGATGCGGCGTGCCAGTGGCGGTGGGCACGTCGTCCAGGTGCTCCTGAAGGCGGGCAAGTAGTTGGTCCATGGTTGAACGGAAAAACCGCGCAAGCTAAATGGTGGAGTTTCTGGCAAGTGAATGAGCAGTCTGTGCGATTGGAGATGGCATGACGGGGAGCTCTCGTCGCCTTTTGAAGGCTGGCCGTCAACTGAATGCATGGCCGTGAGTTCTTATCAGGTTCGCCAATGGTCTCGCCTCCCGCTTGCATTCCGCTTTTTGCGACGGTTTCCGACTGGATGAATATACCTAGGTACCAAGTACCCACGATCGAAAGTTTTTTGAACGAGACGTCCCTGAGTTGGATCTTTCTTCGAGGTCGGCAAGTCAAGAACCCAAAACGCAACGAATGCTCACCGCTTTACATTTGCATCGGCGCAAGCGGTCAGGGCCCAATTGACCCGTTTCCTGTGTCTGCCTTTCAATCGGGCATGTATCAGCCACTTAATCATGTGGCGTAATGAGAGTGTATTTAATTCTTCACAACCGCAATGCCTCGTCGTTGGATCTTGGGACGATGTCAACTGCACATTGATTCGGCTGTCGGTGCTTGGCTCCGAGTCGGAATAGATCAAGATCCTCTAATCTTTTGAAAGCCAAGCAACCCAATTAATATCATGTTCATGAACCAGTCAATGGGCCTAGGCATTTATAGCATCGCTTCAAGGGCAAGCGAACATGCAATTGAGGTTTGCAATCATGGGCCTGTCAGGAGTCGCATGTCCATGTCAGCAACATTTGGATTTGGATTTCGGCGCCATTGAAGCAAGGTTTTAGCAATAAACTTGACAGCGGCCTGTCAGCCCACTCCAAATACGTCGTGCGGAATCATGTTTGGTTGCAATTGGGACAGAAACAAAAGGTACATAGGCAAAAGGTAACAGTGCACTCAAATCAATGTCTCACCACGACGGATATGGCATGATCATTTTGATCAACTCGGTTTCGCTGGCCGCAAACGCAATGCCAACAACAACGGTACATCTTTACTTAAGCCTCGGAACAAACTCAATGACGGCCCCATTCTTTGGCGCAGCCGTCAAGCCAAACTGCCTTTCCGCGGTCAACTCCTTCTTACCCGGCTCGCCACTCTTCAACTCGAATGCAGCAAGCAGCCGAGCCGTCACCAAGCACAACTCGCGAGTCGCTAGATGCATGCCCGGGCACTGCCTGCGACCCAATCCAAACGTAAAGATGCCATCGGGTACTTCGACTCCGCCCTTTCCGCGGCCGTCGGCAAATCCCTCGTCCAGCCACCGCTCGGGCCGAAACTCGTTGCCGCCCTTGCTCTCTGGATACATGCCCTCGTGGATCGCATCAATGTTGTATACAACCTGGGTTCCCTTGGGTACATGGTAACCGGCAATGTGTGTGTCCTCGATCGTGGCACGCGGCAGGCCAAGCGGCGCAATCGGGATCAGGCGCAGAGTTTCCTTGACGATGGCACGAATGTAGGGCAACTGGGTTGAATCGGCAAGCGTGGGAACACGCACTTTGCCTGTGCCAGGGTCGATACCGCAATAGTCGACGAGGGAATCGTAAGCTTTGCGCTGGACGTCGGGGTGGTTGACAAGGAGGATGGCAATCCACATGAGAGTGCCAGCCGTTGTTTCCTGTGTGGGATCGGTCCGAAACAATCCGTTGAGTCATGTAGAAGCGAGACAAGATTGGATTTCTGCGAAATTGTGTACCATTCCAGCAAGCAGTAGGTCTGCCATTACCAGTTTGATCTGCTGCATCGACAACTGCCTCTCCGAGTCTCCATCAGGAGCGTCGGCCTCCATGGCCTGGACTAAAAGCTCCTCGGCGTAGCACAAATCCCTCGCCGCCCTGCTCTGGGTTCGCTCGCCAACTGTGCTTGAGCTCGTTGAGCCGATTCATCAACGTCCTTGATAGAATTCATCATACACCCTGTTGATTGCGCCCATCTTTTCTCGAGCCGTCCAGGAGACCAAGCGCCGCACGACATGGGACCCCCAAAACCACCCGAGTCGGGCACGTACTCGTCAACGCCTCCCACGGCCATTAAGCGGACAGTTTCCGTGACTCGTTCCAGCAAGGCCACCAGCTCTGGGTCATCCAAACGTTCGAACGTCACCCCACCCCTTTTGAAAAGATGACGTTGGCCGTGTACCTCTGGAACATATTATCGATTTGAGCCGTGCCAACGTCCGCCAAATGCGCCACGAGCCGGTCGGCCTCCAACTCGAGCCTCATGTCCATGGCATCGACGGCCGCGGGCGTCAGGATCTTGTGAGCGGCGCGGCGAATGGTGCGCCACTTTTCGCCGTATGGCGCAAACGCCAAGTCGTTACCGTCTTCGGATATCACAGAGAACGGAGCCGTGAGCAGGCGCCCAGCGTACGCTTTGCCGTTGCGCAACAGCGATTCGCGTGCAAGTGTGTCCGAGTTGACGACGAGCATGCGTTGTGCGCCGAGGCGCAGCATGTAGACAGGACCCAGCGTGGAGGCGAGCGAGGCAAACAAACTGCCAAGCTTGGATGCATGGTAGGCTAGGAGCGGGAGGTGGCCGAGGAAGGGCCAGGCTCCAGGAGGCGAGGGCGGCAATTGGGGCTTGGTGTCGTGTGACGAGGACTTGCGCATATGGTAGAGGAGCAGGGTGGCAGTGGTGAGCAGGCCAATGGAGGTGAGGGCAGTGAGAAGCGGCTTTTCCGATACCAAGGCAAGAGGATCCAAGGCATGACCAGACAGATACGGCCAGAGAGGGCGATACAGGTGGGAGTCACTTCAGAGAGCGACGCGAGACGCGCATCGAGGCGGGTGAGAACGTCCATGATGAAGGTAAATGCGACGAGTGGGGTGGGATTCAGGCAACCAGAGGGGAGGGGCAGAAAGAACGGCAAAGGTAAGGCAATATACTTGAAAGAAAGGTATTTGTTTTCAGTGAATCCTGTGGGGAGACGGGAGGAGTGGGCTGTGTCCGACTTTTGAACTTGACCCGAGACTTCTTCACTATTTCTCTGTCGCGACGGACGGAGGGGGATGACACAATAGAACTTGAATTTGACCAAGCTTCTCTCCGCAGCGACATAGCATCTGCCATGTGGCTCGCCTGGCAATACTCTCGACTTGGCGGCGGTGGGAATCGAATTTCGGCCCAAAAGATCAACTGGCCACTGGGCGACAGCCGACTGCAGAGGGCCGTTCCACGGTTCCACCCAATGGCTGTCAGTGGAGTGTGCCTTCCTCGATTGAAGGCATGCACGCGCAGGCCACGACTACCTAACTGTCACGGCGACCGGGGCCAAGGGTCCGTTGAGCCGAGTATTGGTTCGGGCATCTCGCGGCTGTCCGCTTGCACCGCCCATCATCCACAGATCATCCACTATTCTCGCATTTCATGGGATCATGAGACGAGCGCCAAATTCAAGGTGAGGGTGGTTTGTCAATTTTTGCCGTCTTGACCTTCGCGTTTCGACTCGAACGCTCAATTTGGCCGCTCTTCTCCCATATGTATGCATACGATGTATTTTTTTACGGAGAAATCTTAATAACTTGAACGCCACAATGTACTCCAGTCGATGCAGTTTCTCCTTCGCCGAGGAGCGGGCGCCTTGGTGCCATTCCGACCCATCCATTTAGGAGCCAATGTCTTTGCCCCATCGTCCACCACTGCCAAAGAGGCACCGAACCTGTGCCGCCCGAGGCCGGGAACCGCGACTCCTGCAAACACGACGGCGCCCAGTACCAGTCCCGCCAGCCAATGCATCGACTCGGCTCCCGGCATCGTCGCCTCACCAAGCACCAATGGCCCAGCCATCGAGTTTCCGTGCCTCGATCGCCTCGACGCCAAAACACTCCGGATTGCCCAGGCGCTCTCTGCGGCGTCGTCGCCTGCCTCGTCGCAGCCGAGCAGCGTGGATACCTCGGGCCCAGAGCCCTCCTACGCCACGACAAAGCTGCGCGGGTACAAGGTTTGGAAATACGACGGATCACTTGGGGCGCTCCACCTTGACCTTGGCGGGACCTTGCCAACCTTTGATCTTGCATACGAGACTTGGGGCAAGCTCAACGCGGATCGGTCAAACGTCATTCTGCTTGGTACTGGACTGAGCGCCTCATCGCACGCTCGATCGCACCAGGACAACCCAGATAGGGGTATGTAAAGCTGTTGCCGCGCTTGACAAGCAAGACATATTGTCATGATTGGCTCACATTTGGATCACAGGATGGTGGGAGGACTTCATCGGTCCTGGCTTGCCGCTCGATACCAACAAATTCTTCATCATCTGCACCAACGCCCTTGGCGGCTGCTTTGGCTCAACGGGTCCCAGCTCTCCCAATCCAAGCGACACGACCGGTGCGCCGTACGCCACGCGCTTCCCCGCCATCACCATCTGGGATCAAGTCCGTGCTCAACATCTGCTGCTCAAGCATGGACTCGGCATCGACTCCGTTCACGCTGCCGTGGGAGCGTCCATGGGCGGAATGCAAATGCAAGCCTACTCTGCCGTGTACCCAGACTCGGTCGGCCGGCTTGTTTCCATTTCGTCGTGTGCACGCGCACATCCCTACTCGATTGCGCTTCGGTTTGTGCAGCGCCAAGTGCTGATGGCCGATCCGGCATATGCCTCGACGCGGGGCAATTACTATGGACAAATGCCGCCGCACGTGGGCATGAAGCTTGCCCGTTCTATTGCCACCATTACATATCGGTCGGGCCCAGAGTGGGAGAGGAGGTTTGGCAGGCAGAGGACGCAGGATCAACCTCCGTCTTTATGCCCGGATTTTTTGATTGAGCAGTATCTGGATCACCAAGGGTACAATGCGTTTCCTTTTGTCTCGCACTTTGGATGCATATGTGTGACCCATCCTTTCTTTATCCGTTGACAGCGAAAAGTTTTCTTTGAGCTACGACGCCAACTCGCTCTTGTACTTGAGCAAAGGTACGTGGGCAGCTCATGCGTACTGCGTAGGTTCACTCGCCTTCACATCCCACATTTCATGTAGCCATGGACCTGTACGACATGTCTGTCTCGTCGAAATCCGAACTCGCTTCCCGCAAACGGTCCCCTTTCGAACCCGCCCAACCTATTCCGCAGGCAGACCCATCAGTCCGGACCGACGAAGACAAGCTCAAGCTGGGCATGTCCGAGCTCACCATGCCCACGCTCGTGTTGGGCGTCACCTCCGACATTCTCTTCCCGTTGCCTCAGCAGGCCGAGATTGCCACGACGTTGCGCGAAACGGGCAATCACAAGGTCACGTACTACGTTTTGGATGCCGAGTACGGCCACGACACGTTCTTGATTGACAAGGTGAGTGTGGGTGCGGCCGTGGCCGGCCATTTGGTATGAGATTGTATGAACCTCAATCTTTCGCTTGCACAGTGGTTTGTGGTTGGCACGTATCAGCAGTCATGTATAGTCAGTATAGCTCCCATTTTACATACAAGTCGCAGTCTGGATCTGTTCCCAATCCATCGTCTAGACCTTTGCACCCTTTGGCCCACTCGCCTTCTTGGCGCCGCGGTTTGTGTCTTGTGCGGCTAGCGATCCGGACTCTGCTTATTGCGCGGCAGTTCCTCTTCACCAAACGCATCTGGGAACTTTGCAACGACATTGATTAGCGCCTGATTCTCTCGAGCAAGCTGCTCGACCTCTTCACGCGACTTGAGAAAGTTTTGGCGCAGGTCCCGAAGTAGGTTTTCCGAATTTATGCGGTCCGATTCGGCGGCATCCGTCCGCCTCCGCATTTCTTCGGTAATCTACATTACGGAATGTGTGCATGAGTACCGTGTGCGGCATGCTGGGGGTAAAAACAATTTGAGCCCGGTATGTACCTCTTGCTCGCGCCGATTCCAGTGCTTTGTGTGAATGGATTTGGCAAGTGTAACGAGCTTCTTTGAGAGAAAGTCGGTGAGTACGGATGCTTTGCCGGTCCGAGGTCCTTGGAAAATACTAATGCATGCCAAGCCAGCCGTCAGCTCCCCTTGACCAAGGGTCACAAGTGTCGATTTGCACGGAATCTCCGCCAACGTACGGCTCATTCAGCGAAATGCTCAGCTCCGACTCAAACTTTTCAAAACTGACGTCCTCGGTCTCCAACACTGCCATCACTGGCCCTATGACCTTACTCAATGCATGCTCGCTCTCCCGCTGCGACTTTGTGAAATTGACGTCTACGCCCCATTGAATGCCTTGCGCATGACGGCCAGCAACTTGCTTTCCACCACCCACGACACTTCTGACGTGACTTGCTTGTCAGAAATAAACTTGCGCAAGTTGCCAATCAGCCGGTCCTGAACCTCCCAGAATCGGGTGCGCAGTTCCGCGTCCTCCAGGGCAAATGTGCCACCACGTTGGCGTCCCACTCGCGATCCCATGTCGTAGTGCATCGGCGAGGAACCGGTCGCATTCTGCGGCAATCACGTTTTCCCAAGCCGATCGGATCACTGGCATTCCACCAGAGTTCATGGCTTGCACGTAGGAAATGACCAGGTGGGCAAAGTTGGAGCCCGTCAGCGTGCGGGAAAAGAGCTGTTTGGGTTGCACGTTGGCGTACACGTATTGGTGAGGTGTTTCATTTGCTCGAGAAACTGCGGTCGGATTTCGGCTTCGCTGAGCTCGTCCAATCGCTGTTTGTGGATCATTTTGCTTGGAAGATGAGTTTGCCGGCACACAATGAAACCATGAAGAGATACCGCACCTGCAGGAGCTTTTCGTCATTGACAGGTCGTTTGAGGGTAAAGCAGTGCCGGTCTGGAAAGTATTGGACGACGCTAGCGCGAATGCTGTTGCGAGTCTTGAGCTTTTCCGAGTCTCCCTGGAAGTCAAGAGGAAAAGAGTTGACAATACCGTCATCAACTCGCACGAGCGAGTATCTTGAAGAGCACGGACCTCAATCGGCTTGAGGACATTCTCAAGGTACTCGTCGCTCGAAATGGCTCGACCGTCGAGCTCCAACCTGAGACTAAAGTCACGCACAAGCCAGACAAACTGAAATAGGATGCAGCTGCCCAAGTGAGATTTGACCCAACTGTGCATGAGGTGTAGCTTAATGGCGTCAAACCTTTGGGAAAAAACTTGTTGAGAGTGTAAGCGTCAGGCTGATCGTCTGCTGCATGCTGCAAACGAATGTGATTTGATAGTTCGGCCACGAGCGACAATCGATCCAGGGCACTCTCGTCAATGCTGCCCATGGAGTTGTAAAGAAACATGCTCGACAGCAACACGGATAGCGAGAACATCTTGACGTCGTATGTCTTTGATTTGGTAAAACTGCCCAGTCCTTCCGTGTCGAGCAGGACGAGCGTCATGCTGCGATCTTTGAGGAGACATGCGAGCTCTGGTGGTGGATTGCTGATGACCCAGATGTAGATTCCTTGAGTGCATGGCTCTGGCGACAGAGAATCAACTAACGTTTAGCCACAGAGTCCACTGGTCCTACCACACCATCAAACAACAGAAGTTTCTGTACCCACGAGCGACCCGACAGCAAATCCTCGATTGGAGCCAGCGAGCCTCTGATAATTATCTTTGCACGTTAGCAATTGGCAATTCTCCGAGTACCACAGTCCTTGTGCGCACATTCAGAACGTATGATTTGCCAGTGCGATAAAGGCCAGCAATTGTGACAACCTACGTTATGGGATGCGAAATGGGGTTGGTGAATGGTGCGAGCAGTTCAAGTGGTGAATGCGGTAGGTAGCATACGCCAATAGGACCCTGAATCGCTGAAAGAAAATCGACAGCCTTTGGATTGACGCTGAAATGTGGGCACTTTTCGTCATTTGGATGCGGGACAATGGTCACAAGTGGGATTGGTTCGTCCATGGTGAAAATGACTTGAGTCTCCTGGATGGTGTGACGACGCTCAATTTATTCCATTGGCTGTCATTTGTTTCCCATGGATATTCATCAGCCGCACTCGGTTCTCCTTTCGCACTATAGCTAGCTAGTACTTTGCTCTGATTGGCGAGTGTACCCAGGTGCGAACATGACAACATGACGCGGAGGAGTGCGACAGATCGAGGGCCCAACGACGGCAGATCATCTCTGCTTGCTGCTTGCAACCATTGGGCACTCGCAACTCATAATTTCGGTGGCCAGCTAGCCAATCGGCCAAGGGATAACGGCTCTCTATGCATGGCAGAACTCTTGAATGAACCCAATGCACTCGAAACAATCAGTCATTCAACATCCGTACATAATCGCCAACCCGACCGCCATCACGACAACCAGGTTTTACCCAGCATGTCCAGCCTTCTTCCGAACCAAGTCGATTTTGAGGACTTGATGGAACTCGACACTCCAGGTGTGTGACACATTGCCCGCAAACTGTTTTGATATTGGCTAAGTTCCTCTCTCTTTTTCTCCTCTCCTCCACAGATGACACCGAGATTCCCGAGTCAATGGCGAAAGCCAAAGCCGAACAGGCTGCGATCATGGAGCACTTCGAGAAGCGCAAGAAACTGCGATCTATTGCTGTTCCGACTGATGACAACCTCGTGCGAGCCAAGCTTCGCGAGCTGCAGCATCCGATTACCTTGTTTGGAGA
Source organism: Catenaria anguillulae PL171 (assembly GCA_002102555.1). Lineage (NCBI taxonomy): Eukaryota > Fungi > Blastocladiomycota > Blastocladiomycetes > Blastocladiales > Catenariaceae > Catenaria > Catenaria anguillulae. The sequence goes on along the minus strand of MCFL01000024.1, from coordinate 117,634 downwards.
AGGGGTATGTAGCAGCTGCCTCATGGCCATTTCGCTCCTTCGTTGCGTCTCTGATTGCCTCGTGATCCGTGTACCACTTGTGCCAGCCCGCAGAGCGCCGTGATCGTCTTCGTGTCCTGATTTCCGAGCTGGAAGGGGAAGGCGTCACCGTCACTTTTGATGTCAATATGGAAGAAGAGGAGGATGACGAGGATGAGGAGTATTGGACACCTGGCACAGATGAGTTGCTGTTTTCTCGCCGGTGGATTGCCAACTACTCGCTTCGACGGTACGCTCCGTTTCAACTTTAACCTCTCGCCTCATGCGGCCCCACTCAATCCCTCCAAGAAATAGGGCTCGCACAAGGATCATTCGTCAACGTGCCGAATTCGATACCCCAGTCTCCATTTACAAAACCCTTCGCCGCGACCTGTACAACGACCTCCGCACATGGACGTCGATTGCATCGCAAATCGTCGATGAACGTCCAACCTCGTTCGTCACATTTGCACCTGACGGCAAGTCGCTTGCGACTGGATCGTTTGGCGGCGCCATCAAGTTGTGGACCGTGCCACAGTGCAATCCCATTGCCGAGCTGCGTGGACATCAAGCTCGGATCGGCGGCATCGCATGGCATCCTCAAGCAACCGTCGGACTGGATCGGGGCGTGTGCAACTTGGTTTCGGGAGCGGAAGATGGGACAGTTCGTCTGTGGTCATTGGATCAGTATGTTTTGCATCCGATTAGTCACTCAACGACATAATGTCCTCTCACCGCTTCTTTGGCAATCACATCACAGGGAAACCCCGCTCGCCACCATGGAAGGCCACCAGGGCCGTGTCGTTCGTGTAGCCTACCACCCATCCGGCCGTTTTGTCGGCTCTGCTTCATTCGACGGCACCTGGCGATTGTGGGACACGGAACGCGCGCAATGCCTTCTTGAGCAAGACGGTCACTCGCGCGAGGTGTTTTGCATTGCCATGCATCCGGACGGGTCACTTGTTTCGACCGGCGGCCTCGATGGACTGGCCAAGGTGTGGGACTTGCGCACTGGTCGGTGTATTCTCAACTTGCAAGGCCATCTCAAGCAAGTTCTTTCCGTTGATTTCCACCCGACAACGGGATACCAGTTGGCCACCGGGTCCGAGGACAATTCAATCAAGATTTGGGATATGCGCGCCGTCAAGTGCACGTACACGATTCCGGCGCATACAAATCTGGTTTCGCAAGTCAAGTACTTCAGCGCAACACGCCTGCCTGTGGCGGACGATTTCCAGAATCCGGCGACGGCCGGCAAGTATGTCCGTGGGCATCCAAACACCTCTGGCATGTTTTTGATTGCGGGTGGATTCGATGGGACGGTGAGTATGTGGTCCGAGGGGGATTACGTACAAATCAAAAAGTTGCAGGGCCATGATGGCAAGGTGATGAGTGTGGACGTGTCGGCGGACGCTCGGTTTATTGCCTCAGCTGGATACGACCGCACGTTCAAGTTGTGGGGATCAGGCAATCTGCAGCTGTAACGACATACTTGTATTGATAAATCAACGGGTTTTTCGACTGCCCAACTCGCCACAATCTATGCATTGACGAACAAAATTCTGCACTCCACCACGTTCAAGCAAGACTCGAGCCCGGTAGCGAACGAAAGCGATCACGCCGCTGCCCCGTCAGTTGTTGGTATCACGACTGGCGTGGTTCGTGTTGGCAGAGAAAGCTCCGAGCTGGTGCTGGCGATACCCGTTGAACGTACTGCTTGGATTTCGCTGCTGGTTGCGTTGGCCGTTGGCTTGTGTGCAGGGACAACATCTGACTGAACGGCCGTAGTTGTCCAACCGATTCTCGGCGTGGCCTTTGCGGATCGTTCAATCGCGGCATTATGTGGCTGCGCAGTCGTGTTGTAGCGGGCGGTGAGCTGGGAATGAATGCTCGAGATCGAGTTGAGGGCCGCATTGACTGAATGTCGAGCCCGAATGGCTGCACTGCGTTCTACGTCGTACATAACCGACCACAGCTTGGCCATGCGTAGGCGGATGAGCGCTTGATCAATAGAGCAAGGTTGCTGATGACCCGAGCTTGTTGATGTTGACAAGGTTGTATTCGCCTTCGATTGAGATCCGTGAACTTGCTTGCGAAACAGTCCCTTGGCCCGCTGGATCAATCGCTTTGCATTTCGCTTCAAACGGCGTAACGTTGTGTTCTTGAACCTTTTCAGCTTCGAAATCCGGTCCTTGATTCCCTTGACTGCCTGCGTTTTCAGCTTGGCGTACTTGGCTTGCAACTTGCGCTTGAGCTTGGGAAGCGTTTGATGCGCCAAACGCTTGATGGCGCCCTTGGCTTTTTGCACAAGTGCTTTGGCCGTTGTTGTCTTGAACTTGATCAACTCTTCCTTGACGAGCTTCTTGATGTCTCCCTTGGGATTCTCGCTCAAGTGCTTTTTGATGGTTTGCTTGACTTGCTTGCTCAGGGATTTCACGGCGACGGCTTGAAACTTGCGGACTTGCTCTTTGAACATTGCTTTGATGTCATTCTGAATGGACTGGACAGGACCTGTTGTAGAATTGGATGTGTGGGCAACCGCGAGAGTTTTGTTCGCACCTGCAGCCGGGCTGGAGTCGGGTTGACGCTTTCTGAACTCTTTACTCCATTCCTGGACACGCTGACGCACTTCCTCCAATGCCACCTCCTTCACCGTGTTGAGTGCTTGTCGGAACAGCTTGGACGCCATAACTTTTCTGATCAGTGTCCGGGCGTGCTGGCTTTGTAATGCATGCTTGGTAACCTGCCCAATGGCCTTGGACAAGGACATGAGCCGGGAAGAGCGCTGGTTATGCAGCATGACCGCTGATGGAGCAATTGAATCCGCTTCCTCGCTTCCAGTTTCGCAAGCGTCCGGCATGTCGATTGCCGCCCAGCACGACGCTTTCCACGACTCATTATCACGATACGTTGACGATAGAGGAAATGACGCTGGAGAAATATCTCTCGAGACAGATTCACATTCATGACACAGGTTAGGCACAGGAAAAAAAAAATACAAAGAATTGTCGGTTGATGCACCAGTGCATACCATGTTGCGGCATAATTGCGACAGGCCAGCCGTGCGAAAATGCTCGGACGTGGACAAAAGGTCGCAAGACCGAGTAAATGAGCGCTAGCACTAGCAACGCCTTTCCGACATGTGGCATTGCAACGATAGATTGGCTGCAGCAAGTGCAGTGAGGAAACATGTTGGCTGAAGCCGAGGCGAGAATGTCACAGCGAATCCTCAATGTATTTTATTGCAATGCGCGGGGCAATTCTTTACTCCATGAGCGTGTGATACAACATGAAAATGTACATGGATATGGATCCCGTTTTGCAATGAATCCGTGTACCTGCCTTGGCCCGGGGCTATCTCGTACTCTGCAAAAAGACAGTGGGTCCCGGATTGAATGGCAGCCAGGACTGCGGCAGCCTACCTCTACACAGTCATTTTGCACTTGTAGATGTTGCACCTTAACTGCCAAGCCAGTGCTGTGATTCACGGACAGATCGGCAGCCCTCACTTGTCACGGGAAAGCGGGTGCGACTGCAGCACTGAGTGACGCGCAACTGTGTGCGATCAGTCTGCTCCGGTTGGCTCAGATTGATCAATCCACTCACCCTTTCCTCTCTGCCAACTGCCATCTCTCTCCCTCTCTCTTCATTAATCATTAGCTGTCGCTCAAATCGGACGAGAGCTCCTCTCAATCTATTCCAAACCTCTTGCAATCGCATCTCCTTGACCCGTATCCGCACGCAGTGGATCATCGTGAAACCCGTTCCCACCTCGCTACCCACACCGTTACCCATCGCTCTCTTCATCGCGCTCGACCTATCCGCGGAAACTGGGCGGTCCATTTCCAAGCTCCATGCATGCAACCACGAGGTTCTTCATCAGGCACAAGACGTCGTTGTCGACCTCGGTCATTGTCGTCGTCGGTCACTGGCACGGTTGCCATGGGCCGACCAGGTCTGAGACAACTCAGTGATTTCCACCTTTGACGGTGATATTAATACTGTTGGAAATGTCCGACATGACAAGTTCCCGTCCTTCGCTTTTCGGCAAGCTGAGGAGCTCACCACAACGCCACAACAAAACATGATGTGCACCTGACCATGTACATACAGAAAACATGCATATACAATTCCCGAACGTGGCCAATCGAAATCAGCGTGGCCGAGACCAAGCGAAGAAGAAGAAGAAGAAGAAGAAGAAGAAGAAGAAGAAGAAAAATCCTTGCAGTTCTATGAAATCTTTCTCTACGGCGGCTCGATAAGCACTTTTTTTGAAATGATGCTCAGCAATGCTCAATGAGGGAGGTGGATCAGAGGCGCCTCATCGCAAGAACGACGTTGATGACAAACAGAATGAAGCTCGCCAATCCAATGGGGCCGAGGAACAGAACAAACGATTTCCTGGTCGCGATCCGGCTATTGATTCCGGGAATCATGGCTAGCACGGCCAACGTAAGCTCGACCGCTGTCGCATCATCAATCACACTGGCTGATCCAGACGCTAGAGGTGCAGGTGTATTGGCCAACGTGGAGAGAATGCTCATCTTGACCTTTGCATTCCCGTTCCCACCAGCTGATCCAAAACAAGAGCAGCAGCACCCGCAGCAGCAGTTCTTGTTGTCGGAATGCCGGATGAGCAACGTGTAATGAGTCCCTTCTACCGGCTCACCCACGTGCGTTCCCACTGGGGTGACTTGTACGCCTGATGATTGGCCCGCGGGCTTGTTGTCCAATGGATAGTTTGGGTAGAGCAAACGCGCTTCCCATTCAAGTGGGCGGTTGATGTACGAAGTCGTGTTTGGCGGCTCCAAAAACAAGATGCGATGTCCTCGGATGGTCAAGAGAAAGTGGACCCGTTTGAATTGAGACCCACGACTGCACGTCAGTTGCAGCGGCCTCACAGTTGGCGGCACCGGAGGGACGTCGATCGGAGGCGGCACGATTACGGATGGATCTTTTTTCGCCTTTTTGGTGGCCTTCTTGATTGCCTCCTGTCGTTCTTTGGACGCGACAATCAAACTCAACAGATTGGCGCGGACAACCGGAGTGAAGTTGACCATCAGGTTGTTGTCGGATGTGCGCGAGACATACATGATGGCATGGCTGTTCTCGGGCATTTCGAACTTACCAGATCGTGGCACGCAGTGAAGCCAGAGGCCACCCGTATGCGAGCGATTTTTCCCTGACTGAATCATCTCGTACACGGCATGAAAATAGTGGGTCCCGGCTTGTACAGCGGCCAGGGCCGCTACAGGATCGTAGATCGGCGAAAAGCCCGTATTCCCATCGGAGCCAGGGTCAACTGGCTTGGCGACTGAAGAGTTGAGAAGTGGCGCTTGAGCCGTGTCGTGCATCACGTCGTTCTTGAACTCGATCCGTGCGCGGTCACCAGACGCCTTGCAGAGGATTGTAACTTCGCTCATGTTTGCATAGTGTCTGGTTTCATTTCTCTTTTTTTGACCTTCGGCGGTGGAATATGCATCGATGGAATAGCCTGGGTTGCGACTCTCGATTCGCGAATGCTGTGTTTGCGCAGGGCACAAACTCGAGATTTGGATACGCATCACGTGACCGCTGATGATGAAGGTTGCACAATGAGTTCCTGCCAGAGTGCGCGAATCATCCAGGACGGACGAAGAGCAATTCTCCATTCATGGCGATTGGTCCAATGTAAATCTGCCCGCCATGGAAGACAAACCAAATAAACCGCATCGCAAGTCGCACGTCGGCAAGAAGGCTGAGAAGAAAAAGCCCAAGAATGCCGAGAAAAACAACCCCAAGGTTGGTCCATTCATATCGCGCTCCCACACATCACGCCAAAATGCAAGAAAAGCTGACCTCGCTCAATCACGAAATAACCAAAATGTATAGGCATTCGCCGTTCAATCCGGCCGCCGGCTGGAAAAGATGGCCCGCCGCAAAGAGGAGCTCAACCAAAAGAAGCTTCACGTGCCGCTCGTCGACCGGACGCCCATCGAACCTCCACCCGTTGTGATTGCTGTCGCTGGTCCGCCCGGATCCGGAAAGTCCACGCTGATCAAATCGCTCGTCAAGCGATTCACGCGCCAAAACATTCACGAAATCAATGGCCCCGTGACGGTTGTCGCAGGCCGCAAGCGCCGCCTCACCTTCATCGAGTGCAACAATGATCTCAACGCCATGATTGATGTTGCCAAGGTGGCCGACCTGGTCCTGCTCATGATTGACGCTGCGTTTGGATTCGAAATGGAGACTTTTGAGTTTCTCAACATTTTGCAAACGCACGGTTTCCCCAAGATCATGGGCATTCTGACGCATCTTGACAAGTTCCGCAACAACAAGCGGTTGCGCGTGCGCAAAAAGGCTCTCAAGCAACGCTTCTGGACCGAGATTTACCAGGGCGCCAAGCTCTTTTACCTGTCGGGCGTCATGAACGGCACGTATCCGAAAACGGAAATCCTCAACCTGTCGCGCTTCATCTCGGTCATGAAGTTCCGCCCGCTCATTTGGCGCAACACGCATCCGTACATGCTGGCGGACCGCATCGAGGACCTGACGCCGCCGCAGCTCATTGAGGCCAATGCAAAGTGCGACCGCAAGGTGGCGCTCATGGGCTATTTGCGCGGCACGTACATGAAGGACAAGGCAAAGGTGCACATTCCCGGCGCGGGCGACTACACGGTGGCCAACGTTTCGGCCATGGGCGACCCGTGCCCTCTGCCAGAGTCGCAGCGCAAGTCGCTTTCCGACAAGCACAAGTTGATTTATGCGCCCATGTCGGATGTGGGTGGCGTCATGTACGACAAGGACGCCATTTACATTCACGTGCCGGGTAACTTTACCAACCGGGATGGTGAGGAGGCAGAGTTGGGCGAGGGTGAAAAGATGGTGGTGGATTTGCAAAAGTTCCAGGGCACCATGGTCGACCAGTTGCAGCAGTCGACGATCCGGTTGTTTGACTCGGGCAAACCGCTTGCGGGCGATCATTTGCAGGCCGTTGCTGGTGGCGACGATTTTGCCGGCGAGTCGGACGAGGATGCCGAGGATTTCGGTCACGATTCAGACATGGATGTGTCGGACGACGAGGATCTCGATGCCGACGAGGTCGACGACGACGACGACGGCATGGACGTTTCCGATGACGAGGACGAGGATGTCGATGAGGAAATGTCGGCGTCGTACTCTCGCTCTGCCGGCCGCCGCCGCGCCATGGCCATTCTCGATGGCGACCATGGTGCTGCCTCCAACTCGCGCGACGACGAGGATATCGAATTTGCCGAAGACGACGTTATCGACATGACGGATGACGAGGAGGAGCAAGTCGACGGCCAGCAGTGGAAGTCGGGCATGGTCGAGCGCGCCATGAAATCGTTCCAAGCACGCAAACGCATCAACCTCATGGACATTGTGTACGGCTCGCAGACCGATGGCGAGGAGGCGGGCCAGAGCAAGAAGCGCAAGGGTGTCGATGGCGCCGAGGACCTGTTCTTTATTGCCAAGAGCCACGACGACGAGCTGGGTCCGCTCGAGGACGCTGTGCGCAAGTCGCCTTTGGATATGGACTTGAGCCGTTGGGACGATGAGATGACATTGGATTCGATTCGTGATCGGTTCATTACCGGCGAGGTCGCCGACGGCGATGCACAAGGCCAAGGCCAAGACGGTGACGGCGAGGACGAGTTTGCCGATGTGGACGGCGACTTCGAGGATATCGAGGCCGGCAGTGACGTGGATGGTGAGGCTGCTGGCCACGACCAGGATGGCGACGACAAGGGGCCAAGCCTAAGCGACGATGACGAGGATCACGGCGACCAGGCAGACACGGGCGGCGCGGACGAAATGGACTCGAAGCGTGCCGAGCTCAAGAAGAAGTTTGATGCCGAGTACGACGGCATGTCTGACGACGACGGCGACAAGGAGCGCACGTACTTTGACGTGATGAAGGAGCAATTGCAGCGCCAAGTGGAGCTCACACGCGAAGAGTTTGAAGACGACGAGCAAGCCCGTGTCCGTGTACTTGGTCACATGCCCGGATCGTACGTGCGCATCATCATTGAGGGTATGCCGTGCGAGTTTGTCAACAACTTTGATCCGCGATACCCGACGGTCGTTGGCGGTGTCGGCCAGGGCGAGGACCAGTACTCGTTCATGCAAGTGCGCATCAAGAAGCACCGTTGGTACAAGAAGATTCTCAAGACCAACGATCCACTCATTGTCTCGCTCGGATGGCGCCGATTCCAGACGATCCCTCTGTACTCGCTCGACGACCGCATTCGCAACAAGATGCTCAAGTACACGCCCCTGCACATGCATTGTCTCGCCACCTTTTACGGTCCCACGTCGGCACCGAACACGGGCTTTTGCGCATTCCAGACGCTTGAGGGCGGCACACCCGACTTTCGCGTCGCGGCCACGGGTACCGTGTTGGATATCAACAAATCGAGCGAGGTCGTCAAGAAGCTCAAGCTGACGGGTGAGCCGTTCAAGATTTACAAGAACACGGCGTTTGTGCGCAACATGTTTACCACGTCGCTTGAAGTGGCCAAGTTTGAAGGCGCCGCCATCAAGACCGTTTCGGGCATTCGTGGTCAAGTCAAAAAGGCTGTTCAGCCCGAGGGCGCGTTCCGTGCCACGTTTGAGGACAAGGTTGTTCCGTCCGACATTGTGTTCCTCAAGGCCTGGTATCCGGTCAAGCCCAAGAAGTTCTGCAACCCAGTCACATCGCTCTTGTTGCAAGACAAGTCGTCGTGGCGCGGCATGCGCCTGGCCAACACGGTGCGCCACGAAATTGGGGTCACGATCCCGTCCAAATCCGACTCTGCGTACCGCGAGATCCGCGAACGCCCCGAGACACGCGTGTTTGCCCCGCTCAAGGTGGCTCGCAACTTGCAGGCCGACTTGCCGTTCAAGGCCAAGCCCAAGCTCGTTGCCGCGCAAAAGAAGCCCTCGCTCATGCAGCGCCGCGCCGTTGTTGCCGAGCCCGAGGAGAAAAAGACCAACTTGTTGTTGGCGCAGATTCGCACGCTCAAGTATGCGCGCGAGGAGAAGCGCAAGCAGAAGGAGCAGGACAATTTGGCCAAGCGGGCAAAGGCGGCCGCTAAGGAGGAAAGGACAAAGGAGGCTATTCGGAAGGAGAAGGCCAAGGAGCATTTCAGGGCCGAGGGGACAAGGAAGGGAGTCAAGCGGTCGGCAGGCGGTGATGCGGGCGGCAGGGCGAGCAAGAAGGCAAAGAGGGATGCGGATGATTGAGGTGCTGGGTGTGTATATTGTACTGAATAATGTAATCTTTATCGTCACCATGTAGATTTTGCTTGTTCAAGTTTGGGTTCGTTGTCGATCCGCAAAGCACAGCTCAGCCAGTTGTGAGCCGGACCCCATGGACACCGGTCACGTGAATTCATTCGGAAGCCAACGCGTTTCTGTTGCAGCACATTTGATCTTCACCTTCTAGCCGGGCCATGGCTGTCCTGGGGATGCGAATGAACCAATATCCGAATCCATAATCCATGTACACACGGTGAAATTACAAAATGGGCAAAGCCAAACTCTCCGTCTCATTTGCGCCGAAAAAATCCGAGCGCGAGTTCGCACCCGCTGCCCCACCTGCCGTTGCAAGCGGATCAGAGGCAGGCTCAGCAAGCGATAGTGACGGCGATTTCGCTGGCATGATTGAAGCCGATAACGACAGTGACGACGCAGTGATGGACGACGAGTTTTCCGAAGATGGTGAGAGTGATGATGATGAGGACGTGAGCATGTCGGAAGGGGAAGGGGAGGAGGACGAGGAGGAGGACGAGGATCTGCCGCGGTTGAAGAAGGGAAAAGGTAAACTCCTGCACCATTGGCTGTGATTTTCCTTTGTGTTTTCTGCGAAACACACTCACACACACGCCTATTTCACCTTGTCACAGCCGCAAAGAAGCCAACACGCCCACTCAACGAAGCCATTGCCGACATTTTGTCCAGCAAACCGCGCGCATCCGCAACCGCTCCCATCCTTTCGCGCACTGCGATTGAGCGCAAGCTCGAAGAGGAAAAGATTGAGGAAAAGGCACGCAAGATCTTGGCGCGCGAGCACAAATTGGATTACTCCAAGGAGCATGTGTTGCCGTCGGCGGCTGACTTGGAGTACGAGCGCAAGCTGCGAAAGGTGGCGACTCGTGGTGGTATGTTTCAAGGTTACCTCTGACCTTGGCTTGGTTTCGTGGATGGTGCTGACTTTGAGGTTGGAATGTAGTGGTCAAGCTGTTCAATGCTGTGCGGGCAGCTCAGCACAAGGTCAAGGTGGTCAAGGCCAAGGACGCGTCTGTGATTCCGTCCATGGACACCAAGGAGAAGGTTGTGTCGACGGCCAAATCGACATTCATGGACATTTTGCGTCGTGGGAACCAACCCAAGGTATGTTTATGTTGCATCTGCTGATTCTTTTCACTTTCTTTTCACTTGATGCTATTCCATGCTCATTGTTATGTGCATCCTGCTGTGTGTGTTTCCATAGACCCAGTCTGTTCTCTTCAACCGCGAGCCACCATCCGAAGAGGCCGAGTCTGCAGCCGCAGAAAAGAAGAGCAATGGTGACAAGCAGGCCGCCAGTGGCTCGTCCTCATGGGGTGTGCTAGATGATGGGTTCATGATGGACGCCAAGCTCAAGGATTGGGAGCAGGAGGATGAGGATGAGATGGAGTTTGAGTAAAATGTGTTGCTCATTGATTGTTCCCTTGTACCATACATTATTCGACACCTTCACACTTTGTCATCATGTCTGCTCGCGAGGGGGAAAGTGACTTTGTAGGTGACCGGAAGTCCCATTATCAATAGAGAGACATATTGGCGTCGACAATCAGAAGGAGTCTCGAGATTACTTCGAGAGACGGCCAGACCATAATCGAATTGGCATAATCAATGCATCCATGGGGTTGGCTAAGGGTGGGTGGGTGGTTGAAAAACAAAGGAGAAAACGGGAAAGAAGGAGACGCCGGCGGCAGGGCGGAATCTACGATTTACGAACGGGAAGCGGGCTTTGGGGTCCATGCCTCGACCTTGGGTTCTGGCGTGGTGTCGTACGACTTGTAGTTGGCAATGGAGCCGGTCAAGGACGAGGTATGGGGGGCAATCCACTTGTGCTTTGGGAGCTGGTCGGCGAGCTCTTGCGGGGTGCGCGAGTCCACCTTGTGAATCCACATGTGCCTGGAACGTGCAACGAAAATACAGAGTTGAGGATCAAATCCTTGGATGGAATGCCATGACGATGGTGGACGGAAGTACCATTCGGCAGGAATGTCGGTCGGGCAGAACTTTTTGGAGACGGGGACGACCCAGCGCTCGCGCTGCCAGAGCTCGTTGAGGTTCTCGTAGTAGCGGTTGCCGTGGTGGTCGGTGCCGACGAGAGTGCCCGACTTGACTTCGCCTAGAATCATGAGCTGATGCCAGGCGTCCTTGGGGCCGACCTTGGCCACGTTGGTGATGAGGCGGGTAAGCGAGAAGGACATTGCTGCGTTTGCTGTGTGTCTGGCAGTGCGCTCAGGCAGAGTATTCCATTGCTTCAATCATTACAGCTACATGTTAGGCCGTGGCCAATTTGCATCGAAGCCTTTTGCAAGATCCAAGTGTTGAAGTTAACTCGGAGGAGCGGCCGCCGATCCATCAATGTCAACGAAACGCTAACAAGTTGAATGACACAATACACTGCCTGCTATTGCACCCGGTTACTGTAACTCCACTTTGAGCATCCGTATTGCCCACTACTACGCCTCTTATCATGGCCGATCTCGCCCCGCCCGCCTCCTCCGCGTCCAATCCCAATCCCAACCCCACCGCCGTTCCCATCGACTTGACCGACCACGTCAAGCTCGTCTCTGCGGACGGCTTTGAATTCGTGCTCGATCGCCGGTGCGCCATGGCCTCAGGCACCATCAAAGCCATGCTCTCCTCGCCTGCTCGCTTTGCCGAATCGCATCACAACGTCATCGAGTTCAAGGACATCAAGTACAATTGATATCCATTCTTTCGTCAACATTTGCTTCACGCAATGACTCACTCCAGTACACCTTACTAATTGTCACAGGGCTGTGGTCCTTGAAAAGGTGTGCCAATACCTCCACTACAAGGTCCGATACACCAATTCAAGCGTCGAGATCCCCGAATTCGACATGGGCCCGCCGGAAATCTACCTCGAGTTGCTCATGGCTGCCGATTTTCTCGATTGTTGATCTTGAGTGTTTAGAATCGCTCTGTACATACACACAAACACATTTTCTTCAAAGCTCATCCTCGGAATCAATACTACTATCCGTGGTACTGCTCGACCCACTCGACGTGCTTGATCCAGGCACGGCCGGAACCGTTTCCAGGCAATGCATTGTGCGCACCAAATACGTCCATTTCCCTGGCTCGCGCGGATTGTGCGCCGATTCGTGCACACTGGGCAAGGCAACCGCATTGGTATTGTCGTCGCACTTGAGCTGGTCCACGTCAATCCCGTTGGCACGTGCCTCTTGCTCCATGCGCTGCCGCCATTTCGCAGTCATTTTGGGCCGGCTTCGCCGGGCTTGCAGGTATACACGCTCAAAGTTGGCAACCGAGCAAAAGTTTTGCGTGACAGCCACTGTAAAGCTCTGTATGGTTGAAGAAAACACACAAAGTAAAATAGCAACTGTCAGAATCAAGCATCATGAGAGAGCCGACATGAACGAATCTGTGACGCACCAAGTTGATGACGACATGCCACCACCCGCCAGGCACAAACACAGTTTCCCCAGGTTTTTGCACAATCTCCAACATGCCCAGCTGCTCCCGATATGGTGCCAGGTTCGGGTACACCTCATTGAACCACGTGGCTGCCTCCAAATCATGCACCGTGTTGCACACGCGCTTGATGCCATACCGCATATCTTTTTGGTCGTAAAACACGGCACGGCGCGGCGGGTTGACGAGATGTTTGGGCGTGGTGGGCGGGAACAGGCACCATCGCTTGTAGCCAAACACGAGCGAGTTCCATGCAGACGTGCCCAAGGGGTCCAGGTGAATCCCTGTGCCTGACCGCTCGGGGCCAATCACAATCCAGCGATAGGGAGGACGCCGGTAGGTGGAGATGTATTGAAAGAGGTCGTCGGCAAAGTATGCGGGCACGTTGTAGTCGTTGAGAAGCGCGCGCAGCGGGCGGTCCGATTTGTTTTTCCCGGATTTGCGGGTGGGAAAACTGTTCAAGTCACGAGCTCGACAGCATCAGCCCCCGAATCCGTTGCTTAGGCAGACGGAGACAACGTACTTTGGGTCAAAAATGTACAGAGGACTATCTTCCTTGCCCGCCAACTCGGGGTCCACACAATACTTTGAAAAGTGCTTGTACTTGAGGTACACGCTGTTATCGTCGTCGTCCGTTCCCACTTTAAACTTTTGATCCTTGTACTTGTTGTAGAATGTCTGCGGCTCCCAATTCGTCTTGGCAGGCCAGTCGTCGCACACGCCCGAGATGACAACGGGCAAGTCGGGTCGTTCGAACCGTTCGACGAACTCGGATACAGAAACCGTGTGATAGTTGATGCGCGGGACGTGGTCAATGATTTTGTGCCACAGCGAGTTTGTCGAGTAGCCGAGTCGGTCCCAGTTGGTTGGTGGGAGGGCAGGTCGGATGAGCGATTTGGCGATGTTGATTTTGGAGACGAGGCGATCACTCCTGGAGAGCTTTGGTTTACTCGATAGTTGCAGGTCGGCACCTGACGCTGGCGGCTCGGATTGCGGCGTTGGTGTCAAGGCCGTGGGAGAGGTGGACCGCGACGAGCGTGGGCGTTTTCGAGGACTTGCAGTGGAGGCATTGTCGTCGCTATCTTTGCAATCTGCTTCACCATCGCCAACGGACAGCTGTCGCGGAGCTTTGGATGGCGAGGATTGAGTGCTGCTTACTGCCGACCGCGACCGAGATCGCCGGCTGTGCTTGCGCTTGGATTTGGATTTGGTGGGCGAAGAGTGGGCCGAGAGCGTCGAGGTATCTGTGTTTGTCATGGTAAACATCATACATTCTTCATTGTTCCATGAAAAAGATGGATGGAGCTGAGATTCGGGTTTCCCTTGAGGGGTTGAGAAAGAACGAAAGCGAAAGCGGGACACGCGACGCGACTGGCAAGCACGTGATACGTTACCAAGCGTCTGAGAATGCAACCCTGCCATTCCACGTGCCTCACGGCTGCCCAACCGCCATGATGACAACGTTAAACAGTCCGCCTCCTACAACTGCTCCAACTCAGGTCCAAGCACGCTATACAAGCGCAAGTCCATGAGCCTGCCGAAATGTGTCACGGAGAACACTCACGGGTCTTGCATAAGCTTGTTAATTTTCCGCGCAACAGTCATTTGCCGAAATTTCGAAGCAGTGAAACTGAGCCAATCAATCACGAGCCAAACAGGTCTTGTTTTGGTCCAGTACTGATAATGCCACACACCTCAACTGAATCCCTAATCCCTTGCCTTCAACAAACCCTGCACGTACGCCACTTCAGCGTTCAACAACGAACTGCCCGCAGCCCCAAGCACCGTGTTATGCGTCAAAGTGACCAGCTTGATGTCCAACAGGGCACACTCGCGAATGCGGCCGACCGTCACCGTCATGCCCTGACCGCGGTCGCGATCCAACCTGGGCTGCGGGCGGTCCGGCTGGCTCGCCACATGAATGGCATGCGCAGGACAGCTCGGGCACTTGCTCAACACGTCCGCGGGCGGCGGGGTGTACGCAGCCAAGACGCTTGCAATCTGGTCCGGGGTTGGGACGGCGTCGCGGTTCTTGAATCGCAGCGAAATGTTGAGCGTGTGGCCGTCGAGTACGGGCACGCGATTGCACGCGGCAGTGACCTTCATGTCGCTTTGGTGGATGTGTGTGAGCTTGCCCGTGGCTGCGTCCACCTTGCCCAGGATCTTGTGCGGTTCCGTTTCGAGCTTGTCCTCTTCGCCGCCAATATAGGGGACCACATTGTCAAACACATCAAGGACGGGCAGGCCTGGGTAGCCAGCGCCAGACACTGCCTGCAGCGTCACGACCGACATTTGGTCAATGGGGCCAAACGTGTCAATGAGCGGGCGCAAGATGACGGCCAGACCGGTGGTCGAGCAGTTAGAGTTTGTCACCATGTATCCACCTGCTTTCGGTTGAGCAGGAGGCGACGTGGCGTCTTTGGCAAAGATGGAATTTGCGCCGCGATCAAGCTGGGCGCGGACCATTGGCGCGAGCTGGTCGGCATTGGCCGTCGGCACCACCAGCGGGACATGAGGGTGCATGCGAAAGTTTTTCGCATTTGAAAACACAGGAATGCCAGCAAGGGCAATGTGTGCTTCGACTTCGGTGGCGACCGACGAGTCGAGGCCCGAAAACGCAACGTCGCATTCGGCCAAGCGCGACCCGGGGACAACCGTACACGGCTCAACAATGAGGCTTGACATGCCCTCGGGCACGTCGCCGGCAAGTTTCCAGTTGGCGGCTTCGGCGTAGGGTTTGCCGGCCGAACGTGGCGAGGCGCACACGGCATGGACCGTGAAGAAGGGGTGGGCGGCCAGTAGGGTCAGGAACCGTTGGCCAACGGTGCCGGTGGCGCCCAGGATGGCTGCTTTCAGTTTGCGGCCGCTGGGAGTGGCGGGGGCGGCGGCGGCTGTGGTGGACGCTGTGGACATGATTGGGTTCCGTTGCGGGAAAGTCGACAAGGTTTCATATGAAAGCCGTGGCATTCAAATTTGAAAGAGAAGAACTGTTTGATGCATGGCCGTTGGTGACATGTCATCATCTATTTTTTTATGTGGACGTTGACGGGAGGATGATCACGTCGGCGAGGAGTCATCGTGTCGCGCAGCAACAAGTGTCTGGATCGATGGACCAAAATCCAGATATCATACCGTCGCCAACTTGAAGGTATCAAGTCCACGGCCAGGCCATCGTTGATCGTTGGTATGGCAACTTGCACTCACAGCCTGAATCTTGGCGTTTTGGACGGTTTTGGAGTCACCGTATGACATTCACGCGGAATATGGGCAAATCAGCAAGTGCGGAGTGCGGACATGAGGGATTGAACACCTCGCGAACATTGCTTTTGCGAAGAAGCGTGGGGTATACGTAACAGCAACAACAGCAGCAGCAACAAAAGCGCCGTTCTCGATTCTTCTCCCTTCACCTGTGTAGGGAAGCGAACCGAAAAAGGAGCCAGAAGCAACAGGATCGATCGGAAAGCACGCCCACCACTCCTCCTTCCAGACTTGGCTGGACGGTCTTCTCCTGCCCGGCTTCATCAATTCCCGACTCAAACTGGCCTTGCCGACCACTCCGTGACCAAGGCATCCTGCGACCCTCTGCAAACAACGTTCCTGGCCGATACCCCTCACGTCAACTGCCCTTCGCTGATCGCGCCGCCATGGGAACGCCTCGACCATCTGCTTCGCCCAAGCGGTCTGCGCGCGTGCTCACGCTGCTGTCGTTGCTCGCCTTTTCTGCTATTGTCATCCATGCCGTTCATGCTGATCCGTGGGCAGTGCCATCGTGGAACAAGCGTGCGGCCGCGAGCGGATCGGATAATGCCGAGGTGTATGCCGCCAGTGGTAAGTTGTCACTATTTTTGTTAATCGTACAATTCGACGCGTTCCATTGTTGAATCAACATGTTAACAATGGAAAGACGGCCGTATCATTCGTAAAGACGCCAACGTGAACGCCGACTTCCAAGCAGTCAATTCCCCCGCACCCGTGGTAGACACGGCGACTGCATCGTCTTCGTCGACAGTGGTTGCCACGACGACCTCGTCGTCGTCATTGATCAATGTCGCGTCAACGACGCAAGTATCGTCCAGTAGCAGCTCGGTGGTCGTGCCTGCTTCATCGCCATCGAGTAGCCTCTCCTCGGCCCCGTCATCGACCAATTCCGCCACCACAACCGCCTCTGCAGGTGCTGGTGGCATCATCCCCTTCCTGCAAAACTTCCTCCAGCCCGGCGCTTCCGTCACCACCGGCACTTCCAGGGCTGCCGCCACAACGGTTCCGACACAAGCAGGTGCCCCCGCGCCTACGGCCGGTCCCGCTGCCGCTGCACCAAGGGTTCAAAAGCGCGACACGGACTTTATGCCCATGGATTGGATCGAGGGCGACACGCAATCGGGTACCAATCCAATGGACGGGCCCGATGTGGGAACACCAAACATTGTCGGTGCACCTGCTCCGGCGCCGCCGCCGCAGGTGCCCATTGTGCCCCAGCAACCAGTGCCGGTCGTGGGCCAGCAATCGTCGTCGGTGGTGTCTTCGACCTCCACGACTACTACATCGACAACAACCAGCACGACCGAGACCACAACAACTACAACGGCCACAACGGCCACGCCCATCAACTTCAACTCGATCGTGCCCAACGTGCCCGTGGTCCCTGCATCTGCGTCTGCCTCATCGGCGCCCCCCGCGTCACCCACCAACCCGGCCGACCCGTCGCCCATCCAACCACGTCGCGTATCATCCAACCCGATCGACCTTCGCCCGCCAGGCTACTTGCCTGGCATTGACTCGCGCGACGGCGACCCGGCCACCGGGCCGGGTGCCGCATTTGTGCCCATTCAAGGGCCCGCACCCACCACGGCGGCAGGCCCCGCGCCGCCCGGCGCCACTGGCTCGCCGCTCAATTACAATTTGCAAAACACAGACATGTACGCCCCAGGATACGTCCGTGGCGTGGATAGTGTCGGCGGCGGGAATCCCGCGGGTGGGCCGGGCGTTGGCAGGCCCGTGATTCGCGTGCCCTTGCCGAGGAGGACCAAACGCGAGCGTGACGATCGCAATGCTGACGACAAGGATGTGGATGAGCGTGAAACGTTTGAGGTGGTTGCCGATGTGCTCCGCGGCATTGAGCGCGAGCTGTTTGGCGATTCAAAGTTTAGCGTTCGGGCCGTCAGTGTGCAAGATGCTGAGCGCGAACATGCCGTGTCGGCGGACGGCAGGTTTGATGCCGTGTACGATGAGAGGAATGTCGAGGTGGTGGATGAACGTGACGAGCGCCGTAGCTCGCGTCTTCGTGGCCGCCGTGGAGCACGCAAAGGAGGCAACTTGCGGTCGATTGGTAAGTCGCTGCGCCAGGCGCTTTCGCGGGCACAGCGGCGTGGCGATATCAAAGGCGCGCAAGAGGCACGCAAGTGGCGTGATGAGCTCGAAAAGTTGACTCGTGCGTATCAAAGGGATGTCAAGGAAGCACGCAAGAACAAGAACCGTGGCATGGCCAAGCGCGTTGCCAAGCAATTTATTGCCCGCGTGCGCGAATTGCAAGCCAAGAGCCGTCAACTTGTTCGCAAATACGCCGGTCGGTCTCGCCGTGGCCGCGGCCGCCGCAACAATGGTGTCAAGTCGTCGTCCGACCTGAAGAACATGATTGCCAAGCTCGCGGTGCAAGTCAAGCGCGACCACAAGCAAGTCAAGGCCGAGCTCAAGCAACAGGACGAGCGGCTCGTGCAACTCGTCAACGACCTTGTGCAAGGCCGCCAAGCACGCGCAGACCAAGTTCGGCTTGCCGTCATGTCCTTGCACGAGGCGCTGCGCAAGGTCGGCCTGCAGCTTGCAAGGTATGAGGCCAAGCACGCGGCGCAGGACCGCAGGCAGCTCGAGAAGTTGAACGCGCTCGATTACCAAATGTCGTCGCTCAGGGAGGCCAACAAGGTTGGGTCGGACGAGGACAAGGCCAGGAGGGAAGTCGAAATCGCCGAGGTGCAGAGCAAGCGGTCCTTGTTGACGGCGCAGCGAGCCAGTCGGCAGGCGAAATTGATTGAAGTTCGGTCTCGTGCGAGGGCGGTGCAAGCCAACGTGAAAGCCTTTGTCACAGACTTGCGGCGCAGGGCCAAGGAGGGGCCGGGCAGTACTGAGGTCAAGGCAAGTGAGGAGGCCATTGAGCGCATTCGCAAGGAGCTCGAAATGGCCACGCAGCGTGTCAGCGGGACGGCACTATTCCGTCGTCCACCCAAATCGACTGGCAAGCAGCGCGCGTCAGCAAAGCAAGTCAAGTTGACGGTCGCTCTGGGTCCGCGCGGCCACAAGCAGCTCGTGCGCAAGGTGAACGCCATCATTCGCGACGGACGCCGTGTTCGCGGTGGTTTCCTCAAGCGTGGGAACGCCGCGGGGCAGATTCGCGTCCGCGTTCGTCTGGGCCGTGTGGTTGCTGAAACCAAGTTGTGGCACGATGCCAGTGGCAAGCAATTGGCAACGCAGCGCGAGCAGGCGGGCGAGCAGAGCGAAGCGCAGGTGAACAAGATTGAGCGGCAGGTCAAGCGGCTGAACAAGCTGCATGGCAAGGTTCAGAAGCGGATCCAGCGCGCCATCAAAGTGGTGGGCAAGGCAATCATGCTGGGCGAGCCCTTGCCAGAAATCGCGCGGCCACAGTCGAGGAAGGAAAAGCGAGTTGCGAGACGCAACGCGGCAAAGGCTAGGCGGATGGCCAAGAGGAATGCTAGAAAGGCCAAGCGAGATGCGCGTAGGAAGGCGGCCAATGACAAGCGGGTCGCTCGCAGGAATGCAGCAAAGGCAAAGCGGGACGCTCGACGGAAGGCTCGGCAGCAGCGCAAGAACGCTCGCCGCGGACGCAAGTAAGTAGAAAAATGAGAACGAGTTGAGGTCGCAGAAAGTCAAGTTGTGAGTCGGCGCTCGTTGGCGGAACGCTCATTTTGGTATTTCCATTCTTTTTACTGGCGCCAGTCCTCGAGGGACATGGCGAGATGACGGATGCTCTTATTTTACCTGATTGCCTGATCTATTCGTCAGCTTGGAATCTCCTTATAATATACTTGATGCATCATAGGAATGCAAAAGAAAGAAAAGCTATCACTCGTCGTCCTCTGGCCCTCGCACCACAATCGGTCCAACCCACTCTTCAACCACACTAGCCAAAGTCACCACTTGCCCGTGTTGCTGCGAGTTGCTTCCTTCCCTTGCCAATCGATCCAGTTCTATTTCCACAGCCATTCCTTGCAACCTCGGCACTTTCCACTCGACCTCGTCGTCGTCACCGCCCATCCATTCCACAACCCTCGAAACCACGGCGCGCTTCACAGCGACCACCGCGGCATGCAATGGCGCAGTGACGGTCAAGGTGACATTGTGCAACCCGGCTGTCGATGAAGACGCGTCCAACTGATCCGATGTATGTGCATGGTTTGGTGATGCAACGGGGGACAAGTAGAGCGAGACGTGGACGGGCTCACGGTCGGCCCCCGCTGGGTTTGGAAGATAGCAAGCGAGCTTGTCGGCCGAGGTGATGAGTGACGAGCCTTGCGCGCTGTCGGTGAAGAGGAGCGAAAAGAAGGATGATCGGGTAGTCTGTGTCATGCGCAGATGCAGTGTGCCGCGAAATGGAATGGGTGGTGGGGGTTCTGGCGCCGGAGTAAATGATTTCTGGCATGAACGAACAGCGCACGTGAGAACCAAATGGGATCAAGAAGAGACAAAAACGGGCGCACTTCAGAAAATGACTCGGCAATGTGTTGCTCGACCACATCCAATGGCAATCCAATGCCTTGGAATGGTGCGAGCAATCGCAAGGGTGAGCTTGATGCGAAATGGAGTAGATCAATGACAGCATCGGCAATGGGAATGGGTAGCGTGACCAATGTGCCATCCGATGGAAGCAAAAACACGAGGGCCACTGAGGCTCGTAGAGGAAGACGGGTGGTTTGCAGATCGAGTGGAATGTCGCATGCCCTGAAATGTCCGAGAATTCAGCCATCAATACCGCTCGCCCGGGTCAGACAGCGGAAAGAAAGGGCAGTACCAAGTGCCGTCACCAAGATGCTGTGCAGAGCTGAAGGACACTGTGTGCGCTATTCGCCAAGATCTCTGAGGACTCGACTCTGTGTGGTTGGTGTGGGCAAAATGCGGTTGCATTTGAACCGAAACTGTCCATAGAAGATAAGTAAGAGAATGAGTCATTGACTGCCCTAGTGGTCATTGTTTGTCGTGCATGAATATGATTTGGTTCATTACCAGCAAGCCGATGTCGTTCGACCTCGACCCCGTCCAACGGAATACAGCTTGATTCGCCGCCACCATGGGTTCTGAGAGGATGGAGACGCTGGTGCGTCGTGCCGTCAACACCGCCAATGTGCAAGAAGCACCTCAGGAACGGCTGCATCGCACTCCCACCGACGTGCGGCGACGGCAACAAGACTGGCTCGGCATAGACCATGGGCTTCTGATCCGAGTCGAGGGCTCGGAGACGGAAGAGGAGTCGCGAGAGTGCGGCGAGGTCGGCGACTTGGTCGTCGAGCTGCGAATCGCGGGCGGCGAGTGCAATGATGCGGTCGGCATTGTGGTGGATCGAGTGCACAATGTCTGCGAGCTGTCCATGGGGCTGTGGGCGCTTGGCGGCCGCCTTCATTTTGGGCCATTTGTCACGATAATCACGTTTTCCGTTCCATCGCTTGGCCACCGCGACCAGATTGTGGCCCCAGCCGTCGGCTGCCATGGCCAGCTGCAGGAAGAGGAGGAATGGATCGATCCAATGTGCAACCAAACCAACGAGTCGCTCATGCACATTTCGCAATGAACTCGCCCTCCGGATCGCCCACCGCTGTTGCTGCCGCCCCCGGCGCCTCGTCCGCGCCAGGGTCGCCAAACTCGCCCGCTGCCGCCTCGGTTCACTCTGCCTCGGCGGGCGTGGCCGCGCTGGCCGTCAGCTCGCCTGAAATCGACATTGCCAATGACTTTATTGCCCAGGCACCGCCAGGCGAGCTCGAAAACGTTCTCGCCGGTACTGTATCGCGTGATCCGCGCTTTCTGTCCTGAGCGCTGACGCCACATTTCGCCAACAACAGATTTGCGAGTCCTCCATGGAAACGTGGACGCGCTCAACGCTGGTGTGGTCAGCGGTATCGAAAAGTACAACTTGGATCAGTTTGCTGTTGTCAACGTCACCTGGGGTGAGCACACGGTACGTCCGCCCAGGCTCGGTGGAATCAACCGCGTGACTGAAGTGCTTTTGGGACCCGTGCGTGCACTGGATAGCCGATTCTCTGTGAGCCCGCTAAACTGGACAATGGCCGCTTCATCGACCCGCGCGCCAACAAGTCGTTTGCCGTGGATCATGCGACGCTTGCCATCTCCGATTCTGCTGACGAGGAACCGTCACCGCAAGAAGCAGTCCGGTATGAAGCATTCACATCAGCTTTTCTTTGAAACGACTTCTCACATGCAACTATCGTTCCAACAGCGCCGACTTGCAAACCCACCTCGACTCGTACATTCAAAGCCATTATCCTCGAGGCGTCGGTCTCGTCTACGTGGCAACTGCAGATGCAGGCTTTCATATCGTCATTGTGGACTCAAAGTACAAGTCGGACAACTTTTGGTGCGCCTGAATCCTCGCAATGCCCTGGCAATTTGCTGCAACTGGACTCACTTGATCAGTGTTTTGACCTTGTAGGAACGGCCGGTGGCGCTCGCACTGGACCTGGGCTAACGGCAAACTGACGGGCACGCTCCGCGCCACGGTCCACTATTTCGAGAACGGCAATGTGCAGCTCGCATTCAACAACGACATTTCGTTGGACTTGGCCGCAGACGTACGCACTTGCCCCGATTCCCCCTCTTCATTCGACTGACTGACCGACAATGCTCACGACACCACTTTGCATCGCTTTTGCCCAGTCCAAGCCCGACGCCGTCATCAAGGCAATTCGCAAAGCCGAAAACGACCGCCACAAGTCGCTGAATGATGCGTACCAAGAAATGAGCGACAATGCGTTCCGGAACTTGCGCCGCGCCTTACCCTTGACCAAGGCAAAGGTCGATTGGAACAAGGTACGACCGGCACCTCCACGTTCTGTGTGAACTGTGCACTAATCATGCATCGATTTTGTTGTGGTTTTTCAGCTTGCAAACTACAAAGTCGCAGCCGAGTTGGCGGGCAAGTAACGCTGCGCCTCGCTGCAAGTTGTTTTGTCTTGGGATGTCGACTCCACACCTCGGTTCGCCGTGGCCGTGAAGCAGATTGTTTGTTTTTCGCTTGATTGCAGTTCCCGATGTTCTACAAGCACAATCATTTCATATTTTCCCAGTTTCTCTCGACATTCTGATCGCTGCCATACAGACCGTCCTTGCAACTGCTACCCGCCAGTCCCACCCAGCCCTTGTTGCCGCCCAATCCAACAACGCGGCCTTGTCCTCATCCTTGCACACTTGCGACAGCGCCATGAGGATACCTCGATGTTCCAAGGCCCGCATATCATGCGGGTACACCGCAAGGACATACACTAGGCCCCGCGCGCTCCCGTTCTGCAACGGCTGCAACAGTCGGCGCATGAGCAACTTGAAGTGGCCGCCTGGGATGGCATCCCGCGGAACAAACGGAAGCACCCAGTCTTGAAAATATTCGGCATTGACGAGAGTTGGTTGGCGAGATACGTTGGAGCAAGCGACCGTCCTGTGGCTCGAGGTCGCGGATGGCAGCCACACTGGCCTGGACGAGACTCTTGACCTCGGTGTGCAACGCGAGTGGGGGCGTATAGTTCTTGCCTGCCACAGCTATCGCGGTCAGGTGAACGAGCCGCAGAACCGTGAGCGTACAAATCTCGTGCTCCGTCAATGTTGAAATGTCGACTCCTTGGTACAATCCATGGTGCAGTGGCAACACGCCAACAAATGGTCATGGCTCGAGTATCTTCGTCATCAATTGGAATAATGCGTTCGACCCTGGTCCAGCGCACCCGGCAACACCTGTTTCCAGAAAACGGCATGATCCCATTGTATTCGTGGACTGGTTTGGAACATGAGCACTGGCCTCCGATCTGGTGTCGTGAGACATGAAGCTGTTCGACACCAATACTGATTTTTTTTTTTTTTTTTGACAAGTACCAGCACCGTACAACGTCTATTTGACGGCATGAATGGCCATCCCGCTCCCATCCAGCCATGAAGACGCGCGCATTACACATAAAACATGCCAGCAAAGGGCGACTAGACTTCCGTCTACTTCGCCTTAACGAAGAACATCTTCTGCTCACTGGTGGTGCTCGCGACGGCCTTTGACTCACAGTCGTCCATTCAGGTCCTCCTTTATTCTTGAAGTCAGTCCATTTCCGGTCTGCATGTCAAGTCAAGGCAACGAGCCACCGCCACAATTCCTTTGCTGTATTTTGTCGTTGGAAGTGACTTGGAACATGAGTGAGCCCAGAGTCAGCCTCTTGAGTGAATGTCAGGTAAATACTGAACCTGAACCTGTGTCTTGTCCGGGGCTGATGATCCCATGACACGGACATGCCAGCCATTTTGTCCGCATTCTTCATGCGTGACATTCCTGCTTTGCGACCCAATGCAGGGTGTGTCTTGAGGGAATAATGTGAGCGAGATTTTTTGACAAAAAGGGAGCACCACCCAACTGGACTCGACACAATGCTGTGTACCAACACTCGACACTTGCTGTGCAAGACCTCCCTACCCACGACCTTCACATATAAATTCATAGACGACTTCCGAGGAACCAACAAGCCAAACTTTTTCATCATGCTGTACACAACCTCGACCCTCATCTTCCTCTTGGCCCTTCTCGGGTCCTCGAAAACGACATTGGCTGCCCCCACCCCATTCGCGCCGGCCGCCATCTCCGCATTGACCGTGACCATCAAAAACTCCAATGGTCCTGGTACACTTCAACTCACCTTTACCGAAAAGCCCGCGTCGGCCTTCCCATCGTCTTTCTTCACCGTGCTCGGTGGCGCTCCTACCCCTCAATCCGTTGTTCAATTTAAGGCCAAAGCCAAGGGTTTCCCGACGGACCAAAAGTTCAATTTCCACATTCACGAGGCCGCAGTCGACAACGGCAACTGCTCGTCGACAAAGGACCACTGGGACCCGCTTCAGGCGCACCCAAAGTTCCGTGGCGGGAAAAAGGAGGATTACAAGCCCGTTGCGGGCAACTGGTCGACATACGAGCTCGGCGACTTATCGGGCAAGTATGGCGCCATCAATGCGCCCGCGAACGCAACGTTGGCGTTGCCAAACTATGTCGAGCGGAAGCGCGAGGCGGCCGAACAAGAGGAAGAGTTGCTTGTGGTGGACCCGACGTTGACAACGCTTGCCGCGTTTGCAAAGTTGAGCGTAGTTGTCCATGATGGAGCCGGCGCGAGGGTTGGCTGTGCCAATTTTGAGGTGGTTGTTGACAAGGACGAGGGTGGGGATAACTTGGCGGAGCCCGGGTATGGCAAGAAGAAGCACAAGAACAAGTGCACTGGCAAGAAGAAGGCCGGTGGGTATTGAATTTGCCGGATACAATAGATGTCGGCTATGTTGTTTCAAATATACGTATTTGTTCTTGGGGACGTTGGTCGTCGAGAGGCGAAGGGAACGGTGATGTTACATACACAGGACGCGTCGGAACCACTCACAACTGAAATCACCGAATGCACACGCGCCGCACTGGCCATTCTTCGGGATGCGCCGTCAACGGAGCAATTCATGTATTGGGACGACCTCTTGACACTCGAGGAATGGTCGCCCCCAGAGCACATCAAGTTGCCTCACAAAATTGGCCTGGCGGTGCCTCAATAGTGTCTTTCGGACGTCCCAGTGCGAGCACTTACGGACAGTGGCGAGTGCCTTTGCGTGCATGGGCGGTTTGCCAAGGGTGCAAGCTCTATTTCCACACTGGCCGTTGGATTCATGCCGTTTTGATATACTCTTCCCACTCTCTCTGATTGACTTGATTGCTAGTATTTGCCAGCTTACTTGGCAGTTGTAACGGTGCGGAGACGTGAGCAAGTAGAAACACAATAAAGGGGGAAATACGCGACCCCCATTATGATGGACGCCTGCAACGGCGATAAATCCTCTCATGTACAGTCATATTTCATGCCAATGAGATTAGCCTTGTGCTGCGCAAGAATCCGTAAATGCAATACGTTCAGGCAGCTTCAGCCTTCAGCCCTCCAGCCGAAAACTGATGCACATGATGTGAGACATTTTCTCAAATATGCTTGCGCATTGCGGTCAATTCAGCTGAACGGCTGGGTCTGGGCAAGCGCGTCCAGTCGCGAACGCCGACGCCAAATGCGAACAGAATTGGTCAACACACGCATTTGCCGCCTGCAGAGGCTCGGCGTGCATTCGTCAGCAGAGCGTACAGCGGCGAGGGTGCGGTCAGCTTAATTCAGCCCACGTGTAAGTTTCTATCAGGAGTTGCGTGGTTTTCGCTCGGACCGGCCACGCTCGGTCGGGAAACTGACGGCATGCCCCTGCCGATTATGTTTCACGAGCGCAAAGTTGGGTCGATCCCTGAAGCGCTTATGCTTGGCGCACTAGGACAAGGACGAGGGTATAAAATGTCTACGCTGCCCTCATTCTTCCTCCTACTCATGTACATGTTCATGTTACTGCAACCCCTATCCTTCCATGTAAATCCATTCACTTCCCTCATCATGAAAACGCAATCATCAACACTCGGACACTTCGCCACCCTCTCTGTCCTCGTGACCGCGGCACTTGCCGCCCCCACATCATCCTCCACACCTGGCGGCAAGTTTCTCGCTGCTACGGCCGCCATCCGTGGCGGCGGCAACGGCGTCGTGATTGCCGCCATCAACCAGTTGCCCGGTGCCGCTGTGCCCAACAACATGTGGGACGTGCTCGGTGGATTGCCCAAGCCAGAGACCATGACGCAAGTGGTGATGACGTCGCATGGACTGCAGGACAAACTTGTATGTCGACACTACTACCTCACACTTTGTGCAACTTTTCTTTCCCACGTGTCGCTTACAGTTGTACATATGAATCCAACAAACAGCAATATGTCGTCACAATCAACCAAGGCGCCGTCCCCGCCGATGGTTCATGTACTTCGCTCGGTCCTGTGTGGGGCCAACCGCTTGGCGACAAGACCGAGTGGACAAAGAAACCATCGGGCGCCCTCTCCGACAAGTACGGTCCCATCACACGCGACTCGTCCAACCTGAAAAAGATCCGTGTGCTGGACCCGACCATCAAGTACCCAGACCTCGTTGCTGCCGCCGGCAACGTTTCGGTTGTGGTTTCGGCCATCTTGCCCGACAACCCACGCGCTGAAGACCCGCTCGTCCGCCTGGCATGCGGCACGCTTGTCGCATACGACATGGAAAAGCAGGACCAAAAGGCCACTGACGCTGTGACCGTTGTGGTCAAGAACACCAAAGGCCCCGGCGAGCTGCTGCTCATGTTTGCCGACCAAAAGGTCACGGACGCGACGCCAGTGCGCCTGTTTGAAGTCCTTGGCGGCGGCAAGCGTCCAGAGTCGCTGGTGCAAGTCACGGCGGTAGCCCGCGGATTTGATCCGGACAAGGTGTACAACTTCCACATTCACGAGTCGGCCATCACCGTGCCGGGCGATTGCGCGTCGACAAAGGACCATTGGGATCCGCTGCAGGCACACCCGCGGTTCCGTGGCGGAAAGAAGGAGGATTACAAGCCGACGCCGGGCAATTGGTCGAGCTATGAACTCGGCGATTTGTCGGGCAAGTATGGTGCCATCAATGGCGATGCAGCGGCCAATGCGACCCCGGCCAAGTTGCCATTGCCCAACTTTGTGAGCAGGCAAAAGATGCAGCAGTCGGACAATGGCAATGCCACGACGGTCGAAGGGTATGTGGTGCTTGACCCAACACTGACCAAGGTGGCCGACTTTGCAAAGTTGAGTGTGGTGCTGCACAATGCGGCGGGCGAGCGGGTCGGATGTTCCAACTTGTCGCCGCGCGAGTTTTTGGCCGGGTTGCAGACGGCCGAGGCGGGCAAGGACGGTAAGGTGCCGCCGAATGTTCTGGTGCAGGATGCGGCCGTCAAGGAGGCAGAGGACAAGCAGGTGGTTGCGGCAGGCACCTCTGGTGCGGCACCCTCGAGTGTCAAGAGTTGGAACTTGGTGGTGTTGGCCGCGATTGCAGGGGTCTTGCCCTTGTTGGCGTAGATCGCTCCCCTCTGCAGTCGGTTGTACAGTTTTCGACTTCTCTGTCACTTTTCACTTATAGGTTTTTGGCTTTTCTTTTTTGGTGACTTGTTTTGTCAGTCTTTGTGTCCATATCATGTCCATACTCTTTCAATTCACTTTTGAGATTACAAAAAGATGCACTGTAGACGCATATCAGAGTGATGTCAGTCCATAAGAAAGTGTTTGAAAATACCACTGTTCGATGCATACGGCGGTGGAGGCGGCGCCATACTGTCGGAGTCCACCCGTTTGGGATTGGCATTTGGATCATTGGGGTGGGGCTCGGGCGTACAGGCACTCATCATGACGGCACAACATCATCCCACATACATGCCAGCTCGAGTTCTCATGGCCGTAGACTGCTGTGCGATACCCTGGCGTCTTGGGTGGATCGATAGTGTGCCAACATGCCAGACTGGGCGCCAATTGCAAAGGGGACTGGAGTCTGGAGCTAAGGTTGGCTGTTGGATTGGCCTTGCTCAGACTTGCGACACAACTGAAGCTTAAGGCGGCGCAGAGCCAACGTCCACAGCCACTGCCAGATACATAGACATTGGAACATTTTTCCGAACGTGACCAATGTACAATGTTTAAGTACTGATGGATATTCATAGCATTGGCACACTCCTACAAATTACACGTCCCTTGATACCATCCGCAATTCCGTCCCACAATCGCTATGCATCCCGTCCCGCACGCCCACTGGGCCCGCGCCCCACCACGGCCTCTGCGGATGGCCCTTGCTGCTGCTGCCGCCGCCCATGCCATTGCACTCTGGTTGACGCTCGCAGTGGCCCTGGCGGCATTACTGGCTTCGGCACAGTCTAAACCACCGTCATCAATGTTGAGGTCATCGCAGTCATCGTCGTCGTCGTTCGAGTCCCGCAGCGGCTCCAACTCGGCGTCCGCACTGGCTTTGGCGTCCGCTTCCGCCACACGGGGCAGACCAACGTCTCGCACCCTCCGCCCCGTCGTCCAACCCTCAGACCTCCTGATTGTGGCCACCATCGATGGCGCCCTACACGCCTTGCACAAGCAGCACGGCCACCGTCTCTGGTCGTCGTCACCAACCGCCATGGGCGGTCCACTCGTCGTTTCATCTGTGACATCACACCGCCCGGCGACGCCCAACTCAGGCTTGCTCACGTACATCACTGAGCCCATGGACTCTGCGCCGCTCTATGTCCACGCCCCAGGTAAGGCAATCACCCGCCTGCCAGTGTCTCTCAAGCAACTCGTTTCCGCCTCGCCGTTCAGGGCGCAAGACGGCACCGTGTACCTCGGAAACAAGCACACTCGGTTTCTGGCCATTGACGCCGCAACTGGATTGATTGTCAACGACTATGGATCGAGTCGACGTGCTCTAGC
Organism: Catenaria anguillulae PL171; assembly: GCA_002102555.1. NCBI lineage: Eukaryota > Fungi > Blastocladiomycota > Blastocladiomycetes > Blastocladiales > Catenariaceae > Catenaria > Catenaria anguillulae. The sequence continues at coordinate 88,335 of MCFL01000024.1, read as the reverse complement.
CGATAGCCAATGCCCTTCTTCCGCACAGCCATCTTCGCCCCCATCAGCAGCAACTGTCCCCATCTTTCTCGGCCGCACCGAGTTCCACGTCTCCATGTTTGATCCGGGCATGCCACTCGGCTCGGCACCACGGTGGAACGTCTCGTACGCAGAGTACGGGCCCGCGCGCATCGACTGGCTGTTTGGCGGCACCGATTCACCCGACGCGGATTCGTCCTCCTCCTCCACTGCCACTGGAATCGCTGTCGCACTCGGCCACAATGGCGACCTGGTTGTCTCCACACCCGACGGCACCGTCCTGTGGGCCCACCGCTTCACGTCGCCTCCGCTCGCCGTGTTTGACCTGGCCCAAGACGCTGATCACCTCGGCGAAGGCGCTCCCGGATTCCACGTCATGCGCCGCGCACCCGTCACGTTTCCACCATCCATTCTCAAGGGCGAATCTGCACCTGCCACGGCATACATCGGGCACATTCACGGCACATTGTTTGCATTGAGCTCTCGGACGCACTTTCCCATGTTGGTTGGCGAGGATGGCGTGCCCGTGGCTTTCCCGTTTGCGGCCAAGGAGCAGCAGGCAAGTAGAAAGGGCGGTGGGACGCTCTTGTTGGATGGGACGGTTGGAGCCGAGACGCCCAATGTGCCACATGCGAATCCCTCCGAGGTGGGCGAGGAAGGCGACGAGGCCGAGACGCCGTACCTATACACGTGTCGAGTTGGGAACCATGCATTCCCGAAATGTTTGGTTGGTGTGCACCCGATCTTGAACAATGCACCTGTACCCGCTGGCGCAAAGGACAGCGACGATGACCTCTTGCTCGACGACGATCCTGCTTCGCCGACCGATACCCCTAATGGTGCCGTCGACGTTGCTCCCGCACCCGCCCCTAACCCGAATGCTAACAACGACCCACCCGGCCTGGCACTCGTCTCGCCCGACGGGTCCATGTCCACCGCCGATCCGTCCACACTGGGTCCTGCTGTCGGCGCCATTGTCGTGATCAACGATCCACCGGCATCGGCCTCCTCGCCTGACCAATCATCCTCGTCCAAGTCCACTCGCATTAATGCCAACGGCAACAAGGTTCTCAAAATGCCATTTGATATCGACGTCGAAGTGGAAGTCTCACCACAAACCGGGTTCGGATTCGGTGTTGCCGTCACTTTGGTCACGGGTGGACTCTCCTTGCTCGTGTATCGCAAGTTGCAGGCGTTCACCACGTCGAGACGTGCGGCCAGAAGAAAACGAGCAAAGGAGGCTGCTGCCACCGCAGGCGAATCCAAAGAGTCGACCGAGTCGAGCATACCGACCGCTCCACCTCCGCCGTCGCCACAGCCAGCGTCGCCGACAGCATCCTCTTCGTCGCCGCCGTCATTGTCCCAGACTCTGTCAACCTACGTCCAGCAGTTGCTCGTGCATTACCTGACGCAAATGGGCGTGGGTGGCCCGCTCGGCGCGGTGCGGCCCATGCCCACGCCGGCAGCGCCGGGGGCGTACCCCCACTCGTTTCACGGAACTGCACCGTCGCCGGGCCCTGCGGCTCCGTCTGCATCTCAAGAGTACGCGCGTCCCGCAACGCCGCCGGCGTCATCTGCTGGTGGCAGCAGCATGTCGACCAATGGAACCAGCTTCGCTTCTTCAGGGTCCAATCCCTCGGGCATGCCGCAATCGCCCGCGCCACACGTGTTCACACAAGGCACGCCGCTGACGTCGCAACCCATGGCGCAACCCGACGGCACGACCCACATTGGGCGGCTGGTGCTGACGGACCAGCCGCTTGGGTACGGGTCGCATGGCACGGTTGTGTACCGCGGCAGGTACGATGGGCGTGATGTGGCTGTCAAGCGACTGCTGCGTGACTTTTATGACGTGGCCAGCCACGAGGTGTCGTTGCTGGTCGAGAGCGATGATCATTACAATGTGATTCGGTATTATTGCAAGGAGGAGTGCGATCGGTTCTTGTACATTGGGCTCGAGTTGTGTGATGCGAGTTTGGCCGATGTGGTTGAGGGCACGGGCCAGGGCGAGGTGTTTGATGAGTTGAGGAAGGGGTGGGTTGCCAGCCGCATCTTGTATCAGGTGCTCTGTGGATTGCATCATTTGCACGGGTTGAAGATTGTGCATCGCGATTTGAAGCGTACGTTTTGTCGTAGGTTTTCGTCTTTTGGAGAACAGATTCTGACTAACATGATCCATATTCATGCCTGTAGCGCATAACATTTTGATTGTCAGAAACAAACGGCAGCGGTGGAATCCGGCAGGGGCGAGGGTGCTTATTTCCGATTTCGGGTTGTGCAAGAAGCTCGAGCTCGATCAGTCCAGTTTCGGTAACACCGTGACACACCACGGCGGCACTGTGCGTCTTAACCGCTGCCACTTTCTTTTCTTACTGCGTGATTCCTCATTGCTTACACCATTCGCTTTGCAACAGTTTGGATGGCGTGCACCGGAACTCCTTACTCACCCAACCGCCCCAACAACGTTTTCGTCGCATTCGTCCCTCGACAAACTTTCTGCCCCACCATCTGCAATATCGTCCACCCCAGGCTCATGCCCAGGGTCCGGCACTTCGACCCCTCGCCGGCGCCTGACTCGCGCCCTTGACATCTTCTCGCTCGGCTGCCTTTTCTACTATGTGCTGACGGGCGGCGGCCATCCGTTTGGCGACCGGTTCTCGCGCGAAATCAACATTCTCCGCGGCCAGTCCTCGCTCGATGCGCTTGATCCGGCCATTGTCTCTGACGCAACGCTTGCGCGTGATATGATTGGCGGCATGATTGCACACGATCCAGAGGTGCGGCCGACCACGGGCCAGTTGCTTGTACATCCGTTCTTTTGGAGTCCTGCGCGCAGGCTGAACTTCTTGGCGGACGTGAGTGATCGGTTTGAAGTCGAGACAAAGGATCCGCCCAGTGAGCTTGTGCAGATTCTTGAGCATGGGGCCGAGCATGTGGTTGAGGGCGGATGGACGGATCGGATCGACCGGTCGTTGGCCAACAACTTGGGCAAGTTCCGCAAGTACCGTGGCGAGTCGGTTGTTGACCTGTTGCGTGCGCTCAGGAACAAGAAGCATCATTACGCCGACTTGCCGCCCAATGTCCGACGGGCGCTTGGGCCGTTACCCGAGGGATTCCTGTCGTACTTCACCACGCGATTCCCAAACTTGTTTTTGCACGTGTATCGTGTGGTCAAGGATACGGACGAGTTGAGAAAGGAGAGCGTGTTTCGTGGGTACTTTGAGCCGCCCGATCAGGGCAGGGGCGAAATGTATCCTGGCTGAAATGCGTAGTCGTTGTGGCCTGGTCTGTGTGTTGTCTCTTTTAGTGCCCCCTTTTTTGAAGTTTCCGATTTTACCCACCTTTGTAGTCCATCATCTCACACTCTTTTTGCTTTTCCCTTTGCTTTCCAATTGCTTGTGATTTACACCTTGCGGCCATCTTGTCGCCGTCATGTCATCTTCCTTCCTGTCCTTGAATTGGTGGCGGCACCTGGCCCCCTTTTCATTTTCTTTTGTGCGCGTGTGACCAGTCTTGTGGCAAAATCCTATACAGCTTTACAAGTTTCGCATTTGGTCGGCATCGATCCACAGCTGCTGGATGCTAGAAGGATATGATAGGAAATGTAGAGCATACTTCACACACATACGACAAGTAACAGAGAAACAAGAAAGAACGCAATGTGAAAAGCACCCAAGCCAGCACACAAGTATACCCAAACCAACCACTCACAGCCGCTCGTTGGAATCCACCAAACTCACGGCATGGGTTCCCGTCCCAACGCCTTGAGGGCGCCATTAATCTCTGCCCGATTCCGCATCTTCATGTCTGCAATCAGCTCTTCCCACGTGGTCTTGACATCGCGCTTGAATCGCGCAGCAATATGGAACACCTTGAGGCGGTTCGGGTCGCCCGACGTGATTTGCTCGCGGAACCGCTTGTCCATAAACTCGAGCACGGGTTTCACGTCGTCCGAGGGGCCCTCGTAGTCGGAAAAGCATTCGCATACCGTGATGGGATCTTTGCGTAGCTTAGTTTCAAAGAGATCCTTCTTGTTGAAGATCTGGCGGCAGACAAGCAATCAGGGACGTGGTGAGCAGTTGTGGAACGCACGGCAAGGGTTCAGAAATACGAGACATACGAGATAGAAGGGTGTTTTGGCAAAGGATGGGTTGTTTACCGTTTGCTTGAAAAGCGTCAGACATTCCTTCATCCGGTTTTCGGTGGGGTCTTCGAACAGGACCGAGTTGTAGCCCGCAAGATTGGACAAGAAGATGATACCAGATACGTTCTGTTTGGTTCCAGCACATCAGAGTGTGAGACACCAGGGAGAGAAAGTGGGAAAGGGTACGGAGAAGCATACGTCAAAGATGTGAATCCACTTGCGTCGCTCGTTTCGTTGGCCACCAACGTCGACAAGGGTTACATTGAGGGGAGCAATTGGAATGTCGGTCTGCAAAATGCCTACAGTCATGACGCGGGCCATGACAATGTCTTCTTCGGTGGGCTCGTAGTCGTCTTCTGCGAACCGATGAAGATTGTCCAGGTAGCTACAATACCACAACCCAATATAGGTACGTCAAACTCTCCGTCTGTAGCGACGTGATAGTTTGCGGGCGTGGGACATGAGCGTACAAGTCGGTCGCCTCCAAAATCCAATACTCGCTCCTCCGCGCGTATGCCTGCTGAATACTGTCGTGTTTCCATAGTGCCAGCGCGGCATCAACCAGCTTGTGATCCACCTCGTCAGAGTCCAAATCCTCGAGATCAAGCGCTTGGATCAGACTGGCGTGCGGTTTGATGTCATCCGCATCGAGTGAATACCCGAACGTGGTGGCTTGCGTGACAAGGATGGCGATACATTCGAGGGCGTTTTTGCGGAGAGAGCGGGTAATGTCCTTAATTTCTTGGGCTGTGAGTGAGATTTTGTGGATGAGCTTGATTTGTTTCAGCACCGTAGACTTGCCGGATTCGCCAGAGCCTATGCACGAAACGCAAGAGATGACGGGCTGGGTAAGCTTTCAGGCTCATTCAACGCGGATTTAAGTTGGAGTGCCCGCACCGAGAAGCAAGAGCTTGAGGTTCAGCTTTTCCTTGTGGCCAGCCTCTTTCAGTTCGGCGTCAATGTTTTTGGAGCTTGGTCCATGGCCACCTGCCGCTCCACCATCTGAAGGCTCGACTTTACCTCCACAGCAAGGCATCGTTTGCTTGAAGAGGGTTTCGTAGTGGTGTGGCTGTCCTCTATGAGCGAGTTGGCACTGGTGATGCAGGAACCCTGGGCTTTAGCGAGGCCGATTCGTGGCTTGAGATTGTACGGCGCTGTATATATCAAATGCGTCGACTTCTAGAGTGCCTTGGTGTCTGTTTCATTGACGGTCGGTCGTATGAATTACGGAGGGACGTTGGTGGTATGACGCTAAGGCTAAAGGGGCAATTGCGATCGATCCAACATGCCTTCGCTGGATCACTTTCACGTCAGCAAATCCAAATCCCGTTTCGAGAAGGAATGTTGTCGCCAATTCTCGTCTATGTACTACATGGACTCTTTCCTGGGAAAATCGGTGCGAACACATAGTGTTGTCCTTGCAAGATACGCGTTGTTCTTTTGCCTGGAGTATGGAGTTGTGTGCATTCGGCAACGTTCTGTTCGCATTCGATGGCACGTGACGTTTCATCGACGTGTCACACTTCGACTTCAACGCCAGCTGGGCGGCGGATCACGACACACTCGGCCGCCGCCCATCATCATCATGACGCCCACGCACACGCATTGGACGGACTCAGCACACAACACAGCCCCTCCTCTTTCTCCCCTCTCTCGCAAGATCTTTAGCGTCCATTCGATTCCATTCAACGAACGAACGTTAACGTCCCTCAACGGAAAGTAACCCCGCACCCGCTTCCTGGCTCTGTTTTGACCCGCGTACCCCTCGGCCCCGTTTTTACCACCCGCCACCATGTCGCACCCTGCCGCCGCTGACCTCCTCGTCCACGGCGCCTCGATCGCCGCCGGCAACCCCTCGTATGACGACCCCGATGCGCCCGCTGCCTCGGCCGCCGCCGCCGGCGTTGCCGCCCTTGACCTCGGAAACGACAATGATGTGGATCTCTCTGGCTTGCCCTCGTCGGACGCCGCCTCGGCCTTGCTCGCTGCTGCTCCCGAATTGGATTTGGAACTCGAACTCGAACTCAAGCGCCTTGCCCAGGCCCGTCGTCGCTCGCCGTCGCCCTCCTCGGCGCGCAAGGGCAACAAGGCTGGATCGGCTGGTGCCGCTGCCGCGAAAAAGGTGGACTTGACTTCGGCCGAGGCTTTCCCGACGCTTGGCGGTGGAGGCGCCGCTGCGGCCAACAAGCCCAAGTCGCTCTTCTCTGCGTACTCTAATGTGGCCTCGATCGCTTCGTCGACCACGTCGCGTGCTGCCCCCGCTGCGGCCCGCAAGGCTGTGGAGCATTCGTCGACTGTGACTGTAGAAATGGCCGACTTTGTGCCCACCATGACGCCCACGGCGTCCGGGCCCACGGATGCGTTGCGCAGTGAAGTCAAATTTATCGAGTCCAGGACCCAGACAAAGTTGGCCATGTCCAAGCGTGCTGGCACTGGTATGGTGGTGTTTACGGCGCGTGGCCCCACTGTGGAGAGTGTCGAGTTGGCCAAGAGGATGTTGGTTGCTCGTGTGACGCCCAAGGTACGGTTTGTCCAGTGACAATCGAATCGACCAGTAACTCACTTCATGTATCTTGGGGGTCGTTTTTTAAGATGACGGCCACGATCAGCATTCCATCCAACATGCGCGCTCGCATCGTCGGCCAGGGCGGCAAAACCATCCAGGGCATCTCCCAGCGCACACAAGTCAGTATCGACATGGAGCGCAACACCGCGAAGCCTGCCTCTGCCAAGCAAGCCAAATCTGACGAATCTGCTGATGCCGAAGCCGAGGTTGAAAAGCCCGAGGACGAGGAATCCGAGCAGGAGGAGCAGGAGCAAGAGGATGGCGTTATCCTCGACGACGAATCCGCCGACCCTACCACCACTGTCAAGCTGACTGGTGATGCTCAAGGTTTGGAGCTCGCCAAGGCTGAAATCTTGGCCATTGTGGGCCACCATGTTGCCATCAAGCGCGCGCAATTGTCGACTCGTACCGTGCCCACTACGCTGTACCCCTTCCTCATTGGTGCCAATGGCTCCAAGGTCGCCGAGCTCGAGGCGACCTATGATGTCAAGATCGCCATCCCGCCGCCGGCCTACTTGCAAGCTGAGCGTGCCACCCCGTCGCGTCACGCCGAATTGATTGTCATCAAGGGCGAGGAAGCCAATGTTCTCCAAGCTGTTGCTGCCATCAAGTCGATTGCTGAAGACTTGATTGACAACATTGGCGAGTTGGCCATGTCGGTTGACAAGCGCAAGCACAAGTTTATCCTTGGCGGCGCCTCGGTTCAGGAGTTGCTTGCCTCCACCGGCTGCATTGTCGAACTCCCGCCCGCGTCCGATGCCAGCAACCAAGTGCTCGTCCGTGGCCCGAACGCCCAACTCCCCGCTGCCCTGCAAATTGTCATGGCCAAGGCCACCAGTGTGCAAGCCGCCGACTTTGATCTGTCCCCGTACGTTGCCGGCGCCAAGTCGACCAACACTGCAGCCGTGTACGCTCAATACCTCAATGCCAACGACCGCAAGTCCGTCAAGGCCATTGAGGCCGAAACCGGTGCGCAAGTGTTCTTCCCGCGTGGCGCCGATGCCGGCGTCAAGCATGTGCTCGAAGTTGCCGGCCCGTCCAAGCAGTCCGTTGAGGCGTGCAAGAACCAGCTCGCTGCGTACCTCAAGGAAAAGGGCACCTTCTTCTACAACATTGTCCCCGTTGCGCAAGAAATGCTCAAGCACTCCAAGGTCAAGGGTGCACTTGCCAAGGCCCGTGAAGAGTTGGCGGCTGCCGGCTCCCCCAAGCCGCTCGTGCTCGACACGGTGTACCTCTCCAACGCCGAGTTTGCTGATGAGTTGACGTTGGTCGTGTTTGACCCCAACCACGGCCCGACGTCGGCCAAGAAGGGCCACACCAACTCGCCCGCGCCCGCCATCAAGGCCAAGGTTGCCGAGGATGTGCTCAAGGCGGCGCACCTCGCGGCCGACTTTACCACGGACCGCATTTCGATCCCCGCAAAGTACCACCGCTACTTTGTCGGATCCAAGGGCGTCAAGCTGAATGCCATCCTCGCCGAGTTCTCCAAGACGCCCGAGGTGCCGCTCATCATCCGCCTGGGTACTGGCCCCAACAAGGCAAACACGTCCGACAAGGTGCCCGTTGCCCTCGAGGCCGACGAGGTGCTTGTGCGCGGTATCAAGTCCGAGGTGCAAGCCGTGATTGCCCACTTGAAGAAGATTGGTGAGCAAGCCAAGCATGCCGAAATCATGTGCAACTTTGAGGCCGAATTCATGATCCCCGCCAAGTTTGCCCCGCAATTGGTTGGCCGCGGTGGTGCCAACTTGGCGCCGTTCCGTGAGCAAATCGGCATCAACAAGCTCGACATTGGCCAAAACGCCGAGGGCAGCGACTCGGTCAAGGTGTCCCTGCGTGGTACCCAAGAGGCCGTGGCGCATGTCAAGGCTGCTCTGGAAAAGAAGGTGGCCGAGCTTGCCGACTTCACTAACTCGGTCGTTAAGGTGCCGAACGAGTACCATGGTAAGATCATTGGCGAGAAGGGCAAGTACGTCAAGCGTTTGGAGGAAAAGTACGCCGTGCGCATTGACTTCCCGCGTTCGGGATCCAACGAGGACCAGAACGCTATTGCCGTCCGTGGTGGCAGGAAGGGCGTCAAGGAGGCCGTTGCGGAAATTGTCGAATTGTACGAGTACGAAAAGGCCAACAACTATTCCGAGACCTTGTCTATCCCCGCGTTTGTCGTGTCAACCTTGGTCGGTAAGGGTGGCGCACGCATCACGCAGCTCAAGCAACTAACTGGTGCCAAGATTGATTTGCCGCCCAACCGCGCCCGCGGTGCTGGTACGCCCGCGTCGGGCGAGGACGTGGACGTGGACGAGACCGAGACTGTGACTCTTGTGGGCACAAAGGACGAGGTTGTGCTTGCCAAGCAAGTCATTAAGGAGCTTGTTGTCGCCATGGGCATTTCCGGCATGACGTGGCCGTCGACCAAGTTGGAGGTCCCGCGTGCCTTGCACCGCCGCCTCATTGGTCCCGGTGGCAGCGTGTTGAAGGAGTTGCTTGCTCCGTTCAACAAGGCTGCGGCCGCCGCACACAAGTCGTCCAAGAAGCCTGCCGCTGCCCCCACCAGTGCTTCGGCTGAGGTCAAGGCGCTCGTGCGCACCATTTACGCTCTTGATTCTGACCGGTCCGCATCGTCCGAGCACGTTGATGTCAAGTTCCCCAAGTCGGCTGGCGACGAGATCATTATCAAGGCCGAGACGACTGATTTGGTCGAAAAGGTCAAGAAGGCGCTCGAGGCCAAGGTGGCTGAGCTCCAAGCCGAGACCACCACCTTGCTGTACTTGCCCACGTCCGTGTTCCCTCCGCTCATTGGAGCCGGTGGTTCCGGTGTTCGCGAGCTGCAATCCGCACACAAGGTGTCGATTGATTTCAACCAATCTCACCGCGAGATTGAGGGAGCCGATGTGTACCCGATCCCCGAGGACCGCGAGGACTTGACCGCTGCCGAAAAGAAGGGAACCATTGTGATTCGCGGCCAGCCGGAGGCTGTCGAGGCTTGCATTGCTGCCATGATGGCCAAGGTTCCGTACACCAAGCAGATTGTGATCCCCGCCTCGCACAAGCGTGCCTTCTTGATTGAGGGTGCCGCCGAGCTGCGCAAGATCCGGTCGGCCGGTGTCCAGCTCACGACACCCCCCAAGAACAAGGTGTCGGACAAGGACGACGAGACGTGGACCATTCGTGGCGACAAGGACAAGGTCGACAAGGTGCTTGCCGACATTCAAGTGATCCTCGATGCCGCGCCTGTTGCCGGACGCGAGCAGCAAGGCCACGGCGCTTCCCGTGGGCCCGAGGTTGTCAAGGAGATTGACGACATTGAGCAGCAGCATCACAAGTACATTATTGGTCGTCGTGGCCAAACCATTTCCGAGATCCGCGCGGCGACTTCGACCCGCATTGATGTCCCTCGTGCTGGTGAGGGTCATACCATTGTCATCCGTGGCTCCAAGCAGGAGGACGTGGACGAGGCCGAATCCATGATTCGGGAGGCGGTCGAGCGTGGTGCCAACCGTGATTGATCTGTTACCCCTGTTGTGTGATGTACTACTTTCATCCCATTTTGTTTTAGCTGTGTAGTGCCTCCATCCTTGTTTTTGTTCCATGTCGTTTTGCGAATCTTGATTGTTCTAGGTTTCCCGCCCCCCCCCCCCCTACCCAAACATTTCGTACATTACTTTTCTTTTCACATATACATCATACCTGCCTGCCTCTGCATATTACTTGCGATGCCGACAATAAATAAATTGTATTGGTCGTCAGGGAATGCAATTATAGTCTGGTTGTATCTCCACCTTCGTCGTGATCGCGTTCGTGGTGGCCAGAGACTTCGTCTTCCAAAAAGTACCGCTCTTCGGGAAAATGATCCTTTTCCAACTGCGCCATAATGTGCTCAATGCTCTCCACCAAGTCGGCCGAGTTGAGCTGCCTGATCTGGTCCAGCCGCTTGCGCTCGATGCTCGCAGAGCTCAGCTCAGACCCACGGCGCGAAAAGGAGCCGAGCGAGCTCATGGACAAGTTGGACAGCCGCAGTTGCACCTCATTGAGGTCGGGCTCGTCCATCCCGTAGTCGTACTTGGGACCGTTCGACTGCGATTCCTGCTTTCGGGGTGATGGCGAGTGCTTGGGAGGTGGTGGAGAGGTTTGGCGCACGGTATGGTCGCTCACCGACTCGATTTCGGCAAAGGGATTGGAATCCTCAGCGGCACGAGCAGCAGGAGTTGCTGCTGCACTGGACGACCTGAACGGCGACGTGGACTCTGTCCGATACAGGCCGAGCTTGCGCCTGTCCCCATCCGCCATTGGTCCCACCTTCGACCTCGACTCGCCGCCATCTAGACTCAATTCGGAAACGTGCACAACCAACTCATCCGCCGCCCGATTCAACACAGTCGCTGCACTGACGCCTGGCAATCCCATCACCTCCCTCAGCCTGGCCACGGCTCCCTCAACCTCGGTCACGAACGCAAACACCTCGTTGAGCTTTGGCATACACTGCGCAAGCGACCCAACCTCAAACAAGTTGCAGAAATGTGCCACGATCCGCTGGTACGCCTCAACATCCAACCCCGGCGCCAACCCGTCCTTGCCGGAAGCCGCCTCCCTTGCCGCGCGCCGCTCAACCCGCAACGTGTTTTTCTCAAAGGCAACCAGACGTTTCAGCTCCTCAATGAGCTGCAACTCTGCATCCGTATCCGTCGGTTGCGTACCGAGCCCGCGCCCGTCAAACATGTCTGGATCCACATCCACAATCTTCGCCAGCTTGTACAAGACTTCGCGCACGTGCCTCAGCACGTCCAGCTCGCCCGACCACTGGTGTAGCACCTTGAGTGTATCCTTTGTCTTGTGCAATCCCTCGGCTGACGACACCGACAACGGCGCCGTCTTGCGGGTTTGGCCGTCGGTGGTTGCACCAACCGGCTTTGCGCGCCAAACCACCTCGTCAACCTGCCGAATGTACGCTTGCATCTTTGGCACCATGTGCACGACTTTTGCACACTCCTCGAGCGCAGGCACCACGCGATGCAAATCGTCCAAGTGCAGCCGAATGCACACGTCCTTGAGCAAGTCACGTACACCTTCGGCAGGCATCTCGTCAATCAAGTGCAGCTTGAGCTTGAAATGCAACTTGTCGCGGCGAATCAAGTCGCGTGTGGTCCCAATAGGCACCTTGCGCGCGTGCGCGCGTATATCGGCATCCCCAGTTTGCGGCTCGCCGCCATGCGATGCCGACGATACCGACCTGCCCTTGGCACCCACGGCCGCAGAAGCGGACGACGGCACAGGTGGCTTGTTGAAATTGATCATTTGCAACTTGAGCAAATCCCGTTCCTCCTCTGCTTTAGCCGTGGCCTGCGTCTGCTGCTCCAGCCGTTTCTGAAGCAACAATATCTGCTGCTCGAGCGTGTGCTTGAGCCGCAAAAACTGGTCTGCGGGCGGCTGGGCGTCGCGGAGCGGCGGCGGCGTCACCAACCGTTCCTCGTCGTCATCGCCCGCCCCGCCACCTGCTTGTTGGCGCCGCACTATTTTGCGCAACGCATCCATCTCCCTCTGCATGCCCTCGAGCCGCGACTCATACACGTCCATGACCTCGGCTGTCACCTTGTCAAGCGCACCGTGTCCCGGCCGCTTGTATTGCGACTGGACCATGGAAAACGTCGATTGTGCGCGCTTTTGCTGCTGCTCTTGCTTTTTCGTCAGCGCCAGCAGCTCTTGCCGCAGCAAGCTCGCCTCGGCCTCCTTGTGCATTGCCTCGGCCTTGACTTGCTCAAGCCGAATGTGTGCGTTGGTTGCTGCATTTGCTGCCGCGTCCGTGGGGGTCGGAAGTGTGTCTTTGTGTGCGCGGCGGTACTGCGACGTGACTTGGTTGAGCCGGTTGTGGAGCTGGTCCGCAGACTCACCGTGCTTGGCACCAGACACTGTGTCTTGAAGCGTATCCGACTTGGACATTTGCCGCATCAGTTGCTGAATCACGTCGCCGCGGCGATGGTACTCGCTGGCAAGCTGCGACACGGCATAGTCGAGCGCGACTTGCAGTCCCTCGGGCATGGGTGAGTTGACCACGTTGGGGGGCAACGGCGGTTGTCCATGCGACGCGAGAAAGTCCGAGAGAACTTTCAATGACCGTGGCTCGAGACGTGTCGACCGGCGACGAGTCGAGTCTTGTGCGAGCGAGTCGAGTGAGTTTGTTGAAGATACGGCCGGCGACAGCGTTGATGAGAGCGGGGTCGGTTGTGTAAACGATGGAGTCGTTGTCGTGGCGGTACGATTGTGGATTTGTGGGGACGGGTGAAAGGTCGCATGCCGTGGTGGGTCGCGAGGAGAGTGCAGGTCGACTTCCGGGATGATCGGGGCGCCGGGCACTGCAGAGTGGCTCGTGATCCATGTTGGACGGTTGGCCGTTGAAGGTGCTGGTTGGGAAGGTTGAGATGATTGAGGGGGTCGGCGGTGTTGCGTTGGAGACGGAGAGGGAAAGTAAAATTCCGTGTATGCTGGCTCGGGCGGAGGTGGCAGTGGTCCTGAGCTGCGATGGTCGTCGGCAGATGAGTTTGGCCGGGCTGCGGATGGGTGGGGCTGTGCAGACTGCTGTGGTTGTGTCTGGGATCGGTAAGGAGAAGGTGATCGTGCAGCAGCCCGCGCCCTCGCTTGCTGAAGCATCAGGGCAGAGTCTGACGTCTTGAATGGTGGTGGCTGTTGTGTGGAAGAATGCAGCGGCGGCTGTGAGCGGGACTCTTGCCGCATTTGCCGAGCCATTGGATTGTCCACAGGCGGTAAAAATGCAGGAGTGCGTTCGGAATCTGCAGCATTCAGGGATTGCGGCAGGGACAACATGCGATTGAACCCATCGGCTCCGAAATCAAGGTCGGGTCGCGACGCTAACGGAGAACGAACTCGCTCGGGCTCCTTTTCACCAGTTTGGGGTTGATGTTGTATTGATCGCGACATGCTTGCGTCGTCTGGGACAGGTGCACGGACCTGAGAGGGCGGGAATCGGGAGGACTGGACAGTGGCGGTTTGATCAAAGGGCACCGTATCGTATTGGCGCAAATGAGCCGGAACCTGGTCGAGTGTTTGAATGTGAGTCGTGGGATACAATTCGGGACAAGAATGCGTGCAGCGTGACAAACCTCAAAGCTCGAAACTCGGCTGATTGGGCTCTCAGACACGTTGGTGGCCGACTCGTCCAGCTCAAGACGACGTCGTAAGGCAGCATAATCGATTGAGTGATCAGGTCCAGTACCCTGGAGCAAGTTCTGGACATAGTTGACGCCCTGTGCGGGCTCAGTATCCCCTTTGCATTTATAGACATACATGACGACGGTCATTTAGTAACATCGCGTGCGGGATGAGATGCGGTCGATGATCGCATGAATGAATGCAACGACGCACAGATGGGTTTGGGCGGAGTGGATAGTTGCGACTCGGACACATCCGAGTGGTACATGGACGGCAGCCCACCGTCGGGCAAGCCGTTCCCGTTGTTGCCGTTGGGGTTGAATGCCATAGTGACCGGAGGCGGATCAATGAGGGCTGGATGGGTCGTGATCACCGGGCGTTGTTATAGCCGGCGGGTATGCGAGCGGCAATGAGGCGGGATCGATGGTATCGAGCTGTCCGTGGTGATTGCGCTGGGTCAATCCATTCATATGCCCTGCTGGTTGGCTGCATTTGCGTCCATGACTTTTACAATTGCAAATCGAACGCAAAAGAATGAAAGTTGGCGATCAGGAGTTGAGGACTGATCACTGATCATAGTCGCTCATGTTTCTGAATGCCTCACACTTGTAATGATAGATATGTTGTCTTGCACGGCTTTCTGCACGGCCACACAATGGATCCACATGAAAAGACTTTGAGCAATGCTTCCACGCCCACCTTGTCATCGCCAACACTCATGGCCACGTTGCCGGCCGAACTGTTTGCCAGCTTCAAGCGTGACAAAGCCAACACGGAGCGTCTCGCGTCGTGCCTCGGCGCCAGGCCATCTCCGTCGGGTATTCACTTGCAGCAACAGATCCGACAGCCCGGGCCCCGCAACCACCTGGACGACTCAAGGGCAAAGCTCTTAAGGCTGCTCCCGTTGCCGCTCCTATTTATACCAAGCCTGACAATCGTGCAGATGAGCTCAAAGCCGCCAACGTTGGCAGCACTTTCACTTTCTAGGACGTCCCTGCGCCGCCGCCCGCGCTGCTGACGTCGCACCAGTTTGCGCACCTCGCTCTGTTTATTACCACCAAAAGCAACCCGTCCGTCACCGTCCCGTCTCGCGTCATTGACTGGGCATGTTGCACCATCGCTTCGCGCCCGTGCTTGCGCAGAATGGTTTGCATCGGGCCGCGTTCCCGCGCACGATGCTGCTGGGCAGCGCAGCAACGACGGACATTGGCACTTTATTTGTGTATTTGAACAGGTTGTGGCCGCAAGCCAAGCAATTGTACCGAGGCGTGCAAAGGGGACACCATCGTGCTCGGCGACGACGCGACCGACCTGCGGCGCATGCATCACAACTTTCACCGGGAAATGCGAGGAAGCGGCAACGAGGCTCGCTCAGGGCTCCCGCCTCACATCAGTCCCAAGCGCTTGTATGTGAGGAAAGGCTCCAGCAATTTGCGGGGAGCGGGCTTGTGGAAGACGCGTGCCATGTTGATGCCGGTTGCCTTTCGGCTCATTGGACAATCTTGCGAAAACGACTCGCGAGTGGGAAGATGCCGTGGCCGACCGCATCCGCTGCGGTGGCCGCGATGCACGACAGGACGAGCCCGGGTCGGATCAAGGAGCAAGTCAGCGGCAGCACCAAGCGACGACCAAGACCAATGCCAGATTGCCCAAAGGAGCCAAGAAAAGCAAGGTCAACCACATGCAGTCATCATCATCCTCATTGCACCGACCCGCCATGTCCTTGATTCAATCGCTCACACACCTCCGCGCACACGTTACGGCCGATTTAACGGCGCTCACCACCTATGTGATGCTCTTGCACGTGCAATCGCGGCGTGTTTTCGCCCACGTACGTGACCGGCTAGTTTCGCACCTCGGCGTGATACTTCCCAAAACCGAGCAAGCATTGGAGTACTGCGAGATGGCCGTGTGGGTGCATTTTTTCTTGGCCAGGCTGGCGGTCAAAGACGATCCCTTTTTCAGGATGGGCGGGTCGCTTGTGTTGGCAAAAGAGGATTGGGTGGTAGCTGTGGCGGTGTCGATTGAGGTCAGGGACATGATTGAGCGCATTGAGATCGGGGACGACAAGGCGCAGACCTCCTGTGAGCTGTTTCTTTTGTGTGTGCATCGAACGTGTTGAACAAGTATATCAATATGGTATTGATCAAGATGTTTGGCGGGTGAGACATGATGGGCACTATTCAAATCCTGGACCTCTGATCTAAACGTTGACTTGAACAGCAAAAGCGCGATGATACATTTATAGTTTTCAGGCACTCGAGACCTCGAGCATTCCGTCACCCAATCGCCCTCAGGACGCACCCATACTGCACGACATCGCGTCTCTATCCCACTGTGCCAATCCTCCCGGCATTCGCTCGTCCAACGAAACCCATACGCCCCATCCACGCCCTTCACCATGCTATCGTCCACATCTGTGGCAAAGTCCATCATCAAGATCCTACCCGAGGCTGATCCCGCGAGTCATGACGACACAAAGGAACACGCACATGGTTCGACCGAGTCCGATCCGGCGGAGGATTCGCGGGCGCCCGCGAACTTTCCACATGCCCACGAATGCCCGTCATCTGCGCACCCAAAGCTTGCTAACATGCATTTGAGCGAGGTCCGTCCCACGTCGGCTCCTTTTTCGTCCGACGAATCCGACGACCACGCAAGCGAAGACGACTGGGGCGGCGAGGCGACCATTCATCGGCAACGGGTGGCCAATCAAGTCCAGGGGCACGTAAAGTGCTTGAAATCGTTGGGCGTCGCAGCAGATAGTCACGGCGGCGAGGGCAAGGCAGAGGCTGAAAGTACGCCGACCAGGGGATACCTGCCGATCGGTACGATTTGACGGTCGTGTCTCATTGGTGCTCGATCTCACTGGCACATTTCGACAGAAAACTACGGACTTATTGGCAACATGCGCACGGCGGCATTGGTCGCAACAGACGCATCCATCGACTTTCTCTGCTTTCCCAAAGTACATACGTCTTCCTGCATCTGTTCATTGTGTTTGATCCACCATGCCTTTTCACTAACGTTGGTCGGCCGACTTGCATGCACAGTTTGACACTCCCTCAGTCTTCTGTCGCCTCCTCGATCACGAAAAAGGCGGCTACTACCAAATCCACCCGACCCAGGCCACGTCGCATCGCCAGCAATACCTGCCCAACTCGAACGTGCTCGTGACGCGGTTTCTCGCCGAAAACTCGGCCTCGCAAGTCACCGACTTCTTCCACGTGCCAGACACGGCGAACAAGGATCCCGACCTATCGAGTCACATTCCAACCCCTCGCCCAGGAGCCAACTGGTACGCGACGCCGCTCGTGAGCGCCACGTCCAAACCCCTGTACCCGTGGCTGATTCGCGTGGTCGAATGTGTCCGTGGCTGCGTCGAATTTGATGTTGTCGTACAGCCGGCATTCGGCTATGCACTAGCGGGACACGAGACTCACATCTTGCCGGCCGAGCGTGTGGCGGCCGCAAGTCGCGACCATGCTGCGCTCGACGCTTCGTACAATCCGACGGTCGTTTTCAACAGCCTTGACGATTTGAACCTGGATTTGCGCTACGTGGCGTACGAGGCGTGTACCGAAACGGGATGTCGGATGCCGTTGCCAAAGATTCAGTGGGAGATCCTGAACGACGAAAAGTATCGGGGCGCGGGCGTGAAAGCGAGGTTTAGGTTAAATGAGGGGCAGCAGGTGTGGTTTGTATTGAGGGAACGACCACCGCAGCCGAGTATCGTCGTGAGCGAGCATCGTGCGGCATCGACATCGAGTCCGCCGGTGGGGCAAAGGTTGTCACCCGTCATGTCCGGTGTGGGAAATGTGGCGGACCGTGGTTCGTCGGCTCGCAAGACTCACGCATCGGGCTCATCCGAGACACCGGCCAGGCTTCGTGTCAATCGGTTTCCGATGGACCCACATGGTATGCTTGCGTCGAGCGAGCCGGGGACGCCAGAGCTGCGTCCGATTTGCCCACGCGGCATCCATCGCCCCTCAAACTCGCTGCAGCCTGCTCCATCTGATTTTTTCCTCGCCGGTCAAGCTGTTTCAACATTTGTTACACGCGGAGACGATGCAACACCAATGCCTCCAACGCAATCCGACCCGCCAAGCGGGTCCGCTTCCTCGTCGTCGGCCGATTCGCCACCGCCACTGGGGAGCGCGCTCAACTCTACCCCGCAGCAAGCATCGTCCATGACATTCCCAAGCGTGTGCGGTTTGCCCACGTCGCAAAGGTTTCCGGGCACGCTGAATACACCCATGTCGACGATTGGCGGGGACTCGGAGTTGGATCCGCCGTTGACGGTGGCGTTGGTACAAAGCCTGTTGCGCAGCACGTTGAGGTACTGGAACCAGTGGATTGGACAGTGTACCTATGTACGCCTTTGACCAAGATCACCGAGTTTGGACGACTCCGCTGGCTCACAATTGCGCAATAATAGGATGGAAGGTGGCGAGAAACTGTCCAGCGGAGTGCTCTCACGCTCAAGCTGTTGACCTACCAGCCGACGGGGGCTGTGATCGCGGCACCGACCTTTTCGTTGCCCGAAGAGGTGGGGGGAGGACGAACATGGGATTACCGCTGGGGTATGCATGTTGCTTCTTGTACTCACACTGGATCGCATGCTTGCTAACCATGACAGTTGGTGTGTAGTTTGGCTGCGCGACTCGTCGTTTGTTATATACGCATTCATTCGCTTGGGCCTAATTTCCGAGGCAAGGTCCTTCATGCGATTCATTGAGCTCGTTGCTCGCGACCGAGTACGACTGTCAATTGCCGTCATGTTTCCAATCACCTAAGCTCTGACTCAAATCTCGACAGAATCCCGACGGATCACTCAATGTCATGTACACAATCGAAGCAAATCGCAACATTCCCGAGCTCGAGCTGGCGCATTTGCATGGGTACCGTGGATCCAAGCCCGTAAGGATCGGGAACGCGGCATCGACGCAATTGCAGCTGGACATCTATGGAGGTTCGCTGTCGCTTAACCTACGCTTGCGCAGAGTTTTCTTCAGACGGGATCTGACTCGATTTTGGTCGGTACTTATTGTAGCGTTATTGGATACGGTTTACCTCATGGTCCGTTCTCAAGTTTCGTTCTTTTCTTCGAAGCTGTAACCCCGATCCGATTCCCACTTGTGTAGAACAAGTATTCATCGCCCGTTGGATACGATATGTGGTGTGGTATGTATACCCCACAACTGCTCCCGCCAAAGGATCCCTCCTAACTTAGCAGTTTCCTCGCTATAGTATGCCAGTCGCTTGTCAACTACGTTGTCAGCGCATGGTACACTTGTTCATTCTTTGAGTATCAAGTTCTCCACCGTCTCACTCTTCATGCACCGGCTTGTCTCGTCCGGGTTTCAACTACCGGCTGTCAAACAACCGATTTAACTCCACCTCTTCGCACGATACGTCATAGGGACCAAGTCGACATGAGCATTTTTGAAGTTCGAGGCAAGCCCATGCACTTTGTGTACAGCAAAGTCATGTGCTGGGTCGCGGTTGACCGCGGCCTGCGGCTCGCCGAAAAACGCACGTTCCCCTGCCCTGATCGCGCAAAGTGGTTGGAAACGAGGGACACCATTTACTTGGAGGTGATGGACAAGGGTTGGGACAAGGACAGGCAGTGTTTCAAACAGGTACATACGTCCTTTGATTGCTGGTTGAGAGAGGTCGCGAGTTTTGCGGCTGACACAATGTTGTGGGACGTGTACACAGGCCTATGAGAGCGACGTGTTGGATGCGTCCGTTCTCATCATGCCGTTGGTTTTCTTTATTTCGCCGACGGATCCGAGGTTGCTCTCCACGATTGCAGCGATTCTCAAGCCGCCCGAGTTGGGTGGGCTGACGAGCAAGTACGTCGTGCTCCGTCTCGCACTCTACCGCCGCCATGTGAGTGTGCTTCCAATGGCCTGACGATTCACTCGTTGCATGTGGCCATTCACATGCAGTGGCCTAGTATATCGATACCTATCGCTTGGCACGGACGATGGCGTTGGCACGGGCGAAGGTAGCTTTACCATGTGCGGGTTTTGGTTGTGCGAGAACTTGGCGCGAGCGGGCATGTACATTGTGCGTTGTCCACGACCTCGTCCGTCACTGTGTGGTCATTGCTGCAGATTTCCCCACTGACCCTGATCGACGGGTCCTCAGAACAAATACCAGCCGCGCGCACTTTACGCATTCGAGCAAATGCTCTCGTATGCGAACCACCTCGATTTGTACTCGGAGGAAGTTTCCGATGCGGGCGAGTTGGTCGGAAACTTTCCGCAAGCCTTTACCCATGTACGGGGCTCGGTTTTCTTCTCATACATTCAATGCTAAACCTATCGTGCCGACCATAGATTGCCCTCATTTCCTGTGCCTTCAACCTCGATCGCATTCTGGGCAAGAAGCCCAGTCAGCTGTTGTAAATCGTCGTAACAGTGTTGCTGCGTCAATAAGGACCTGCTGGGGCACCGTCCTGTAAAGGATCAGATCTGGATGTGTATATTCATGTGTATGATTGTGGTCTGGGAAATAACAAAGATATGTACAGCGGAACAACAAACAACAGCACAGCAGTGGGGGATACTTGAATCGGGATACAATCAACAAAATCTCCAGGCAAGGAAGTTAATGCCACCCATGGGAGGTCGATGATCGCGGCCACACGCCCGGCAAGACCACCTCGCCCTCAGACCCAGTGGACATCACAGAGTCGGGAAACGACCGGCTCCTCGGCAACAATAGCGAGTCACCAGGGAGCACCTCTTCTGGATCAAGATCCGATTGGTAATCCTCGCCTTCTTCTTCGTCAGACGACGACTCAGACTCCGATTCAGACTCCAGCGCCAACTCATTCTGATCCGACGCGGCATCGTGCGTCACCTCACCGTCCTCGTGTTCCGCAGCTTCACTTTCGCTCTCACTCACCTCGTCCACGCCGCGATCCTCTTCCTCTTCCTCGCAACCACTCGTCTCGTCACCCTGCCCCTCCTGCTCCACCTCCAACGTGTTCAACAAGACCGCCGCCGCGCGTCTCGCAGCCTCCAGCTTACCGCCAGCACTTGTGCCAACCTCGGACCGTGGTTTCCCTGAACCCGCCGCCAAACTTGCCTCGAGCCTCTCCTTTTCGCTCGCCAGCCTGGCAGCCCACCGCTCCAAATCGAGCGCACGCCGCGCATACGTCCATGGGCGAACGTGAAACCGGATCGTGAGCGTCGTGTGGCCGCTTTCGCGGCCGCCAAGCACGTCACGCGCGAGCCGGTCCAACGGATAGAACCGGTTGTATCCCCAGCATTCGCCGTTGCTAAAGGTGCTGGTGAATTCACGCACAATGCAAGACGTTCTGGTGCCAGCAGTTGTAGCGGTTGGTTGTGGGCTCGTGAGGAGTGGGGTGGACGGCAAAGAAGCACGAGCGGGGGAAGGCGAGGGCGAGGGCGAGTCTTGCGGGATCCGGAATGCTTGCTCGAGGTGTTGAATGGCCTGTGCAGCTAGCGTCGCAATGTGATTCGTGTCCGTGCCCGCGTCAGGCAACGGTGGCGTTGCCGGATCCGAAACAGGCGCCGACGATGCGCGGGACGCACCGGCCGGCGGCGACGCGCGCTCTACGTCTGTACCTTCGTTCAAGGCGACCGCGCTATCGCTTGTCATTGACACGTCTGCGACGGGCGGTAGTCTGGGCGGTGTCCTCGCCACCGTGGCCGTCGGCACGTGAGCGCTGCCAATCACTTCGACCTTGTATTGGTACTCGACCGACTCGCCAGCAGCCAGCCCGTCCACGAGCTCAACAAACATGGACAAGTACTGCCCCCTGGCCCGTGCGTTGCCCTTTGGATACACCTTGAGGCGCCACGTGAGCCCACCGGCAGTAAATGCTTGGCTGTAGTAAACTTGACCCGTCGAGGCGTACGTGTCAAAGTCCGGGATGGTGATTGTGTGCGAGGCAAACGGCGGGACAAGCGGGTTGTCAAAGTCGTCAATGGCAGATGGGACACGAGTGGGCGAGGGCGCGGACACGCGCGACGAGACGAGTTTGGAGATGAGCGATGGGGATTGGCGGACGAGGTCGGCGTGCGACAGAGAGCGGACAGTCGACATGACTGAGGCTGCGGCCGATTCCAGGGATGCAATTGTTTGTTCCAAATTGGATTTCTCACCTGAATACTCAAGCATACAGGAGCGTCAATCAGTCTGAGGGCAACACTGGTTGAGAAAAATAAAGGGACGCATGAACGGACCCGACAATGACAGCTCGTGCCTCTCAACCTGCTGATTGAGAGCCCCCAACGCGTCCATCACCACTTGCCGGACCTCATCTTGCGCCTTTGTTCTTGCTGCCTGCACTCCAGCCGCCCGCTCCGCAACCTGTTCGAGCGCCTCATTGTACTCTTGCACACGCGCAGCGACCTGATTGGTGGCCGCTTGCAATCGCTCCATGTGCTCCGTGTACACCTTTTCGAGGTGCACAAACTCGTGGCCGCGGTGGTCGGCAGAGAACATGGCGCAGTCCGAGCATACAGGGTCCGAGCAGGTGGCACAGTAGTAATACAGGTAAGCATTGTGTTTGGGGCATATTTCAGATGAAGTGGCGGATGACTGTTTGGATTTCGAGGTTGGGGATGTGGACGACGTGGATGCTTTTGTGGCGAGCGATTTGAGTTGGGCTTGGAGGTCGTCGACAAAGCGGCATTGCACGAGCTGAGAGGTGCGAAGTTGTGAGCGGCAGTGCGGGCACTCGGGTTTTTCGTCCGTGATCCAGCGCTATGGGCGGGCACGTGGTCGTTGGTCAGCAGAGAACTTCAGCGACAGAACCCAAAACGAGAGAAAACAAGAACGTACAACGAGACAGCTTGAACACGCCATCTTTGAACAACTCGGACACAAAACGGCCCGCTCCAAGTGTCCCCAGCAAATCATGCACTTTAGCAGCTCTTCAACACCCGCAACATCCTCACGCGGTGGCGATTCTGACTCTGGTTCCGCCTCGACCTCGGGTGCCACATTGGGCGGCGAGCCTGAACGCTCGCCCAACTCTTGCACCTCAATCTGCTCGAGCGTGTGCTGATGACCATTGTCGCCTCTGGGCGGAAACAAGAGGCGTTCGAGCGTACGCATCGGCGACGACGTGCGACTGGACGCAACAGATGTTGCCGCGGCAACACGCGAGCGAGACGGGTAGCTGAGATCCGGTGTGGTTTGCGTTGTGGACGCGGGTGTGGTTGATTGCGAGGAAGAGGGAGGTGGCTGCGCAGAACCTGCCGGACGAGTGACAGTATTGGCAGCGGTGGGTCGTGATTGTCGCTGTTCGGACGGCATGCGTGCCGCACGCATGCGCGAGGTGAGGTCGCGAAGTGCTTGGTTGTGGCTGGCCATGCGACTTGTGGCAGAAACGCTGGAGCGGTCCACGGAAGTACGAAGGTCAACGGCGCTCGCGGGCCGGCGGAGCGTTGGCGTGGTCAGCGCTGCAGGCCGTGTCCATGCTCGCAAAGTGGAAAAGGAGGCAGATCCCGATGACGAGGTGGATGTGGATGTGGACGTTGGTGCAGCAATGCTGGACAAGGAGCGGATTGGCGCCCGCGATGCGGGTATCGCGGGCGACTGGCTGGTAGCGTTGGGTTCGTTTGGCGGGGTTGTCGGACGGTCGTCGTTGGACATTTGGCGCTCGATTCGAGCGAGCAAGTCGCTGGCACGTGCGCGAATCGCCTGGGATTGGTTCATGCGGCGAGAGAATGGGGCCGAGTCGTCGCTGGGAAGTGGGATGGAAGACCGGATGGGCTCTGCGATACTGGGGTCGGTTGCAGACACTTCGTATGGAGCCATGAGGTCATGGTAGAGTGCTCGCTCAGCCGAGTCGTTGGATTCTTGGGCGCCAGTTGGAGGCGGAGGCAAACGCGAGGTGAATGAGCTGCGAGCGGGCGCTGGGCGCGATGACGAAGCAGCAGAAGCGATTGAAGCCGTGGCCGTTCTTTGCTGCTGCGATGGCGGCTGGTTGACGCTGTCCCTTTGTCCTGGCCAGGCTTGCGGCCAAGTGGGTGGTACCCGGGCGCTGCCAATGAATGGGCGAGAAGGAGGCGAATCGAAAGACTCTGGGCTGGACAAGGCCAGCGCTTGACGATGATCTGGAGGCGTCCGAGGGTACCTGTTGCCGGTGAGCCGACGACCGAGCGAGCCAGAGCCTGGCGACTGGCCGCTGGAATGCTCGGTGAAGACAGAATCGAACAATGAGCGAAATGCGCGAATTGGATCGTCACCACTTCGGGTGCTGCTGCTTGCCTCTTCGTGATGGTCTTCATCGTCGTCGAGGCCGGACAGATCCGAAAGATCGCTATAGTCAGCAAAATCGCTGCTGCCGAGCATGGCCAGCGCAAGGGCAACGTCCGGGTCGTGCTGCAGGCGGCTTGTGGGACGTGGGCCTGTGCCGCGTTGGCCAGGACGGTGGGGAGAGGCTGCCGGAGAAGCAGTTGATGAGGACGAGGCGGACACCTGTGCGGACTCGGATCTGCCGCCTGCGGTCGCAGCAGCACGGCGAGGCGCCGGCGAGGTTGTATGCCGGTGTGCAGTTGATGTCGGGCGGTGGCTCATGGCGGCAAGGCGAACATTAATTTGTTGTCATTTCATCCAGGCTGAGGTCAGCCGCGAAGGACCGTGCGCTGTCTTGGTGTGCTGCGTCGGAGACGGAGAGCGGCGGCGACCGGCGGCGAGCGTTATTAGTGTGTTGTGTTGGGGATATCGATGTCGTCGATTGCACAAACAAACGATTTCAGTATATTATTCGCTAAGGCAGCCAATCATCATCGGCCGCCGCCGCCGACAAGCGGCCGCCAGCCTTGGCCAACGCTCCCCTCCTGCCAGCCCCAGCACTGGGCCTCTACCGGCCACAGTCAGCACGAGGACGACGGTTGCTTCCCTACGCCATGAGACACGCAAGGACTTGACGCATTCACTCACGTCATCCATACTTGGTTGAAGGCACTCATACTGTATTTACGAGGTCCAACTTTGGCCCACCAGCTTCATCATTTGATCATGCCCCTTGGACGTGGTCTCTGGCTGCGAGGCTTGTCGCGTCATGGTGCCGCGAGCCGATCCTGGTTTTCGAGTTCCCATCTCACGACAAGCCTTGCCTATGCCGCTGCCTCTACGACAGCATTGTGCATCGGGGCTGTCCTTCTAGTGCCGCCTTCACATTCAGCCAACCCACAGGAAACACATGGCCCGACTGCCACAGATCACTCCTCCATCGCCGACATCATTGCACGAGGAACCCTCCTTTCCCCACACTCGTTTGACTGGGACCGCGCACTCAACATTCCCGAACGGAATCCTAGTCCCGGCAGTCCCAATGTTGAATACGAACAATCGACCCCGGCCTTGTCAGCGTCTGGCCAAGTTTTGTTGCCCGTGTCGCCCTTGTTTCTGGCGGCTCTAGAATCGCTTGCTCAATGCGTCGCCTTCAGCTTCATGTATCTGGTAGCCCGCCACAAGGCTCAGCACACTGCGTCCGCTGCCTCAGTCACCAAGGACACGACCCATCTTCACCCAAGGCCAAACGTTTTCTCACTTCTCGCATCTCCAATTCACGCCCTCATCGTATCATGTTCTGCATATGCGCTAGCCGCAGTTGCGCGAGCACAAAGTGCGCCAGTTACACCCATCTTGGTCGTGCGCTTGGTTGGCCTCGTACTCGGCTTTTCGTCTGTTGGCGCAATGTTCGCCATGGTACCTGCAAGACGGCAAGCGTTTTTGGGTGGTGCATCGGCCGTGGGTGCAGTTGCCATGGCAACCGCTGGAATCGTCGGAATCCCGTGGTTGAGTCAAGTGGATGTCGCTAAAGCACCACCACTGGGAATCACGGTCATGGCCATGGTTTCGGCTGTGGGCCCGTGGATTTCGCATGAAATGTCAAGGCACGCCGAGAAAGACTTCAAGTTCGTTGATGACAACCAACAGGGCTGGATGGCTACGAGAGCAAAGCAGAGATTGGTTCGTGCTCCTCTGACCCCTCATGCGTGCGATATTACGCAACTAAGGGCTCGTCCATTCCTTTCCTCAGTTGGCGTCATTTCTGCTCTTCAACGCCGCTACCGCATACGACGATTCTCGGATCGTTTCCCACACTCTATTCACACTTCCGACAATGGCCTTTTTGGCAGCAAGTTCTCTCGCCTCAGCTCTTTCCGCTCGCATTTATCACAAGCGCGACAATTCGCCGGCAAGTATTCGTATGCTCAGCACGCTCTCCGATGGATTTGCGGCCGAAATGGCCCGAGATCTGTTCTTGCTACTGGTTGTCAATTGGATTCCAAGAAACACCTCGCTTTCAAGTCTCGACTGGGCTCCATCCAGCCTCAAAGTCTTTTACGGCGCCGTCAGCCTCCTCTCCATTGCACTCATGTCGACACACGCATCGGTAGTCCCAGGCATGGTTTCAGGTCGAGTTAGTCGCTCCGAAAAAGTGCCAACACCGTCTTGCATTCTCAATGATGACGACGCGCAGGACGACAATAATCAAGAATTGTTGAATGAGGCATTACCGACAACCGGAAAGGAAGTGCACTCGTATGCAGCCGCTCCTTGGTCATTGCAAGGGTTCAATTTGGCCAATCGCATGATTCGCTCATTGCTCGTCCTTGGCGCGCTTCTCGTGTTATTCATTGGGCTCGGTCACATTGAACCGGCTCCCCAACAAGTCCTCTCTCCCGTGACAGACTCGTCACTGGCTCCAACCGCGGACACATCAACACCTCGAACAGACCACGAACTCGAATCCTCACCACAATCCGACCCTCGATACAACATTACCCTTACGCTTATCGTTGACCGCTCTCTTCCCGCCCCGATCGGTGCGAAAAACCGCACTGCGCGCCCCTTCCTCATCACCGCCACTTCGGAATCCCTCGTCTCCTCGTCCCTCGACACCACATCAAACAACACCTCCATGCGCTGGACCGCGCCATTCCACCGGCGTCGACCTGGCCGCTCCGCGACTACGACCTGCCACCGCATCCGCGCAGCAAGGACCTGCAACTCAACGAGCTCGTCTTTTCCGCAGGTGGGAATCCCGTCACGATCCAGCGTAGCGCTACGGCGTGCTATACGTTTGGGCAGCTGCCCGATTTGGACTATCGCGTCGTGTGGGTTGCCGAGGACGATCCAGAGGCCATGCACGGGAAACGCACGTTTTTGATGGAGTCGTTCAAGCGGGTGTGCGGTAAGTATCCCATCATTATGTATGGGGAACCGAATCGTTTGGATCGCACAATGCATCGCAAGGTACGCTGTACACACTTTTCACTTTAGACCTTGGTGAGGATCGGCTCATTCCGACTGGGCCATGCATCATACATAGTGGTTCAAGCAAATGTCGTATTTGTACACGACGGCCCCCAACACCACCAAATGGTTCATTCAAGGCGACGACGACACATTCTGGTTTCCCGATGTCCTCATGGCACATTTGCGGTCGCTCGATGTGGACCCACTGGTCGACTCGGTGTACTTGGGCGACATTTGCGAGTCTGTGCGCCAGGTAAGGTTGGTGGCGTGCTCGCGTATGGCGGTGGAGGCATGGCCATTTCAAGGGCGCTGGCAGCCAGAATTGCGGCCAATTATCAGTATTGCATCAAAGTCAGGGAACAGGACTTTGTGGGTGATATCATGATGATGCAGTGCATTGAGGACTTGACAAGGGTCGATGGCAAGGGCAAGAAAGTCACGTTGACGAGGGTCCCATCTTCAATCAGGTATATGAGCTCCACCTTGCCCCGCTTGATACGCTTTATTGACCGATATCATGTGTGTAGCTTGATCTCATGGATTGGGACTGGGCCAAAGGTGCTCGCGAATACTTGTCACTGCACATGTCGCAAGTGGCTCCCGCAACTCTGCACCACATCGAATACATGCGCCCGCTGTTTGGCGGCACACCCAACAAGTTTATGGCCGTGCACGATCTCTGGCACATGATGACTCCGATCCCCATTCGCCTGCGGTTCCGCCGTTTCATGGTCAATGTGGTCGGTGCTGGAACGGCAGTCATCACATTTGGCTACCACGTCCGCGTCTATGACAAGCGCCTGCCCCTCGGGATCGAGCACCATGTCGACTTTGATTCCAACTTGTCGCGCGACCCAGAGTGGCTCAAGATCGAGGTGCCGCTTGATGATGACAAGTATGCGGGAACAACCGAGGAGCAGTGGCCCGAGCGCAGACTGGATTATCGCGACTTTTGGATTTACGAGTATGACGCTGAGCGCGACACCTTGGTGTACATTCACGAGGAGACGCGAGACAAGTTTGCGCTGACGTGTACGACGGCAGATGGGGTCAAAGTGGGAACCATCCGGACGATGTGTGGTTCGGTCGAGGAGGTGACCGATTTTGGAGAGGATGCAGAGATGTTGGAATCATTTTTGGAAAAGTAAATTTTGACTGAACGTGCACACTTTTCGTTCTTCTGCCCCTTTTTTTTTTTTCCTTCCCGTCATCTCTCATCGTTCACTTACCTGACTCACTCACTCTCTGTTGTTGATGTTATCTCAATGAATGATACGAACGATTCGACTCCATATGCTCACCAAAAGAGCCCAACTTTGAAAGTGACCAGGACGCCATATGACATGTTTTTATGCAAAGCAAGTCCCATTATTGTATCATTTTCAGTCCAAAAAGTTCAATCAAGCAACCAAGACGGCAGACTAACACACTCCGAGTCCATCGAGACATTTACAAACCAATCGACTTGAGGAACGCATCCGAGTTTGGTTCGCGACCCAAAAACTCGCGCAACGAGTCCATCTCCTCACGCGACCCGCCCACACCAATCACCTTGTACCTGTACGCCTCGCCCACGGCCTTGTCAAAGATACCGCCGGGCGCCGCCTCGAACTTGGCAAACATGTCGGCCGAAAACACTTCGGCCCACAAATACGAGTAGTAAGACGAATCGTAGCCGCCGTGATATGAGCGAACGTGGTTTGGCGGTGCGAGTTGGCGGGCGGGGAAATCAACGACACATCCACAGCGATCTGATTATACAGTTCGGTCGTGTCGGGGCACTTTGAGCCAGGCGCAATTTGATGCACGGCCATGTCGAACAAGCAGAACAGAAGTTGACGGCTGTAGAAGAGGCCGTTGCAAACAAACTTGGTGGCGACAAGCTTTTCGACGAGCTCGGACGGAATCTTGGCGCCCGTTTTGTAGTGCGACGAGAGCATGGTGAGCACAGACGGATCCCACACCTATGAAATCCAACGAAAAAAATACAGCGTCAGTTCCCCACCACAAAGAAGTAAGGGGGATACCAATCAAGAGCGTACCCAGTTCTCGTACAGCTGACTCGGGGCTTCCGAGAAATCGCGCGCCGTGGCCGTACCCGAAAACACGGCATGCTTGACGTTGCCGGCTGAGCACATGTGATGCAGCACGTGCCCGAATTCATGGAAGTACGTCACGACTTCGTCGTGCGTCAACAGCGACGGCTTCTCCTTGGTCGGCTTGGTAAAGTTGCACTTCATGGCGGCAATCGGCGTCTGGTACGAACCGTCGGCAAGCTGGCATCCCGGGCGAATCGGGAAAACGGCCGCATGGGTGAATGCACCGTCGCGCGGGTACAAATCCATGTAGAACGAGCCCAAAAGGTTGTTTGTCTTTGCGTCGTAGCAGCGCCACAATGTCACATCTTCGTGCCAGGCCACGGCATCGCGGACTTGCACAAACTTGATGCCGAGAATCTTGGCGTACATGTCGAGCATGCCCTTGGTCACGACCTCGAAGCTAAAGTAGGGCTTGAGCTGCTCTTGATCCAGCGCATACTCGGTCTCGACGAGAATGTTTTGGTAGTACGACACGTCCCACGAGTCGAGCGTGTCAGCCTTGGGAAGGCCTTGCTTTGCGAGCTCTACGTTCTTGATTTCCAACAAGCGGACGTAATCCTGCTTGGCGAGCGGCTGCAGCTTGGTGCGCAAGTCGTCCAAGAACGACGTCACCGTCTCGGGATCCTTGGCCATGTTGATCTCCAAACGGAAATGGGAGTGGTTGCGGTAGCCCAAGATTGCTGCACACTTTGCGCGCAATTCCATCATCTCTTCAAGAAGCGCCTTGTTTTCTGGGCACATGGTCGACCCGGCCTCGTCCACCTTGCGGCGAGTTTCAGCAACCTTGCACTTCTTCATCAATGGCAACCGACTCGGGTAGTCCATGGTAACCTTGTACTTGCCGTCATCAGTCGTCTTGAGCGACTTGATGTAGTCCTCGGACATGCCGTCGAGCTCTTCGCGGGTCACAGCGACAAACGTCTTGTCCTCGGCGATGTTTCGAGAGAATTCTCGTGACAAGTCCGAGATGCGCTTGCGCATGGCAACGAGCTCGTCCTTTTCGGCCTTGGGAAGCTCGAGTCCTTGACGGCGGTAGTCGCGCATGATGCGGTCGACCAGGCGTTGGTCTTGAGGGTCAAGGTCCTTGGGGAGACGAGCATACGCGGCCTTGGCGACACGGTACAAGTCCTCACTGCAGCACAATGAACGCGAGCGAAATGGAGTGAGAAGCCGACACTAGTCGAAAGGAAGAGAAACTGGGTGACACCTACCGAGCGTTGACTTCAATCATAAAATCGGTCATCCTCTTGGTTGCATCGTTACTGGCATCCCGGACCTCCTTCTCGGGCGCGACGGCCTTCAAGAAGCCCAAGGCAAAGAACTCGCCCAATGCGCGGTTGTCCAAGCGGGCCGTGCGCAGGAATACGGATTCAAACGTGCACTGTTCTTCGGGCAACGCAGCAATCTGGTCGTACACCTTGGTCAAGGTCGTGATGAGCGCCTCCAAATCGTTCTTGATCTCCTCTGGCGTGCGCACGACCTTGTGGCCATCGAGATGGTTGAGAGTGATGGGAGCCTTGGCTGCCGCCGTCGCGGCCGCCGCTGCCTTCTCAATTGACACCTCGGTCGCCTTGGCGGCAACCTCCCTTTGGGCCTTGGCCGCCGTCTTGGCCACCAGCACCTCCTGCTCCTGCTGAGCAAAGTACTTGTTTTCGACCTTTGCCAACGACTTTTCGAGCGCCGCCACCTTGCCCTTGAGCGCATTCACGGCCGCGTCCTTGTCGGCACTCGCCTTACCCAGCGCCGTCAACGCCTTGGTGATGGTGACCTTTGCTTGCTCGGATTGAAGCACAAGCGCGTTGCGAATGGTGCCGGCGTGCTTGGATGCGATCGCGTGCGGCGCCCGTGCAAGCAAGATACTAGCGTACATGCGGACCGTGCCCGACGACTCGTCAACAACAAGTTCGGCAAGAGCCTCGCCAACACGCACACCAGCGGTGTCGGCATGCACCCAGGCAGCGATCTGCGCGAGGGCAACGACCAGGGCAGTCTTGAGGCGCCAAGCGGCGTTTTCGCGCTGGAACCGCTCGTGCAGCGACAGCAGCAGCTCGGCGGCCTGCGTGGTACGGAACTTGGCAACCGATCGGATGGCTTCGGCCTGGACTTGGTTGTAGAACTCGATCCCCTTGAGTGAGTCACCCTTGGCGGTGGCCAGGTCGGCAACAAACTGGAAATCGGCCGCGTCGGCTTGCACGGCCAGCATGCGCACGAGCGCAGCAATCTGCAAGTAGGTCCAGCCAGACTTGACTTGCGCGTCGGCCAACTTGGTCTGGGCATACTCGTGCACGGCGGGATGCTTGAACTCGAGGTGGCCCAACATGGCCGTGCGCGCGTAGTCGTTGGTCTCGCGCTCGACCAGCTCGAGCGCCAAACTGACCATGGGCTCGTGGCGGTGCGCCTTGAGCGCCGCAACAATCTCTTGCCTGACCCATGGCGACTTTTCCTTGAGCGCGAGCGCACGCACCTTGCGCAGCGTCGTGAAATCGGCCTCCTTGATCAATCCACGGTAAGCGCGAATGCGCTGCACAACGTCGTCGCTAAGCTCGGCCGCGTTGAGCGCCAAATCGGCCGCGGGCACAAACGCCGAGTCGGGCAGGGCAAACAACTGGAAGCCGTGCGGGTCCAGTTCCACGCGCACGGGCTTGCCGCCCGTGTGTGCAATGGCAACCGCCTTGGCGTTGGTCCCGTCAAACTTGGCCACGGCCTTGAAGACTTCGCCGTCCTTGCTCACAAAGTGCACGGGCACGTCCATGGCAAACAGCGGCACACCCTTGGCGGCGTCCGCCTGCGTTTGCTCGAGCGTCAGGTGCGCCACATTGCGTGCCGGGTCAAAGCCGAACGAGGGCTTGAAGGTCGGGTGGCCCTTGCCTTCGGTGAACCATTGGTCAAAGAATTGAACAAGGTTGAGACCAGATTCGGCTTCGAGCACCTTGCGCAAATCGTCGGTGGTGACCGTCTTGCCTGCAAACTTGTGCAGGTACTTTGAGAGACCCGACCAGAACACATCGTCGCCAAGCAGACCGCGCAGCATGTGGATACGCATGGCGCCGCCCGGGTACGAGTAGGCATCAAACTGTTACAATCCGTCCATTCAAGGTCAGTTTGTGGCTAATGCGAGCGATTCGACAACCAATGGACCAAAGAGTGAGACGAACCATGTTCCACGAGTGGTCGTAACGCTTGCACACGACGGGGCGCAGATAGCCGGCAGTCGCCGACATGTACCGTTCCTGGGTCATGAGCATGTTGAACCGGCCATAATCCTTAAGGTCTTGTGGAGGGATGTTGGCACCAGGGTACGATTCTGATTGGTATACGAGCGGAAGGTAGGTGGCAAACGATTCCTTGAGCCAAACCGACTCAAAGTAGCTGCATAATCACATAGCAATGCAGCCCAGTCAGTCACGCACCGAGATCCAAATGGCACGCATTGAGAAGAAACGAGTGTACCGAATCACAGTGACATCGCCAAACCACGTATGCACGGCCTCATGAATGTTGGTCGAGTCGACCCGCATCTTAAAGTCCCTCGATTGGCGCTCGTCCATGTGCACAAAGTCCCCCCACGTCACGAACGAAATGTTCTCCATTGCGCCGCCCGAGTAAGGGCTCGAGATTTGGTAATACTTGTCCCAGGGCAAGTCAAACTGCAACTTGTTGCTCAACCATTCAATCATGTGCTTGGTCTGATCCAGACCACGCTTCAGTTCCTCGGCGGGCATCATCTTTGTGCCAAAATACTTGATGGGCACGGTACGGCCGCCGATTTGCGCGGCCGCGTCTTCCACCGAGTTGAATTCACCAACCGCGAGACAGAGCAAATACGACGGGCAAGGGTAGTCGAGGTGCCAGACGGTCGTCTTGCGGGCGCCATCAGCGGACGCCGTGGTGGAGACGAGATTGCCGTTGGCCAAGGCCTCCATGTGCGCGGGCGCAGTGAGGTGGAACGTGAGCTTTGGCCGGACAGTGGGCTCGTCAATGGTTGCGAGCCAGTACCGCGCACGCTCCGTCTCGTGATCGGTGATCACATGGGTGCCATGCGGACCGTAGCCAAACTTGCCATTGGCGTGGTTGAAGTACATGCCGGCAACGGGTTGCTCGACCGTGTACTTGATTGTGACCTTGCGCTCCTCGCCGCGGGCAAACGGCTTGGTCCAGTCAATGTGGATCTCCTTGCCCGTGTACTCAAATGAGCCCACGAGGTCGCCCTCCACGCGCACATTGTCAAGGGCAACGCCGTGCAGCTTGAGCGACGAGACGGCCTTGCGCATGGCGTCGGACGCAGATTCGCCTCCGGCCCGGTTGCAGCGGATCGTGTGCGTGATGCTGGCATCGGCCTTGGCAGCATCAAAGTCAAAGTCGAGTGCAATGTCAAGGTGAATGGGCTCAAGGGCAATGTTGGGCGCGTAGCGGGCCGGAGTTGTCGCGGCGGTGAAGCCATCGAGATCGGCGGGCGCGGCGCCAGCAGACGCTTCGGCGTGAATGGCTGCGATTTCGGCGTCGATGAGCACGGCGGCAGAGCCGAGAGCCTCGTGCAGGTCGTGAGCGCAGCAGTTGGGCATGATGTGTGGAGTAAAGGGAAGCGTATATAGCGCCTCAGGACCGGGGAGTTCGAGTACTTCGTTTGTCAATGACGTTGCTTGACCTCACAGCGTGGCAGTCCGGGGCCAATATCATTCATATGGCAACAGACAGAGAGAGAGAGGCGACGCCCAACCTCCATCGGCGCCAAATCGTCAGACGTACGGCGACAGTTGACGTGGCCGTCGGCATCCTGGCCAGTGCGTGGCCGGACTATTGACCGGATCAGTGTGCGGGTCATTACCTGTGCATTTTGCGATTGTTGGGAATTTGAACCTTGGATCACGAGAGACATTCTTGAAACAGGCGCCCACCGCTTCGGTCCGATTCCGCGTCTCACAGTTGATGGCTGGATTGATCGCTCTTGTGGCGACTTGACATCTCTTGGATCATCGACTGTCTTAAAGCATGTGTACTAACAGAACAGCAGCACGGAAGTATGCACATGTATTAATTCATACTTACCGGTGGTTGGCTTTCCAGTGCAAGCCTGCACGCGCCGTGGGAATCCGGAGCATCCACTGCACACCTCCTCCAACTGGCACGGCGTCGCCAGGCCACCCGCAAGTCGAACTCGCCCAGTCAACGAGCAGTCCCAGAGGCAAACGTACAAGCTGTTGCCTCTGTCAGGGTTCACCTCATCGCCTATCCCGGCTCGTGCTGCAAGCAGATGGCTGGTCTCGACGCAGGTCACTCGTTTTGCGTTTGAGAGAACGACGCGATCACGTGGATTGTCGCCACGCAAACGCATTTTTTGGTGTCGATCGGTCTCTGCACAACACTGCAACCAGCTGTCTCGGTACATAGCAACTCAGCCAAGAACGATATTGGCAGTCTACACAGACTCAGCATACTGGAATTTCGCTATCGCAACTCAGAGCAGCTCTCATCTGGTACAGCCCCGTCTCCTTTCCGCCTTTTCCCTCCCTGACCTGTCGACTGGACCGACCCACCTGCCCTCCCACCCACGCCCCACCGTTCCCTGACTAACTCACTCATTTTGCCCGTCTTTGTGCAGTCCCAGATAACGTTGCACACTGTCGGTTGCACAGCACCCAGTTCAACTACCGCTCACATCCTCTTGGACCGCAGCCGATTCTCCTTCCACTCTCTGCTCTCATAGTTGGGAACTGCGCTTGTTGATCAGCAGCCAAGGCTGAGTGAAATCAGGCAAGTCCTCCCACCCACACACTTAAAACTTCTTATTGGTTCTTTTGTTCTTAAACCATCATGGGCCTCGTCATGGACTCGGACCTGGTTCTTGCTCCTTCTGCTGATACCGTGCCAGCACCTGCGACCGTCGAAGCCGAGGCACAGTCGACACTCACCCTTGCCAGTGTGTCGCCGACGGTTGCGCCCAAGCTCCTTGAGGTGCACGATGGCGGTGCTCATGGGCAAGGCGAGGGAAAGGAGGAGAACCAAGAAGAGGAGCAAGAAGAAGCAGATGATGAAGACAAGAATGAAAAGGAATCTGGTGAGGCCGACGGATCTGCATTTTGCCTTTGTCAAAAGCCCGACACTGGCGCGCCCATGTTGATGTGTGATGCGTGTAGCTTATGGTTCGTTTCCCACAGATTTTGGCATCTCCTTGGAGTATTGGTTTCTCACTCATTTTCTTTCACCTTGGGCAATATCTCGACATTGCGTGGCATATTTCCCAGGTTCCACATTGGTTGCGTTGGTATCAGTGACATTGACCACTACGAAGACAACCCCCATCTCAAATGGTTTTGCCCATTCTGCTCTGGTAAACAGCCTCGACCAACCGAAGGTGTGTGCACTGGTCGTACTTAATTCTGAATTGCACGGCACTGGTATTGACTCACCCTGCGTATGCACAGGCCCATTGTCCAAACTCCCATCCCGAACCCCGTCGCCCAACTCACTCGCGGACGCAGAGCTCGCCCTTGCCCAAGCCCAAGCTGCGTCGTCAGCTTCGTCATCAACCACCACCTCGAAAACGGCAGCGAAGCGGGCTCGCCGCAACTCAACCACAACAACCAAAAGGACCCGCACCAAGGCTTCCGCCACCGCAGCCAAGAAGCGCAATAGCACGGCCGCCACGGCAACTCAAGAACAGATGGCCACTTCGACCCAAGATAACCGCGCGTCACTGCCCGCGGACGGCTCACAAGAACGCGAGCCCGCTCCTCCCACATCGCCCACAGGCACAACCGAAACACCTCCCGCCAGTACATATCGTACGCGTGCGACTCGCTCAAGCAAGGGGCGTGCCAGCAGTACATCGGATTTGCCTGTCCAATCACCGCCAATGTCGCCCAGCACAACGGCGACAATGAGCGCTGCTACCACACGCCCGACAAAGCGCCGTGCCAGTGCCAGCGAATCCGTCACTGAAGCCGAGCCAACAGCCTCTGCTCCCGAACTCACCGTCCAAGTTCCCACCCCTTCAGGCGTCACCCACTCACCCACATCTGCGTCTACCCCGGCATCACCAACCTCCCCATCGGCCGCAAGCAGCTCAGCACCCGGCATCGCGGTCCGCCGTCCCAGCACCGCGGTGCAGATGGGCCCGCCCTCGCGTTCTTCTTCGACACACTCTGTCACCGCCGACTCGACGCCATCCGCCTCCAAGCGCCCCGCAAAGACATGCAATCGGCCCGCCTGTGACAACCGCATCGACTCTGCCGTGTACGCCCCCTACTGCTCTCAACAATGCAAAACCATGGTGCTTGCCGCGTCCCACCAGCGGTCTGCCTCGCTCCCCGCTTCGTCGCCCGCCACATCTTCGGGTAGCGCTGCTGCCAGTGGTACCGCTCCCGAGCCCGTGTCGCCAACAACCAATCCGCTCGTGGCTTACCAGCGGTTCAAGGTTGCTCAAGACGCCGTGGACGCGGCTGAGCGCAAGACGCGCGACTCGATGCGCAAGATCATTGCCACTGCCCTGTCGAGCGTGCTCGGGAATCTGCCCACGCCCAACGAGCTGGCGGCCTTGACCGAAGGCGGCGACCTTGCCCCATCCGAGCACGAACACGATGCAAACATGACCCGTGTGTTCTCCAGTGCCGAAGCACAAACACTTGCCGCGGCCCTCGAAGATGCAGTGTACACGTTGGCTGCCCCACCACGCGAATCGGTCACGCTGACGCTTCCTGGCGCCGACTCGCCATCAACCCACGCGTTCCGAACAATGCCACTTGCTGGCGCCACAGACACCGCATACCGCGTGGCAGTGCGCAAACTGTTGACGTCGCTCAAGTCGCCCAAATCCGACAGACTGCACGCCAAACTGCGCCGTGGGTTGTGGACGGCACACGAGGCCGTGGCCGCGGACCCTGTCGAGTATTCAACCGAGACGGCCCGCGAGTACCAAAGGGCAAGGATGCAGACGCTTGCGCAAACGGTGCGCGAGTCGAGGGACGATGAACAAGTGCTTGTGAAAAAGACACACAAGGGCGAGGTCGAGGTGCACCGTGCAGCGGCCGGCGGGTTGGAGGACGATCGCGATATTCAGATGGCAAGGGCCGTGGCTGCGGCTGCGGCCAGGAGGAAAGAGATGGAGGACGGTGACCGCAGGCAAAGCGGATTGGCGAGTCCCACGGCGGGGCGCAGTCCGACAGGCGAGTCGGCCGATAGTTTAGCGTCCTTGTCAGATGCACATGGATCAGCAAGGTCAAGCGCGGCAGAGCTGAATATGCGCAGGTTGTCCGAGACTTCGGGAGTCGCTGCAGCTGTGCGCCGGTCCTCATCCATGTCTGCTCTGGCCGCGGGCCCGCTCGTGGTGGCCGAGGAGGCGTCAGCAAGGCGCGCGGGCGACGCTGTCAGCAAGTTGCCCGATGTCACTGACGACGTGGATGCCATGATGCATGGCGTGTCAGATCAAGTCGTGGGCCAGGTTGTGGATTTGACAGGCGAGGATGATATGGGCAAGAAAAGTGGAGGTGGAGAGGCCGGCGTGGCGAAATTGCCAGTACGGGCGGACCAAGTTGTGGATATGCTCATGGACGCCGACGGCGAAGAAGGAGAAGAAGAGAGTGCTGAGGAACAAGCCGAGGCCAGGAGCAAGCCGGCGCCGTCCAAGTTCACGGCGGATAGCATGTTGTTTGACGATGATGACGATGACGACGTCAACGATGGGGTGTCGTACGAGCCGTCGGCAACCGCCTCAGACCCGGCCACCAGCTCCTTGTTCCGCCTGTTCCAAGGTGGGCAAGGTGATGATGGTGCCGCGCACTCGGACACGGACGACAACCACATGCAAAGCATTGTCTTCAGCTCACCCGTGCGATCGCCCACGCCGGATCCTATTGAGGCTGCCGCCACGGCCCGGGCGGCGACATGGACCGGTCCCCTCGTGGAGGGTGGGCGTGAGCCCATTGGCGTCCAATTTGTGCAGGTCGGTGGCCGCAAGTTGTCGGGCGCAACATTGCGTGACCAATTGTCACCGGCGTATTTCGCACCCGAGATGCGTATCGATGGTCGACTTTCATTGCGCAGAGCAAACGAACATTTGGTCAATTGTCACCATTCCCAGACCCGCGAACTGTTTGGGTTCGAGGTGCAGCCCGATGAGTCACGGCAT
The DNA here is from genome assembly GCA_002102555.1 of Catenaria anguillulae PL171. Classification (NCBI taxonomy): domain Eukaryota; kingdom Fungi; phylum Blastocladiomycota; class Blastocladiomycetes; order Blastocladiales; family Catenariaceae; genus Catenaria; species Catenaria anguillulae. The sequence continues at coordinate 49,963 of MCFL01000024.1, read as the reverse complement.
CCCGGCAGTGCAGCCTTGTTGGATGTGCTCTTCGACGAGTGCCATGGTTTTGGAAAAGTGGCTGTCCTTCAACGCCACGACAAGGGCAAGCCGTCACATCAAGTGTACCTCAAGGACTTGTACTTGTACCCACTCAAGCCTGAGGATGCGCTGCCTGATTGGTGCCGCCTGTTTGAGAACCAGGTGTCGGGAATTCGCACGAGCAATGTCGTTTTGGCGGTTCTCGTTGGGCTCACGGATCAAACGCCGCCCTCGCATCCTCCCGCGTCGTCCATGGCGCCGCCGCCCGGGTTGCCGCAGCGCAATCGTGACATGTCGTCGTCATCATCCACCTGGTCACCACGCGATTCGGGCCGTGATGCGTACCGGATCGCTTCACCGCACACCAACAGCAGCGGTGCCGCCGCGGCTCGCGAGCCGTCAGCATGGTCGCCCCGCCGGGGCATGCACCAAGATTCCCCGCACAACAGCAGCAACGGATCGCGCTCCTTGTCTGGAACACCCACAACGGCCAATGTCAAGACCAACACCAGCACAGTGGCCGCACCAGCGGATCCTTGGGACGCTTGGGGTGGCAACGCGACGCCGCGTCGAGATAATCCCAGTGCCATGTCACCAGCCAACACCGCCGGTGCGCTTTCGACGCCGCCGTACACACTCGCTGGCAATGGAACCCCGCTTTATAACCAACAGCATCAGCATGGGGCAGCACCCACCGCGCCAGTGGCTATGCCCGCACAAACCACGATGGGTGCCCAGCAATTCGGCATGCCGGCCGTCGCCACGCCAAACGCACAATGGTCGCAACATGCCGCAACATATGGTGCTGTGCCTGCGCCTGCGCCCGTTCCTTTCGTTCATCCGCAATGGACGCCACAGCTGATTGGAGCCCTGCAGGCCATTCCGGCAATGCCCGTGCTGGATTTGACACAGCCACCGACACAGATGCACTATGAGGTGTTGGCGGCGTATCTGAGATTCCAGCAACAACATGGGCAAGTGCCTCAGCAATACGGCTCCCAGCAGCAAGGTTACCAAGGTTATAATCCTTACGAAGCGGCGAACCGACGGTGGTAGGTCACCGAAAGAAGGAGCCGCCGTGTACAAGACCAAGCAGTCGGCTTTTCGATTCATTTTTGATTTGAATATGTCATTCCCTCCACCCGTCCATTTTTTTTATCGTTCCTCTCACGCTTTGTTGTTGGTATTCCCCGGTTTCCCTGCCCCCCCCCGTTCCCGTTGCGCGTGTGTACCTACCTAACCCATCATGGTGTGTATATGTGTGCACTTCGATTCCCCCGTCCCACCCTCTTTTTTGCCTCGCACTTTGGTATGATTCACCAACCAGATTTTGTCCTGCTCATTTTCTCGTCAAGTCTATTGAGAGTCAAAGAGCAACTCTTAGTGGTCGGCAGAGAGCACAAACGTATACGCCCAAAGAAATCAGAGGAGACGGCGGTCGGGCGGGCGGGCTAGGGGATTCCTGCAGTTTGTTTTTTGTTTTTCGCAGGTTTGTTTTTGTCGTCGTCGTTCATGCTTCACCATAAAGTTCGTCAATGAAATGGTCTTGTTCTCTCCAGTTCACTGTTCCGAAGCGTGAGCGCAAGCACTAAGGAAAGAAGTATATATGAACTCGAGTAAACATGCAGGGGAAGCGTCATGGGGAAATCATCGACTCGCACAGAGTCGTCAGTCATGCTAACACTCAGCGCTCAAACATCGCACTCGACGAAAAAGACGAGGAAAAAGCACAGCACAAACACCAGCAAGAAGGTAACGAGATATGTCATCGACTCGGGTACCAAGAACTTGACCAATAGTCCTCCCGTCACAATGTACAGGACCAGCGCAATCTTGAGCACATGATGCCCACGGGCAAACCGCCTCAGTCTTGCCCCAATCCCGTTACCCAGCAATGCTTCGTCGTCAGCACCCTCAATCGAGTAACTGAACCCGTTGAGCGCCGGATGCGGCTCGAGCAAGTTGCCATGCTCGTCGTGTTGTGGAAGGACAACGGTCGTATGTGAGGGAATGGAAAACAGGACAGCGTCGTCAGCCTCGACGGCGTGCTGCTTGAAGAATGAACGGACAGACGATTTCATCAAAAAGTCGTCATCGGTGGCAAAGAATCTTGCTTCATACTTGATGGGCGGCTTGGCTGGCCTCTGCTTTGCAGGTTCGGGGCGCTTTGAAGTCGGAGGGTTGGCAGCAAGCCGACGCGTCATTGCCGACGACTCCCCGCTTTCCGCGGACACTGGACTTGACGCAACCGATGTCGACGTGGCCGAGTTGCCCATTCCCGGCTTGGTCGTCAAAAGCTTGGTCACCGACTCGCCACAATGCACGGAAATCCATTCCTCGACTGTCAACATGTGCGGATCGTCTCCGCCGGCCTGCAACCGCTCATTGCGGTAACTCGTCGAACGGACCTTGACCTTGTCTCCTGGCCGTGGTCCTGCATGCGATTTCGAATAAAACCGGTCGAGCCAGTCATTCTTCTCATCGGGTTTTGACGCGTGTGCGGCCGTCGTGGATTTGGACCGTGGTTGGCGGTCGCTTCCAGTGCGTTCCATGGATCGGCCGCGGCGGTCCACGGCATCAGGCGAGCGCTTACCGCCAGGACCGTGCAAGTGCTGGGGCGGTGCGAGTCGCCCGAGGTCCAACTCGATCAGCCCCGATCCTTTTTCTTCGACGGGGGACGACTTGGACACGAACGCGAAAATGTCATCGGCACTTGGGCGGCGACCACCGTTGCCCGTGCTCGCGGCGGCCTGCGTGTCCACTGCAAGTTTTGGGATGTTGGTTGCATTTGATGAAACATGATGGGAATCGCTGTGAATCAATGCGGTGGCGGCGTTTCCGTCCTTTTCAAGCAGCTTATCGGGCTCCGTCAGAACCAGTCGCAGTTTGCGCTTGTTTCCGTAATCTGTCGTCTGATTCTGCAAAGGGACAGAGTCCTTGCTCTTGTCCGAGAAAAGCGAGTCACGAATCATTTCGGCGACAGTCTTTTTCTTCTTGCGCTTGCCAAAGAGGTTTTCGGCACGCCGAGCAGACCGATTAGAGCCGGCCGAGGATGGTGAGGATTGGACTGGGGATCCGGCTGCGGCGCGAGCTGAGCGATAGGCTTCGGGAGAGATGACGTAGTAATGGACATCGCCAACAATGGTCATGTTATTGAGTGGCTATTGTTGTCACATGCAATAGAATCAGCATGAGAGACGGACAGCCTCTGGCCGGTGGAGAGATCCGTGGACGCACATTTTTCGCCTTCATCCGATGCAACAGTCCTTCCTCTGGCTGTGTTCGAAACAGTACCTTGTTGATGTGGTGAGCAGCATAGTAGCTGTGTGCACACGAAAAAGGTGGTGGATCTGTCAACAATGCCACAGCAAGAGAACAAGAAGCTTGTAAGGGTGACATGCCTATGATAGAATTTTGAATCATCGTGCGGATCAACCGTGACCACCCTAGCCAAAATAAAGTCTTTGCCAGCCTCGGCAGCAATTTCCAACAGCGATTCAAACGACTCCAGAGTGAATGGATCCTCGTTCTCGGCGTCAATCACGTCCACTAAATACTTTTGTGCACTACCAGGTGACAGTTGCGGAACTGATGGCTTGGGCGAGGTTATGTTGGCCGAGTGCACAACAACAGTGTCAATGTTGGTCGGATCGCTCCCAGATGGTAGTCCAACGATTTGAATAAACGCCTGGCTGGGGACCACATCACCCAGCGGCGAGCTGGCCACTGTCACTGCGATCGCGTCCATTGACGCGGCCGTGTCGGGCCGCTTTGTTGACACACTGAGGTTTGGTTTCATGCTGATTGCAAGTGACGAGTCGGAAATGATGGATTGGTTGGAGGAAATCGAGAGCTCTGAGCAAGACAATCGCGCACATACAAACAGTCAGTTTGCATCCGTCTACCTTGCTTGATCGGGGCCAATATGAGAAAATGCTCCTCCCATACTATTGACCGACTCGGGGCTGAGCAAGGTTGGCGACGCTGCAGCATTCGAGCGGCCAGTGAGTGGGACTTCGGTCAGATCCATGGGCGATTCGTGTCGTTCCTCACTCGTTTGGCGGAGTGCTTGATCTTGGTCGGCCGTGGGAACGCGCTGGTAGGACATGGAGGATCCTGACATGAAGTGATTGTTTCATCGACTGTACATTTCTCTCTACCAATCGTCAATTGGGTACTTTGCGCTGATTCATAGGATTAGGGAATCGGTTGTGACTGGCTGACCGATGTTTCGACGCGTTCCTGCACGTTCATGTCGAAAAATGGTGTAATAACATATAAACAATCTATGGTTACCTCATGATCGATATCAATTAGACCGGAAATGGGAACAGCCATGACATGAAGACACTCCGGGAAGCGTCACACAAGCGATTCATGTACACAACTTCACATCAAGGATCGGGTTGGGTCCCATTATGGCCAAATTGGTTAGGTTGAAGCGGTCTGGTGAGCACGTTGATTCGGGTGTGCCAACAATCGCGCCAGAGCCGTCGCCATCCGCTTCCAGCTCCGCGAGCACTCAAAGAACCAACTCTGACCGTGTTCTTGCGGGACGCGAAACGCAACGAATGAATTGTAGATTTCCTATGGATCGATGAACATTGAGTCGACTGTGAGCAACTCGCTTTGGGTGCCTCTGGGGGCGGAGAGACGCACTTGTGGAAAGTTGGAATCGTTTGGAGGGTCGTGGATGTAGATGAGGTCAAAGAAGACACGCCCACTTTTGTACAGGGTCACCATGGCCTACAACAAATGACAGCGTGTGTACAGTCAAATGCTGTGGAATCGGAAACCAGTCGGATGCATCGGTTGTGGTCGTTGTCGTACCTCGTCACTCGGCATGTCCGGAAACACATTCGATCGAGAATAAATGAAAACGATCCGAAAGACCTGATCCTTGGTGGCCTTGATATCGATGGCTTCGTTGCTGGGTGTGAAAGCAATGGAAAAGTGTGAGGGGACACATGGATCGGAAGGGGTAGCCAAAGTTTGGTGTGCGCACATGATTGAAAAAACGCTTGTCATGTCTGTCAAACGAACGACAAGAAGCGAAGGTCAGTAAACACGGAGATTTTGCATGACTCGGCATGTGAAGGTGACAAACCGAATTGGACGTAGGATCCGGTCGTTGCTAAGTTGTCGATTGCGGAAAACAAAAACTCCTGATCCCCGGTGGGGAGCAGGTATAGCTGTGCGTGGGACTGGAGGGTAATGATGCCAAAGCGATGGGCTGCGAATCGTTGCAAGTCAACAATTCAACCCAGAATATCCGTCTTGTGACTGTAAAATTTGTATGTACATTGTTTGATTTGCTGCTTCATGTGCACGAATCGCTTGAGAAGCTCTTTGATCGCATCCAAGCGTGTCCTGGCAACAAGCGATTTGTCAGTTGGCCAATCGAAAAACAGAGAATGCATGCAATCATGACGAACCGCTCGCCGTCCATTGGATTGAGTGGAAAGTCGTTTTCGTCGTGGAGATCAATGCAAAAGAACTGGCAGGATGGATCAGTCACAGTCATCGCGAACGTAAAAGTGCCAAGGCAGTGACCACTTGACGTACAATATTCTCATCCACGTTTTCGCCGAATGACTTCATACTCTCAATACCAGTCACAGGCAATGACGAGCTGGATCCATCCATCGGACTTGAGGTACCGGATAAACTTGCCGTCGCGGCTATCCGGAGCTCTTTGAGTGACGACAGGATGCGTTCGGTTGGCGTTTCTGGCCTGGAACGCGCAGGAGAAAACGGCGATTTGCTTGCCGAGGCGCTAGACAATGACGGGCCACCGCCACCTTGTGTGTTGATGGCCGAGGGAACCGTACGCCGGTTGATTGACGCCGTGGTCGTGACAGCGTTGGTGGTAGCAGGGACAAGGGCCGGCCCCAACGGTACGGCGTCGGAGGCGTCCAGGGAGATGAGGTCAAGCAGGTCAGGCGAGTGGGGGTCAACAGAACGTATGGACCCTGGCCGAGAGGATTGGCTGCCCAGTTCTAGAGACATTGTGCGAGAATGTGGGTTGGACATGGTGATCTGGGAGTGGCGTTCAGTTACGCGGCGGAGACGACGGGCTGCCAATTGGGAACTTGAGCAGGTATCCGTGGGTGACGTTATGATGACAAGTGTAGCAATGGAGTGCAGCAAGTGGTTCTCATTGCGGCGTTCGGTCTGGCGGGACGTAAATATGTTCTCGCCATTGTGGCTCGAAACCTGATTCTTGGTTGTGAGCAAGCGAGTGAGAGGCAATCAAGATGCGAGACTCAAGGGCCAATTAAAATTCATGTGACGGTAAGCAAGCTGGAAATGACATCGCAAAAAAAAAGAAACAGCACACACAATGGCCCACACATCCAAGATTACATGACTGATCCAAAGACACGGTTGTGACGAGCAATGCTGGGGCCATGTTCCTCGTAATCCTTCTTGGTATGGCACACTTGGTAAAACTCGGCCGTATCCGCCAATAAACTACCGCCAAACCACACGGCGTACCGCTGCTTCTTGTGTGAAATCACATTCACCTCCACCTCCTTGGCCTTGAGGTGCCCTCCCGACAATTGCTCAGCCAAGGCCACTCGCGTGTCGACTTGCTTCTTGAGATCGCGCTGCAAGCGCTTCCCCATGTCCTTGTACATGGTGGACCCGCCAGAAAGGACAATATTCTTGTACAATCCACGGCGCGTATCAACTGGGCAAGACTGAATCACCTGGTCGAGCGTGTCTGGCAAGGGCGTGAAAAAGTCGGGCGAGGCGATTTCCGGGTTAAAGAAGACTTCAGGACCCAGGAACCGCTCGTAGCCAACGTCGACCGTGTAGGATTGCTTGGTGATGGAGTGCTGGAACTCGTGTTGCTTGATGAACTTGAGGGGCTCTTGCTCATACTTGCGGAACTCGCGAGCGATATCGGGGCACACGTAACTGTACATTTCCTTGATGCGCTTGGCAACTTCGAGCGAGTCCTCGGGAGGGATGGGCTCGCCACGCTCGCGCAAGAGCTGCTGCACAAAGTAGGTGATGTCGCGACCGGCGATGGGGATGTGTTTGATGGACGAGCCAATGACGTATCCTTCGGCCTGCAGAACCGCATCAGGAGCAAGTAGTGTGAGTGTCATGCAGCAACAGATATGTGCAATCACTACGCACCACGGGGATGATGTGGGTCACGCCATCACCAGAATCAATGACAGTGCCCGTGAGCGATCCAGCATTCTCCTTGTTGTAGCGCCACGACGCAGCCAAGGCAAGCACGGCTTGCACAGCAATGTACATGCCCGGGACGTTGAAGGATTCGAAAAAGATTTCGGCCGTGTACTCGCGGTTTTCGGGCGCGTTGAGAGGTGGTTCGGTCTTCATGTAATTCACCAAACGCGGATCAATGTGAGTACAAACAGGTGTATAGACCCGCAGAGCACAGCGGGAAAAGGCGTACAAGAAGGAAATGATGATCTTCAGGCTCGCAGCGCAAATACTTGAAGATGGACTGCTCCCAGTACCGCTCCATCAAGTCCCAGTTGTCGATTTGGCCATGACGAATCGGGTACTGCAAGTTGTACGTCTTGGCGTTGCTCATGGCCTCGTCGCCAATGAAAAAGTCGAGATCTTCGATGCCGCGCTTGGATGCAAGATTCTTGGCAGCGCCAGCACCTGAGGCACCAGCGGCCGTTGGGGCGGTGGCGATGGCGGTGGGCAAGATGTATTGCGGGTCCGAGTTACCGGCGTAACCCATCTTGGTGTACCTGAAGAGCACAGAAGGGAGCTCGTCAGTTGTTGGGCAGTGTAATGGGATCGCTTCAGCAGCACAGCACGGAGGCGTCCAGCGTGGCGTCGCTACGTGGTGGAGAAGGAGCGGCGGCGATCATTCGCGAAAATGTGCTGCGGACCATACCCGGTACCGTTGTCGATGACGACCGGAGGAGGACGGCTCATGGTGATTGGTGCTCAAGGGACAGGAGATGAAGAAACGGCAGCGGGGCGTTTGGCGGCGGCGCGTTGCGTTGAAGACGGCCGTCGTGATGTGATGGTTGTGAGGACGACGAAATACCAGTGACTGGAACGTGAAGCGGGATCCGTTACTGGGGTTGATTGCAAGCAGAAATCAATGGATGTCCTTTGCAATTGATATTCAATGATACATTCCGAATCACTTCGATCACTGGGCTTCGCGGCAACGAGCACCTTCGGCAGCAGTAGCCGCAGTGGCGGCCAAGAAGATGTTCACCCACCGAGCGAGCAAGCGAGCGATCGGCGTCCTTTCACAACCAAATCAATCACTGGCACGATTTGTCTCTCAATGTCAAACCGAGCTGTGTATACACAGGTATGTATGACGCGGCCTTGCTTGGTCCAAATTGGTCACAGAACTCACGGCAAAGCTCAATAGCCCTATCCATTGATCAGCCGGAAAACTCTCAAGTGGCATTGTTCCAGCGTGGACGCCGGGGTCGTTCGACCTCGGTGCATCCGATTTTAAACCGGATTCTTTCCTGGCGTTAGCCACATTCACTTGACCATCCATTCCAGTTTTGAGATCTACATAAGCAAACGTGAATGAAGTCCTATGCTTTCAGGTGGCCTCCGGGTACAGGGCCTTGAGCACTTTTGCGTGACCATGGAAAGAAGAGTTTTTTCCCCGCCCGGCAACTCGTTTTCCGAGTGAATACTAGACCTTCGATGTTGGCCTCCCTGAGTGCATTTGTGACCTGTTGAACGGGAGGCAAGCACCCAGCGAATAGGGGCATTTGCGATCCGGTAGCGTGGCCATCTCCGCTTTCCCACCCATCAAAAACTTCCCCCAAGCCACATAGCCAAGAGAAGTCTTGCTGAGTCCATTGAGACTCCGAGTCTGAAGAGACTTGCGGCCGCCAGACCTGCCATACCATCGCCTCTTGGCAAATGCTTGTCTCATTGGCCGAAGCACATCGTTCTCGGCCTCCATTCTTACACTGCTCAAGTGGCCAAAGATAGCTTGAGGCGGACATACCCTACCTCGCCTCCAATGCGCATTTACCGGCCGAGGCCACCATCGCGATCGATCGTCCTCATCGCGGCTGGGAGATGTGAGACATGGCGCAAGTACACTGGATCGCGTCAAGGTTGCGTGGTGGGCTGGGGGGGGGTCATCCCTAGATGCGCTCTGCACGCATTCACACTTGCACTTGCGGCCTACCTGGGCCGTACTATTTACTTTCCAAAAATTGCCACAAGTGCATGCCGGCAGGACTCAGACAAGTATAATTTTGCGCAATCCGCAGTGGACCCACATTTACGCCAGAGCTGGGAATGCGAGCACAGCCAAGTGGGCTTTTTTTATCCCGCGCGATCAAGTGAGTCTGTCCAAATCCGTCCACTGTATGCCACCACCTGCATGAATGCGAGCACCAGTCAGGGAGACTTGATGAAGATAAAAGCGAAAGCTCACCCGCGGACACACCACGATTCGCCAACTCACTCATCCTCATCCTCTCCTGTGCCCCATTCCCACAGCCTTCTGTATACCACACAAGCATCCTTTCCCCTCTCGTAGACCCTTAGAAGGCCACATTCACCATGCGCTCCATCTTCATCCTTGCCCTGATTGTTCTCCTCTCATCCTCGCCGGCCGCCCTTGCCGCGCCAAAGAACCAAATCAACGGACCCATCCCTCAAACAGGCGAACTTCGCGTCATTGTCACCCCATCTTCTGGCTCTCCCGTCACCGTGACCATTCCCGCGGTCGCTGGCCTCAAGGGTATCGATCGGTGTAAAGAAAAAGAAGGTTTTGACCCGTCCAGTACCAAACCGCACGAAGTCTTTTGCCGTACCTTGCGCGCCGAGCTTGCGAAAATGCCATCAACTGAACCGCTTTCCAAGGCTGGCCAAATCAATGTCTTGCTCGCGACGGGCGATGTCAATCAGCAGCCGATTTCCGGGACGCCCACATTTATCGAGGGACAAGCGATTACGGTCGCCGTGACGCCTCCCGCGGGCGGTGCGCCTGTTGTGTTGACGTTGCCCGCCGTTCCTGGCCTCAAGCGCATCCCGTCATGCCGCAGGAACGACGGCATGAATCCCAACGACAACAGCCCGGATGCCTTGTACTGCCGCAACTTGCGTCAACAAGCTGCCGAAAAGGTTCCGGGCATGTCCAATATTGGCCAAGGCGGGGATATCAATGCACAGTTGGCAACCAGCTCGAGCATGAGACAAGCAAGCGCATTCGGTGTCGTCGAAATGATTTGCTCGCTCGTCGCAGTGGCTATCGCGACGATTGCATGATTGTTGTGAAGCAAGCAGTTACCTACTGGGAAGGAAATTTTTGATGGAGACTGTGTTGTATGAATCTACTAGCCATATCGTCACCTGAATGCATGTACACCTGAATGCATGTACATAGCCTTTACTCTTTCGCGCCAACGCTTCGACAGAAAACAACATGATTCACTGAAGACAGGACCCGTCCAAAAAATTGAACCGTGTGAGGAAGCCAGGCTGAATGTGTTGGCAGAGCGGTGGTCGTCCTGTAGCCTGTGGAGCACGTCAACGGCTTGCAAAGACCGTTAGATGTGCACTATGCAGGCTGAATAGGAGGCGAGAGAGCGAAAGACAATGGCGCGGCGACAGCAAAGCCAAGCCCAAACAATACGTCCGCTCAACATGTCTCCACTGGCAACCCAACTCGCAGACCCCAAGTCCAGCTCACCTCAACCCGACCCTGAATCAATAGTCAAATCTCGTGCCACAATGTTCAGCGAATGCGCAAGCACCGTTGTGACTTGGCGCCGCGACAACCACGGACTACGAGACTATGTTGTAGGACACATTGACGGTTCCTATATCAGCGACGCCGGTTCCGGTACGGATGAGGAATGATGGCGCACAATTGTTCAGCCGTTGCTCTGCTTCACTTGATCTAATCCAAGTCGGCAGACCCGTTTGCCTGACATGATTTCATGTCGAAATCGCTGCGGCCACGCATGGTGTTTTCAGGCAATTGGTTTGGTTTGAGTACTGGCTGAGCCTGCTTTCTTTGGGAACAGAGTGTGGACGGAGTGTGGGAACTTCAAGGTTCTGTTCGACTCAGCCTTGCCAGCATCCAACTTTGAATGGCCTGGCTTGGTGTCTTGGAGTTCAGTTTTGTTATCATGACGCAAAACACATTTGCAAAGGAGTCACCCGTTCTTCTGAAAAGCCAGCTAAATTTCTTCCTACGCAGATTCGTAATGCCATGTAAGCATTAAGCATGGCTGTGTCTTCCAATTTTGGTGGGTTGCTGGCGTTGAAGTGCCGAGACAGCCGCGTAGCTGGTTACTTTTGTGAGTCAGGACAAGTCGGTAAGGAGGACTGACGCAACGCAGCCCAGCAGTCTATTTCCGTCAAGGGCACTGTCTCACAACCACATACTCGTGAAAGTCTCGCCTTCTACATTGCACTTCGCGCTCGCCCGTAGAACAGCGGCCGTGGGAACCGCGGCAAACAAAAGGGCAGCCTGCCCCTCGAATTCCCACGCCGCCTGCCAGTCATCAGCAGCTGTCTCGTTTGCCTTTCCAACCGACATAGACCGATAGATCACGCCCAACCCAAGATTATACACGATGCACCCGACCATTCTTTTCCTCCTCATTGGCTGTCTCGTGTCAACACCCATCGCCCGCGCCAGGCCACAGAACCAAGTCGTGCCGCCAATCCCGACACCTGCCGCATTCCCAACACTCATGCCATCGGCCACCCCTCAAACAGGAGAGCTTCGTGTCATTGTCACTCCCTCCCACGGATCGCCCGTCACCGTGAATGTTCCTGCACCTGCCGGCCTTGGCGACTTTGATCGTTGCAAAGAACGGGACGGCTTCAATCCGTGGAATACCGCACCGCGGGAGGTCTTTTGCCGTGCTTTGCGTGCCGAACTCGCAAAGTACTCGTCGACCGAGCGTTTGTCAAGGGGTGGTCAAATCAATTTCGAGCTTGCAACGAATGACCTTCACCAGCAACCGTTTCCGAACAACACCAACACATCAGCCTTCATTGAAGAGGGGCGGCCCATCACAGTTGCCGTGACACCGCCCGCTGGTGGCACGCTTGTTGTTTTGACGTTGCCCGCCGTGCAGGGTCTCAAGCATGTTCCGTCGTGCAGGATGAACGATGGTATGAACCAGAATGACAGCAGCCCCGAGGCCGTGTATTGCCGGAATCTCCGCCTGCGTGCTGCAGAAAAGGTACCGGGCATGTCCAACATTGGTCAAGGGGGCGACATTTACGCGCAATTGGTTGTCAACTCGGACAGGAGAATCACGTTCGACGCGGTCGCGGGAGTAGTTGGCACGATTGCGGCTGCCTGGTGGATGGTGCAATAAAGCGTATGATAGCACGCAGTTGAGGATTTAGTGATTAGGTTGATCCCATTAGTCTGTCATAAACCGGTTTCGCCGATGACATATATTCAAGTATTCATTCATGCATTCTCCAAGCGACATCGCACTGGACCTTTCTGCAAACGGAACGCGTGGCTGTTCGCGGCTCAGTTTCCACCCAACACAAGCTCGCAAGCATGTCATTACTCAACCCCCGTACATGCGCCATCTGACCGTTCAAAAACATTCATGACAAGTCGAGTGAAACAAAATACTCCCACATGACACAAGTGTCTAGCGTGCTACTAGCTACACAACAAAAGGCGACCAATACCCCACATGTCGTCCCTGAATCTGCCTGAGTACTTGTCCCTCAATTCCCTCCCCGCAACTACAATTCTTAGAACGGCAGCGCCAGTTCAACACTTACACGCACCCTTCCAGTCTTCTTATCATGTACTTCCGGTCTGCGACCCTCACCATTGCCCTTGTTGCGCTGGCCGCATCCTCCACCCCGTCGCTCGCCCAGGGCTACTACGGCGGCGATGCTGCTGCCGCTCCGGCTCCTTCCAAGTCTGCATCTGCCATAGCAGCCCCCTCGGCCGCTCCAACCGCCAACTACGACTATGGGGGCGTACCCGTTCCCATCGCCACGGGCTCGCTTCCCACCGCCACGGCCGCACTCCCGCCGCCCACAACAACCATGTATCCGGGTGGCAACTATGCACGCGCACCAGGAAGCCCCATCAAGGTTGTCGTGACACACAATGGCCAAGAGTACACTGTCACGGTTCCTGCCGTCCCCGGCTTATCTGACATTCCGTGCTGCGGCGAGCGTGACGGTGTCGACCCAACCGACAATGATGCCGAAGGTATCTTCTGCCGCCAGTTGCGCGCAGAGTTGGCAAAGGTGCCCGCATGCAGCTCGTTGGCGGCTGCAGGTGCGATTGACGCAGACATGATTGAAGAAGATGAGGCGCCGCCCGCAGCTGGTGCCGGCAGTGACGAAGCCAAGCCTGCCGTGCAGCCCCCCACCGATGGTAAGACCGAGGAGAAGAAGCCCACCGATGGTAGTGCCGCGCCTGGCAACGGGCAGCAGGTGCAGGCGGCCAGCGCATCGTCGGCTCGCGCAGGGTTCCAGGTGACTGGCGCAAAGTTGCTTGGGACCGTGGGTGCCGGGTTGGTGGTTGCGGGCGCCTTTGTTACCTTGTAAATTTGATCATGATGCTCAAATCGTCTTGTTTTCCAACCCCGTTCTCAAAGTTTCATACAGATACAAGGCTGGACCTTATTCAAATCATCGCAGGACGCAAATTGCTTCGTAAAGCTCACACCAGGGAAACTGGTGAAATGCTCACGCCTCATCTCACGAACGTGTACATTTGGAATGTCTCGTGCACACTAGGATGTCTCGCGCCTTGACAGTGGCCTCCCTCAATGTCTCACTCGAAGTCATTTTTGATTCATTGACACCCATCATCTCAAATTGACAATTTACGACACACCCAAGAAAAGCTCACCGCTCGAACATCTTCAAGTAACAAACTACCGAGACTTTCCGGAAGGAAAGCCTTGGCCAATTGGCCGCCGCTCACCGGTGCTGACACCACGCAGTGGAAAGCTTCAAAGGCAAAGGCGTCGCCCTTGCCTCACGTTGAGCGAGCTGAGCGCATCACATACATATCCATTGCAAGCACAACACAACCAACACAGTTCCTCAAGGACATCATATCACCATGTTTGCCACGATCCTCGCCCTGCTCATGGCCGGCGCGCCCTTGGCCGCGCATGCTCAGCAGCAGCCACAACCTGGCCAAACGACAACCACCAAGTCCGAGCTTTCCATCACTGCCCTGTCGCCGACAGGCCAATCCACCACGGTCAAGTTCCCAGGCATTCCCGGTCTGTCGTTGCAGGGCGGCATTCCGAAATGCGGTGCAGACACGGGTATTGATGCGCAAAAGACGAGCGCCAACGAGGCGTTTTGCCGTACGCTGCGCACCGAGCTGGCCAAGTTGAATGGGGATGTGTGGAAGGATGTGGCAAAGGGTGGAGACATCAAGATTGTGGGATTTGCGTCAAGTGAATCGACTACTACATCGCCGACGGGGAGTTCGAGCAGCACCGGCAATGGGCAAAATGGTGGGAACGCCTCAGCTAATGGCGGCCAAGGTGGTGCTGCCGGTCAAGGGGGCAATAGCGGGACGGCTGCCGCGAGCACCTCGGCGGCTACTGGCATTTCGTTCTGTGTGCAGTCTCTTGCCGGATTCGGACTTGTTGTTGCAGGTGCTGCCGTCATGTAAGTAAGAAAATCATTGCGTACAAGTGTTGAATTCGATATACAATTGTATCTGTAGTCCAACACACTTCAGTACACCTCACGGGCCACATCCAGAGCCAACTGAGCACCATACAACTCTGCCCAACTCACCGGCGGTCTTGGATGCACACCTCGCAGCCCGACCACGTTCGCCACCTTTGCAAATGCCATCATAGTATCTTGCAAGTTGTCGCCCTCCATGGCAAATGTGAGAAACACGGCCGTCGGCACTGTGCTTTGGTGCTCGCGCGCGGTGGCGACAAGTGGCGCCAAAAAGCCCGACCCGGGCAGTTTGCAATCTTGTGCCAATTCCGACTCAAGGTGCTTGGTTTCGGTCGTGGTAAGCGACAGCGGTGGGTCGGACGTGGCGATGTGCAAGTGGCGAAACGATGGGGTTCTATGAATGTTTGAATGGATCAGCGATGACACTTGCACAAGTGTGATGTGGAAAAAGGGGACAAACCCTTCAATCAAGGAATCTGTGCGGTATGCGGCGTCGGCAGATGCAAGCACAAGCACTTGCTTGAACCCAACCGATTGCGCCCATGCATATAGAGCTTGCGAAAATTGGGCTCCGAACCCTTGAATGACGGGCGACCGAAGCTGGAGCAGCGTCAATTTGCGTGCGGGCGAGTGGTACACTGATACAGTGGCAAAGTCGATGGAGATGATGAGTCGAGATGGCGACGAGACTAGCAACAAGGGAAAACGAAGATATACCCTCAATTGGCATGGCCAAGTGGTTAGGCGAGCCGAACGCGTCCGGGCCGACAACATTGAGGACATAAGGAGACGCCAGGCTGCCGATGCGGGCAAAGGGAGACTCTGCGGCCGAGGAGACGACCAGGTCTCCGAGGAGTTGGGGTACATTGCCCGTAGAAACGGTCGGCTGAAAGAGTGGACAACGAGAGGTGGTGGTCAAATGACGTGGTGTGATCGGCCAGGACGGAGACACATTTGACGGACCACGATGAGGACGGACCCGCGCAGGGGCGAGACATCAAAGGCGGCCGCGAGCGGAGCGGTGGACATGGACGGACTGCTTGAAGTGGCCATTGTCATGATTGCAGGTATACCTATCCCGTCCAAGCTTGATCGGCTTTGCTTACAGAGGCAGTATCCATCAAGAAATCCGAGGTGTTCTTTGGATGCTTCTGTGACCTTCACTGGCTAGTTCTGCAGCTCGTCGAATCGCCTCTTTTTTCTTGTGGGTGACTCATTCTGATACATGCTGCTGTCGAGTCGGATAAACAATGCGCTTGAAAGACCAGGTGCAGGTGTCTCACCATGACCAATCCGATCAGACACCATGCCATATCTCCGACCCATATGGCAATGCCTCGTTGTGTCAGCGGCGGCGGCTGAACCAGGCCGTGCCGACCGACCAGCCCATGCTTCAGTATGGGCCATGTGTAAGGCTTCATGTAAGTATCTTATATACGCCATGCACGAGACCCGACCCGCTCCGAAGGGAAATAGAGGGAACAAGGTTGTGGCAACCAAATGCCCTTGTTCGCGAGCGGACATGACGGTGAAGCTTGTTTGTAATGATTCACGGGCGTTTGGCATCTTGTCCGCACTTTTCCGAGTTATTAGCGTGACGATCGTGGTTTAAATCGGGCCTTGCCCTCCCTGAACCCATGCCATCTGCCTCGGCTCCTCTCTCTCTCCACCATTAATCAAATCCATTGCCTGCCGATGCCAATGTACCCTTGCCACACTTGACCGACCCCACCAACATCATGTCTTCCCCATCCGCCCCCGCCCAGGCCTCGACACCGACCGTCGACTCGTCCACGGTGATCCCTTACGTCCGCGTGGCCGAGCGCGGCGTCGAGGACGAGAAGCGCCGTATCGAGGAGTTTGACAAGGTTGTGCGCCGCGAAGCCTTCAAGTACGGTGCTGTGGGCCTTGTCGGCGGCACGGCCGCCATCTACGCGGGCCACCACTACTCCAAGCTCATCCATAGCTTCACCTTGCCCTACAAGGTGTTCCTGGTGTCGTCCATCACCATGGCCGCCTTTGCCATTGGTGGCGAAAAGGCCACTTTCCAAAGTCCCCAATCGCGGTATCATTACAACCGTGTGCTGGTCGAACAATCTAATGCCACGCCAGAGTCGGAGGCCGCACAATCCAAATTGCTCAAGGCGCAATACTGGTTGATTGAGCACAAGTACCACGCCACACTGGCCGTGTGGCTCGCAGCCATGGGCGGATCCATGTTCTTGCTGTACCGCAACAAGCACCTCGATACGTCGCAAAAGATTACCCAAGCTCGTGTGTACGCCCAGGGTGCCGTGTTGGCAGCACTCATGGGTACCGTTGGATTGCAAGCCATGACCCCGCCAAGGGAGGGTGCGCAGCAGCACGGTGCTGGACACGCCCATTTCGCCAGTGTCCATTATCCTTGGGAGAAGAAGGAGAACGACGCAGAGTTGAAGGTGCCTGCTACCAAGAATTAGATGTGATTTGGTCATGTCGTCTATCATCTGCTGCGGCCTCCACCTCCACCTCCAACCCAACCTTACTTATCTGTGTGTATACCTTGTTATTTGTTTGCATTTTTTTGGGGGGTCTTTCTGCCCTTCTTCCAGTTTTCACCCACAGGCTATGTACTTGTTGACTCGTCGTCGTCCCATTCCCTGTCCTCGTCATCTTGTTTCTTGCGTAAGAATGCAGTGACTCGTGTTGAAATGCGGAATTTGCAATGTCTGCCGGTGTGGAGATGTGTACATCCACGTCGCATGCATATGGAGAGAGGCGGCAGATAATTCGGACATTGTCGTGGGCGCATGGACAGTAACTCACGATGCTCAGCGACGAGCGAGCATGGCGCCTGCCTGGAGTGATGATGTCAGCGAATGGTGCAGATGCATCAAGCTTGAGACACGCCATCATGAGGACAAGGTGGAGGGATCGATCGAATCTTGACAGTCGACGTCTTCAGTAGTACCTCGGGTACGTACGTACGCTGTTGGCCATGTGCATGGATAATGCGCCGGAATGGGAAGTGAGAGCGGAGCGCGCAGCGTGGGTGGTGGGGCCATGCCACGTCGACTTTGGTCCTCTCCTTCTTTAGTGCACGCCGACGTGTCAACATGATTCGCTCGAATTCCTCTTTTACTGGACGCGATGGCCATGGCGTGTGTGAAAAGAGCTGGACTGACTACTAAGAAAGACGGAAATGATGGCCTTGGGTGGGACGCAGGGTGGGACGTGGGCCGTTGAGAGAAATCCAATTGAAAGCGAATGTTGACGACGGTGGGAAAGTCTTGGGTGCAGTACTAGTGTCTCGCGAGACCGTGACAGCAGATTGTTGGACAGGACAGGACAGAGTCGGATGGAAGGCAGAAGGCGGAAGGCAGAAGGCCCGTCTTGGCATCCAATTCAATTCATCGAATTCAACTGGTATAAGACGCACCGACTGCCCACGAGTCGCCACCGTCAGCGTCAGTCAATGCACTCATCCTCGCTCAATACGTGTCAGTACTGTGCACAGTAACCTCATCATGACCTCCATTCCCTCCCTCCCTCCGCGTCCTGCCAGCGGCGCCACAAACGCCAACGCCAACGCGACCGCTGCCAGTGACCTGCAAACCTCGCCCACGGCCGACCAGCGCACTGTCGGCCAGGCCGAAATCCTGCTCCTCGTCCACAATGCCACCGTCACCATGTACCCCTTTACCGCCGCCAAATCCGCCGCCCCCGCAGACCTTGTCGCGCATGTGGCCGCTACCCAAGGCTCGCTGCGCGCCCGTGGCACGCTCGAGTGCTACAGCTTGGAGCTGCACCCGCCCACGCCCACCGAATCGACCCTGGGGCTCACCATGCTGAGCGTCCCCGGCGCGGGCGCGTACAGCACGGGCAATCCCGACGAGGACACGTTCCAATTGCCGCTCACGGCCGATCTCAATGTGGTGCGTGCTGGATCCGACTCGGATGCGTTTCTGGTTCCCGTGCCAACCGCTGGATGTGTGTTCCGCATTTCCGTCGCATCGTACGCCTGTCCGCAATGCCTGTTCAATTTGTCTTGTTCACTGCGGTGCCTGACCCAACTGCTGTTGTGACAATCGCATTCATCATCCACATTCAGACCCGACCCGGCCGAAGTCCAAGCGCTTGCCGATCTGCTCGGCCACTACACTGCGCTCAATGAACCCTCGGCCACTTATCGCAACACAGTGGCTCTCGTAGGCCCGTCTGGCCAAGTTGTCGGCACGCTTGCCGATTCCGTGCACCTCGACACACACCTGGTCAACCCGGACGCAAAGGGCCCCGTGGTCGTGTCGCAAGTCCCTGCCGCCACGCCCGAGGCACCCATCCAATGGACCGTTGCCGAACCGCCCGCTGGCGCCACGCCTGCAGCAGGGCAAGAAGGTGACTCCTCGTTCGAGGCCAAGCTCGTGTCCACGTCCGAAATGCTCGGCGAGTGGATGATCCAGGGCGCCGGAATCGTGTCGAGCGGGATCCTGCGCGGGTCCGTGGCCGTCAAGAATGCTGGATGGGTCACGCCCAATGCCACACCCATGGTGCTGACGCCAAAGACAAAGGGCAACATTGAAACGGCAAAGAGCGTGTCTGAGGTGGCAGTCAAGGGTGCGTCGTCATCACCAACCCCATCTTGTTTGCCGCGGGAGTTGGCGCAGCCCAGAACGGTGACATCAGAAGAGCTGGCCATGTACCTCAATGGCGGCGACGGCAGCGGCGGCACACCCATGTCGTCGGGTTCGCGCGCCTTGACACGCATCAGCAACCCGCTGGCGCTCGACAGGTTGGAGGATGCATCCACATCCACGGCACTCCTGACTCGAGGTCTCACCACGCTCTCGTCCACGATCGGGTCGCTGCGCGCGCTCTTCCCGCTCCTCGTGCTTGTCTTTTCGCACGAACTCGGGCACCTGCGCACATACCCGTGGCGCGCCAGCGCGGCCGCCGTGTCGCGCGACGTGTTTCAGGCCAAACACCTGTTTCTGCGGCCCACCTCGCCACTACGCCAACTCCCTTACGCGCAAGTCCCCTACTTGATGGCTCTGCTGGCGCTCACTCAACTGTACTTGCTTGTAGCCACGGGCGCCATCTTGTCGGGTGCCGTGACCGTTGCCGCGGCCGTCGGGTCGGCCGTTGCGGGCAAACTCCAATCGGACGGACGCGGCGGCGTTGTACCAGCCAATTCCACGAGGGCAAGGACTGTCAAGTTGACGTCGGCGCTCATTCGGTCACTGGCCGTGTTGGGCGATCGTGCAAGTACGGCCGGCCGCACCGTGCTCAAGGCCACGGGCCAGGGAGCCGCAGAGCTCATAGAGCACAAATATGGCAATGAGGCTGGGCAGGCGGCCAGGGAGGTGACAAGCGTGGCCGAGAACATGTGGATTGTGTACGTGGTCCTTTTCTCACATGCTCCTACGAGGCCAAGGTTGGAAAACAACAACGCTGACTTGATGGATTGTGTTGCAGATACTTTGACTCGAAGGGATTCAAGCGCATGGTCCTTCTCACTGGCGCCAAGACCACGGTGCACGAGCTCGCTGGCAAGGACAAGACAGCGGCAGCTTCCTCAGCCACGGTCTCAACAGCCTCCACAACGTCAACCAAAACCGTTGCGGCAGGCACCTCAACCACCACGCAATCCACCGCCACATCCACCATCACCACCGGCGCCGCACCCTCTGCTGGATCCTCGGACCCGGCACTCCTCGCGTCGCAAGCCATGACGTACGCAGCCACCACGGCGCCAAAGGTGGCGGCTGCCGTCCAACAACACGCACCCAAGGTCGCTGCGGCCGTTGTCGAGCACGGACCCAGGGTTGCGGCCGCTGTGGCCAGTGGCGCGTGGGCGTTGTGGAGCAAGGTCGGCGAGCAGTTGGCACAGGCTCAAGCCGCGCAAGCCCAGCAGCAGCAGCAAGGTGGCGCAGCCGCGCCGGGCGTGCCGCCCAGGCCGGCGAGTGCTGCAGCGCCAGTGCCGGCGACCATGGGAACTAAGCAGTAAACGGACTTGATTGCCTTTGTGTTTTGTGTGTACATATGCCGAGATGATTTGTTTTTTATGACGCTTTTCGTTCAGAGGGTGTTCCGTTCATGTATCCCCCATCAGTGTTTGTTGTGGGCCGGTTGACACCCGAGTACATCATATGTCATGTTCATCGCTGCTCCCCGCCTTGACGGTTGTTGATGTATATCAATTAATTGCTCGCTGTTGGTTCGCACCCATCGGTGGAACTTGCTCGCGGCGGTCGTCATGGTACGTACAAAAATGATAAATTGAATACGGAAAATGATAAAGACGTTCACTCCAGCACCAGAGCGTCAAGATCTCACTCGCATACCCACACACAAATGCATGGTCAAAGGTATGAAAAAGCTCACTCCTCAATCTCCTCAGAATCCAATGACAAGACCATCTCCTCCTCCTCAATGACCCGCCGACTCTTGTGCACCGCCCATACCTCCACATCATCCGCCTCCGAGTCCGATGACAACAACACGTCGACCGTCGGTGACAAACTCCGCTCATCGTCATCGTGGTCGCCACCCACAAGATCCACTTGCTTGATCTTTGCCTCTTTGCTCAGCTTGTTTTCATACAAGTGAACAGCCTTTTGGGCAATGCCCACCGGCAACGTCAAATTGACGCCCTTTTGGCGCCGCGTCATGGTTGGCGCAAGTTTGGGCACAAAGGGTTGCCCGCGGGCGTGCGCTTGGCGAGGATCGCGAACCGTGTGGAGGCGAGTGAGCCGTGGATCCGTGACGCTTGTGTGCAAGCTGGCCGAAAACTCGCATCCGGGGCGCGTGGCGCCCAGCAACGACTTGAGGCTGTCGGATTCAATGAGCGATTGGATGTGGCGAAGAAACTGGCACGCGTCCGGGTACAGGTTGAAGTAGAAGACGGCCGCGCACGTGAGTGTGGAGGGCTCGCGGCAGATCCAGATGTGCGTGCATGACGAGAGCGGTGGGGACGAGGTCGATAGGACGAGGGATTTGAGAGGATCCGGGTGGGTGAAGCGCGACAGGTGGTCGATTCGGACCTTGTTGGGAGCGGCACCGAGGTGCAATGTTGGGTCGGGTGGCGAGTCGGATGTTGAAACAGTGGGGATTAAGGGTGGTAGGGGTATGTGCGACGCGGTTGTATTAATAGACCTTGTCGCAGAGGCGAGATCAAGGAGGAGTTGGAACGTGTTGGGCGGGGCTTCAAGTGGGATGAGCCAGGGTGCCCCCGAATTGATTAGCAAAGTCGGTCGAGCCTCTTGCTGGTGCGGGATGTGGATGTGAGTGAGACCCAGATTCGGAGTGAGATCAATGGGCTCCTCACGAGTTGTCAGATCAATGCGTGCCGACACGTGAGACATGGCCGCCGCCTCCTCACGCTGTTGATGCTGAAACTGCGCGTGGAAGTGCTGGATCGTGCGGGCCGTCCGCTCTGCTGCCGCCAAGGCGTTATGGGCAGCCGCTTGCGCGGCTATGGACACCGACGGCGAGCCGGATGCTGGGTCAAGCGACGCGTTGGCCACGAGCAAGGCGGCTTCGGCGGCGGCGGTTGAGGCCGAGGCCAGCTCTACTGCAGTCTGAGATGAGCTGATGGTTGCAAGGGCCGCTTCCAGAACAGGTTGACTTGTTGGAGACGGTTGTGCTTGTGCTTGTGCTTGTGGCTGTGTCTGTGGCTGTTGGCGAACCGGCCCGCGCGGGATCATGGAGGAGGCTACGCCACTCGGGCGGCCCCTGGGAGGACGGCGGCCATGGGCAACGTGAGCAGGCGGTGGCCTGGTTCCTTGGCTGGCCTGGGCGGACGGTCCGATACGCTGCGTGTGTTTGCTTTGGATCATGGTCGCATTGCTGTCTGTGCATGTACATCGGGCAGTGGCAACCTTCTTTGGCAAGTGGCGGCCGTGCAGCGCAGACACAAAAGCGACAAAGTGACTCACTGCTTCCACTCCAACTCATGCCCATCATGTAAATCATGTCCCACGGTCCCCCCAACAGACTCCAGACGCAAAAGTATCAAATCATCATCTCCGTGTTGGTCACGACTGGCACCTGGTACTTGATACGCCTCACATTCAGCGATGCCCAAAACGCCCAGATTCCGCACAGCACGACGCACGCCGCCCACAGCAACAGTCGCCACGTCCAATCCCATCCCATTTCGCCATTGGCTCCGACGTCCCCCATTTCGCGTCCTCCGTTTCCCCTTGGCCCATCGGGCGATGCGGAAGCCCGTCGCGACCTTGGTTTTGAACCGTTGCTTATGGTTGCGGTCGATCCGCGTCGGCTACTCGGTTGCTGGATGGGAACGAGCAGCCCGCCTTTCAAATTGCCTGGCGGCGGATGTGTGAACACCGTGCCCGAGATCTGGTCGAGCGAGTTCGAGATGCTCTCCAGCACATTTTCAATCTGGTCCTTGGACGAGCGGCGATTGACTGCGGCTGCAAGGGCTGGCGGCAACGGTATCCGTCCGCCCGTGCCGTGTCCATGGTGGCGCGTGCTGGTGCGTTTTGCAGCCATACGTGGCGATGTGGTCGTGTTTTGCGATTCTGGATTGACAACTGGGTTGCTCCCATACGCAGAAGTGGACATGAATGGGCAGCCAACCGCTGGGGGCGGTCCATTGCGACCGAGCGATGTCTTGAATCCTGCAGACGAATTGGCAGACGCGTGCTTTGAGAGCGAGTGGGTAACCGGTTGCGAATTGATGCGCACAATGTTTGGGCCATTATTGTTGCTGCTGGGCGATAGACCTGTCCGAAGCAGGAAGGTCGATCAACTCTTGCGAAATCAGCAAGCACAGGAGAAGAAAACTGACCTGCAAGTGAGGACTGCCTCGTGCCAGCCGCTTGCATTGATCCGCTGCTCGTGGTCGCAGATACAATCGACGATGTGTTATGATTCTTGTACTGCTCCAGCATCCTTTCCGTGAAATTTCGATCGATTGTTGCCACCCGATCCAGCGTTGAATGCTGGGAATCTTGGGTATCTCCCAATTGAGGAGCGGGTAGCGAGCACCCTTTTACGACTTCGCCAGTCATTGTCGACGAGGGCGGCTTGCTGGGGTCTTCAGTCATGGGAGCGTGCCCCAGCACCTTGGGACTACCTGGCACAACGTCACCCATGGAGGCTTGGACCGATTGAAAGTGCGAGTTGGATACGCTAGCGCTCCGCGATGGGGAGATGAGTTGGCGATGATTCATCGTAGCCATGGCTGATGCAAACAGTGCGGATGGATTGCGAAGTGACTGGGGGGCTTCCCGGATTTTTGTGCTGAGTGCTAACATACACAATTGTGCACTCAAGGTAACAGCATGCTAGAAACTCAATTTCCATCCGATCGTTCTGTTTTCTCGTCATTCCAGAGTTTTCAGTGTCCTCATTTCACAAGTCAAAATGTGTGACGCGTTTCGAACCAGGCACCTGCCGCCTCCGCACTTCATTTCCGGTCCTTGCTTGCGTGTAATGAACACTTTCATCATGACCTCGCTCATGACGGATTCGATCCATTGAAGAATGCTCCGTGAGACATTCCTACACTCTATGCACTGCCGGTCTATCGCCAATCAGAAAACGTGAACAGCCCGGGCACAGCGCAGCCGCCGACTTGAACTGACCGCCATAGTCACCAGACACCGAATCGATCTTCGCGCTGTGGTCGTTGGCAACCACCTGCCCGCCCGACGCATCTCAAGCTCTTTCCGCTCTACCCGTCCTACGCCATGTCCCCACCTGTATCCCGGCAAAACTCGACCGCTGGCGGCAGCGGCAACGGAACCATCAAGCGCACGCTGCAGGCGCCCAACGGAACCGATGTGATCCATTGCGACGCCGGCGAATCGACCTTACCCGTGGCCATGACCCTCACCACGGACCATCTCTGGCCGCACGCGCGTGACCAATCCAGCAAGTTGTTTGCCCTGCTCGACCGCATGCGGGACGTCAAGCACCTCATTGAGGATACGGCGGATTTTTTCAAGGCAATCGAGAGCGTGGAGGCTACGGCGGCAAAAGAGTATCGCAAGGCGCTCAAGTGCTTTCGGCATTTGCCCAGCCCGGATAACGGCCCACCGACGTTTGGTGTGGTTTATACGTTCATGTATCATTCTTGCAATTGTTGCCCAGCTGACTGAGTGGCGTCGGTATCCAGACGAATCGACAACTGGGCCAGGCGTGACTGGTGCCATTGCGTCCGTGTACGCGATCGGCGAGCAACATGCGACCATTGCCAAGCACATTCATGACAATGCACTCAAGTCGATTGATTTCATTCTTGCGTGCCATCACAAGCGGGTCAAGGTATGACACCACCTCTTTCGGTTGTTTCTCGCCGCGTCTGACACTTTGCCATCCGTACATGAACAGGACATCAAAGCCACAATCGAAAAGGAATCCACCGCCATCTCCAAATCCCGTGCCGAGACCCTGTCCGCCATTTCGACACATGTGAAAACACACACGCTCGCCTCATCGCGCCGGTCAACATCGGGCGACCTCATGGACCCTTGGCTGACGGAAATGGCGCTTCAAATCCAACTTTTTGACAATGTCACGCGCGAAAACGCCTACCAGGCGGCCATGCTCACCGTGATTGGTGCCGCCAAAGACACGGAATCGCAAGCGCTGACGGACTTGCGTCAAGTGCTCACGGATCACCTCGACACGCGCACGACACAAGCCGATTCCTTGCGCGACACGCTGTCGGCCCTGCACGCGACCGTTGCAAGGTTTGACACCCAGCGTGCCTTTGTCATGTACGCGCAAAGCATGCACTTGGCCGGATCACCCGTGTGGCACGAGCCGCGGTCTGTGCAAGCGTTTCCGTACCGGATCGAAGAGGCCGAGGGAGCACAGGCCATTGTAATGCAGGGCGTGCTGAGCCGCCTGGGCACCATTCGCAAGTCAAAGTGGAAGCCGTCGTGGTTTGTCTTGACCGAGCTCGGGTTCTTGCATTGCTTTGAAGAAAAGCATCCGCCATTTGCGCCCATGGACGCACGAGCGGGCGGAGGTCAAGAGGCAAAGTCGACGGCCTCGTTCGGTGCCGCCCCCAAGATGCCGAAAATTCTCTTTTCCGTGTGCCTTCGCGACGGCCGCGCCCTCGCCAATTACTTGCCCAACGAGCCCGAACACTCGTTTGAAATCGTGACGCAACCGCCCACAAAGGACTCTGGTCTCTTCACCATTGGCAAAAAGAAGGAGGCAAAGTACATGATAAAAGCCGACACGGAAGAATCCATGGTCGACTGGGTCTGTGCGATCCGCCGCATCATTGGGCAACACGCGCCCATGGTCCCCGCCTCGCCCGTGCACTACTCGCACACGAGCCTCGATCGCGTTGCGCTCGATAAGCCCCTACCCATGTCGCCAACGCTCGAGCGCACGCCACAGGCGTCACAGGCAGGAGCAGGAGAGCCCATGGTGCCCAAACTGCCTCCGCCGCCTCCGCCCGTGCTGTCGCGGTCATCGTCCAGTTCTGCGGGCACGCCGGCGCCAGGCATGGGGATTAGCTCACCGCCGCGTTTGCCCATGTCGCCCGCAGCTGCGCTCGCGTCGTCAAAGGATAGACTAGATTCACCGCCAGATCAACGTTCGCCTGATGGTGATGCGTCGGGCGGTGGGGACGTGCGCGAGGAAGTAGAGTCGATTGAAGAGATCAAGGCAAGGGCAAAGGCGCAGGCGCAAGCTCTGGACCGTGAGCGGGAACGGGAGCGCGACCGGGCAAGTCAAGACTCGTCCGGCAGCATGGATGGCCCACCACCAAATCCCCGCAAGGGCTCGCTTCCCGCGCCGCATGTTCCGGCAAAGTCGCCGGCACGAAGGGCAACTGGCGGGTCAAGTTCAATTTCAACGTCAATGGACAGGCTGCTCGAGGCTGGACCTGCGCCTGTCCGGCCACCGCCACAACTGCCGTTCACGGCGCGGCGGGATGGGCGGCAAGAGGACGAGCATGATGAGGGTGCGGGTCGGACGCTGGTACGTCGCGAATCGGACGATGTCACGCTTCATGAGAGCAAATAGACCTGGAGCAATCGGCGTTGGAGCTGATGTTATATACATACTTGCTGTGCCGCATTTATGTGAAACTTTTCACTCGTTTTTCCTCGTTGGTTTCCTTTCACTGGGCAATGAATTTTGTTCATTTATGGCCGTCAAGCCGTTGGTCAACTTTTTTGAGTATAACGGAATCAAACTTGCGGTCCCATAAAACGCGCTTCATTTTGCCCAACTGCGGCGGGCAAGAATGACATGAGGCAGAAATCAGCAACCATGATTGAATTTGGGGAAACTCGATTGAACGACCGAGATGGGGCAAAGATTCAGAAAACCAACAAGAACGTAACACCGGATATGAATAAGAACAAGGCAAGGGAGACTGAAATACAAGACGGAATTAAAGGGGGGGGGGGAGGACTACGAGAAAAGAAACAGAAAAGACTCGCACGAGCCAAAGAAGAAAGGACCGGAAAGAAGGTAAACCAAACCAACAGTTAAAAAAGTTTAGTTCTGGGCCATCATTTTCTTAATCTCAGCAATTGCCCGTCCCGGGTTGAGACCCTTGGGGCACGTCCGCGCACAGTTCATGATGGTGTGGCACCGGAACACACTGAAGGGACCCTGGAGCGCAGCCAACCGCTCGGCGCGGTTGTGGTCGCGGGAGTCAATGATCCACCGGTAAGCCTGCATGAGGACGGCGGGGCCCAAGTACACGTCCGAGTTCCACCAGTACGAGGGGCACGAAGTGGAGCAGCATGCGCACAAGATGCACTCGTACAGGCCATCGAGCTTTTGGCGGTCCTCAACGGATTGCAAGTTTTCAAGCACTTCGCCGTTCGGGCCAAGGGCCTTGGCAGTGGCCTGCCCGGGCTTTTGTTGCAAGTAGGGCTGGATCGACTTGTACTGCGTGTAGAAGTGCGAAAGGTCCGGGACAAGGTCCTTGATCACATACATGTGCGGCAACGGGTAGACTTTGAGCGAGTCGTTGGTGCGCGGGATTTTGGCAATGCAGGCAAGGGTGTTGCCACCAGCAATGTTCATGGCGCTGTTGAGTTGAGAGCAAGGATGTGATTCGTGAGCCAGACCCCAAGTTCAGCGGTGGCCAATCGCAGTAGAGGAGTAGAGCGCAAGCGAAGAGGGCACACATACCAGGAACCGCAAATACCCTCACGGCACGAGCGACGGAACGTCAAGGATGGGTCCACCTCATTCTTAATCTTGATGAGGGCATCAAGCACCATGGGACCGCACGAGTTGATGTCGATTTCGTACGTTTGAAGGCGGGGCTTTTCCGTGGGGCGCGACGGGTCCTACAATACGGTTTGTGGTTGTATGCACTGCTGGTTGGTCGTTCTGACTAATGTGCAGCATGGCCCAGGAGCGATGGATAAAGCGAAGACGAACCCAACGGTAAATCTCAAACTTCTTGATGAGCGGAGCCTTGGTGGCAGCAACGGCGGCAGCAGCGGGGGCAGCCTGCTTGGTCGCGGCCGAATCGACGGCAGTGGCGAGCGTGGCCCGCGAGAGGGATGCGGACACGGGGGCGGCGGCGCGAACGGAGCGGCGCAAGGCAGAAGAGGCGATGGAGTGCATGGCTGATTGCTGATGATTTCTTAGTTGCTTGGCATGGACAACATGGCCACTATTCAAAGAGCGCAGTTGTGGAGCGGTATTGGTTGATGTTGGCGGCAGACCAGTTTGCGACAAAGCGATCCAACCATGTCCGACGATGGTAGCGGGCCGCAGATCGAGCGATCTTAAGTGGTGGGCATCTCGGAGCCGATCGCAAGCGTGTCGACATCACTCCAGCACACGTGACCTTGGCATTCCGCGTTTCCCCGACCCTTGTTGAATCGGCTCATGTATGCAGTCAGCTTCGGTGCCAACTAAGTATGTCTGTAGCAACAGAAGAGGTGTGGGATGTATTGGTACTGGATGGAAAGCTCGGCAAGCAAATAAAGAGGGAGAAATACGCATGCCGTGAGGGGTGAACGCGGCAAAAGGAGAAGGGGCCGGAGGCGGGTGGGGTAAAGAAAAATGAACAACAAAAGAAAGAATATACACAAGGCATGCCCGCAAATCACATCCTTTACCACGAAACCCCTTCAAACGATCCCGCACCTGGTGCCATTGCATCTGCAGCACCGGCTGGAGCAAACGCCTGGCCGAAAGTGGCTGCGTCCGTACCCATCGGATGCTGCGGCTGAGCGTTCCCATTTCCTGGCTGTGCCGACGTCGGCGGCTGCGTCTTGCGAATGATTTCAACGTAGTTGCTTGGAAAGTATCCGATGGGCCCTTGCTGCAACTTGCCTTGCCACCACATGCCCGGCTCGCCACTGGGCTCAATGGGCTTTTCGACCACGGCCAAGATATCCCCGCGCTTGAAGGAAAGCTCAGCCGGGTTGGTGGCCACATAGTCGTACAAGGCGCGCACGAGCTCGACATTGTTGGGGTCAAACTTGATGGCCTTTGGCTGTTGTTGGGCGAGACGCTCGCTCAGGAACTTGACGAGTTTGCTGAGCAAGTAAGGGAAGCCAAACACGAGCGCAATAAAGACCAGGATAGGCTTCTTTTTAATGGGCGGGTGCGCCGGTGGCCCGCCAGGTGCTTGGCCAGCGGCACCAGCAAACTCGGCGGCAAACCCATCAGCACGTTCATCCTTCTTGCCTGTGATCCACGCCTTGACCCTTCGAATCAACCAAACCAAACTAAACACTTGGCCAACTGTCGACCGCAAATGCCCAACCTGGTCGGCCACGGCCATCATGGCATGGAACGACTGGAAAGTCGCGTGCAGCGTGGAATCGAGCATGCCCGCAAACGACCCAAACGACTGGACAAACGAGTTGAGCAAATCAAACGCCGCTTGCGTCGACGATTGCAACGAATTGGGTCCTTGTGCGCCTGGTGGACCCAAGGCCCCAAACCCCGGGCGGCCCATGGCGCCATACGTCGAACCGTATGCACCGTAGCCGGCACCACCATACGACCCGTAGGTGGACCCGTAGCCACCATACGTCGAGTAGGGCGACGAGTAGGAAGAGTAGGGTGAGGAAAAGCGCGAGTAGGGTGAGGCGTACGAGGAGCCGTAAGCCGAGGGTGTGCCATAAGCGCCCATGGTGGTTGTGGCGGATGGGCCGTAGGCGCTGCCAAGCGGCGAGGCGGTTGCGGACATGACGGCGGGACGAACGGGGACGGGCGGAGGTGCCGACGTCGATGTGGAGGTCGAGGTGGCCGGTTGTGTGGGTGCTGTGGGCGGAGCGGCACTGACGGCGGCTGCGGGGCCACCAGCAGCGGCGGCGGTTTCCCACGGTTTCGGAGGCGAAGGAGGCATTCTGAGAGTAATGCACAGGGTGTTGAGCTATAGCATGGACGTGCGTGTGTTGGATTGAATGTGCTGGGCTTCTGCCAGTGGGTTGCCGAACAAATCTGGCCTTGTCTGTCTGTCTGTCCGTCTGTCCGTCTGTCTGTCCGGTCGTGTGACCTCGTGAACAAAACGCGAAACAGCGGCGTGAATGTTAGGTCTCGGGCAACTCCCGCATCAGAAAAGCAAGGCGAAAACGTACGGCGGCGGTCGATAGAGCCAGGCCATGGCCAATTTTCATTCTTAAGTGACTGGAATATTTTTTTTGATTGCCCATAATGCAAGGTCCGTCCAAGAGTTTCGGACTGGCCGACTGAACAAAACACGAAACACAACTGCTTTCAACGACGCTCATGGTTCTCATGCTACAGACCAGTGAGGCGAAAACGGAGAGCATGGGGCGGTAGAGCCAAGCCATGGTCACTTTCTGTTCTTAAGTGACTGGAGTATTTTTTTCATTCCCCGTAATTCTAGGCGTCTCTCAGCCGGACATATCGCGCAAGAGCCAAACAATCGCGGCACAAACATGAAAGTGTGGGGGATGCTTCACATGACGCGTGTCCCTCCACGACGACCAACGAAGACCACCATTCTGGAACGGTGGTTGCGGCATCGTGTGAGATTTATGCTTGTTTGGTCGCTGTACAGTTGGATCCAGCTTCAGCCGCTGGGCAACGAGGGCCGGTATAGCCGGCCTGAGTAGCGGAGCAGCAATGCATGAAGGCTAAGGCCAACGCCGATGTAGAAGCTAGGAGATGATAACCCTCGCATCATCACGAGTTACGAGCCAAGCGAAGGCGACGGTTTTACGGTATCTGTCTCGCCTCAAACTGAGTCAAACATGAGCTACGACGGGTTTGCGCCACAGTGATTCCTTCCCCGACAGTTGGATTCAGCAGCTGCAGAGCAGCGGAGTGGCAAGGCATAAAGGCCGAGCCTGGGCTCCGTTTGTTCACAATACTAATGCCATTGTTGCTTTTGGCCAATGTACCAGTTGGATCCAGCTTCGGCCGCGGAGCAGCAAGGGCCGGCGCAGCCGGCCCGAGCAGCTGAGCAACAGTCACGTCTGGGACCAAGCGAGGCGGTGGAGGAGGAACACAGGGAAGGCGACGGATATGCGAGCCAGCAATGATGTCGCAACAGTGTCAAACATGAGCTCCCGTCAATGCTCCAAATGCTTGACGCGTTTCTGCCACACTGATTCCCGCTTCCAAAAGATAGTTGGATTCAGCAGCCGCGGAGCAGTCAGCGGAACGACAAGGCATCAAGGCCGAGCCTGGGCTCCGTTTATTCACACTACTATTGCCATTATTGTTCTTGGTCGCTGTCAGTTGGATCCAGCCGCAGCCGCGCAACTGCGAGGGCCGGCGCAGCCGGCTCGAGCAGCGGAGCGGCAACATTTAACGGCTGAGACCAATTGGCAGAAGCCCAGCATGAGCGTGAAACATCGTTTCCCGTCGAAGTCCCAGTGCATATTCTTCCGATATCGAAAGCTTACGTCTAACATGCACGAGCATCACTCAATAGCATGACCAACGAGCAACCAACGCGGTGGCTGTTGGAGGGCGATGACATCATCTTTCGGAACCCTCGATCTGTTGCTCTAGAATGGTTCTGGAATGATCTCAACTGGCCAAGAATGAGCTTGGACAGGAGCTCTCCGATCCAAACAACTGCGCGTTCGATCCAAAGCTTCCGTCACCTTCTGTAGCCAGGCTAAAATGTTGCTGACGATATTGATATTGGGGAGATTGAGTGATGGCAACGATCCGACGGATTCCGACTCGTCTCTCTCACCACCACCCACCACCAATTGAACGTGCAACGGATCATGTATGTATCTGCCCTATTTCATGCAATCGCACCCTCAGCACTTGAACGCAAACAGGCCATCCAGCTCCAGATCGCACTCTTCCTCACGCATCCCATCCCGAGCTGACATCCCTGCCGCACTTCCACTCCCATTTCATCTGCCAGACTATCAAAATGGCCCGCAAGTCCCGTGTCTCTGCCCCCGCCGCTCCCACGCGCACTGCTGCTCCCTCTCGCCCGGCTACCACTGCCGCGGCTGCCCCGCCCATGCACCATGCTCCCCCAGCTCCCGCCCAGTCGGCCGTGCACCCGACTCACACCCCTCCTGCTGCTGCTGCGCCCTCTGCCCCGATGGTCGAGCAGCGCCAGCCTGGTCTCTTTGCGCAAATGGCTACCACGGCTGCTGGTGTTGCTGTTGGTTCTGCTGTCGTACGTATCCCTCGCCTGTTTCTTGTATCTGCGACTCACCCATTTTTGGTGCAAGCTGCTAACTTGTCGCCCATGATTGACCATAAATGCAGGGTCACACGATTGGTGCCGGCCTCACGTCCATGTTTGGCGGCGGTTCGTCCGCTTCCCACCAGCAGCAACAGGCGCCCGTTGCCGCTGCGCCGACGGCTTACTACAACGAGACAACCAATGCCGGTGGTGCGTGCGAGGCCGACCTCAAGGCGTACATGAAGTGCATGGAGCAGCATCCCAACGAGCCCACGACGTGCTCGTACTACTTTGACATGCTCAAGGCGTGCCAGGCCCGGTTCCATTAAGCATCGGTGTGCACTGCTCTGAGAGTCATGCCCGCTTGGATGATGTGCTGTTAACTTAGTGTGAATGAATCGATCGGTTGATGTCACTTGTCCTGCGTGGTCATCATTCTTGTGCATTGCCGTTTTTTTTTCCTCCTTTCCAGAAAGGAACATTGCGAACTACTATATCGTCGATGCTATCCTCCCTTATCATCCAACATACATGTATACTTGTCTCTCCCTTTACATCAGTATTCTTAGCGCTTGCTTGCATCAGTTCCTTCACGTGTCCATGGATTAGGGAGCACTGGCTGCATTCCTTTCGTGAGAAGGATGAGGCATGAATACCCCGCAGCCCTTCCTGATTGGGAAAGAGCTCGCCGCTTTCACACAACGTAAGTATGGTGCTGACAGCATCAGCATCAGCATCTGCTGCCGCGTTGTGCAACAGCAGCGCCAAGAATTGAAATCATCATGACATGTTCCATCCACGGCCGAGACTGATTGGATGAAATGCATTCAGTACTCGCATTGGATGCACGCAAGTTCGCTGAAACTGAACACGCCCCGCTTCTCAACCTCGCTCGAGCTCACTGGCAGCCCAACGAGCCAACAGACTGCGACCCGCCCACGACTGGCCTGCTGCCGGCCAGCGCCATTTCATGCGAGCAGATCAACAACATCTGTTCCCACGGTCTCGCACCGCCTCAGGGCCTGACCAAGTAAGTACGCGCGCTTCCAACTTGACCTGACAAGACCGGGCAGGCACCCGCTCGTCGTCTTTCTCTCCATCCTCCCATCCTCTCGTTCATTACTCTTGTACCCATACTCGTGTCCGTATTCGTGTCGAAACCTTCCCTCGGTATCTTTATCTTGGCCGCCCAGTGCACCGCCACGACTTTGACAGCAACTCGCCCTTTCCTTTCACGTTCACGTTGATCATGGGTCGGTCTCTCGCTTACTGTTGTCTTCAAGTTGTCGCTTGCCGCTTGTCCCTGTCCCTCATCCCGCCTTCAAGTTCCTCTCCCTTCAAGTTGTCCGCACACTCAAAATCATACCCGCTGTAGACCCGAAACGCCACAACACGATTCGATATGATTCGATTCCCCATGCACGAAGACATACAAGGCTGATTGAACACTGTTTCGTTGATAGAAAGAACATCGACACGAGCGAATCGAGCTTTATCCACAAGAACAAGAACAAGAACACCTGGACCATTGGCCTCGCGAATATCGAGTGCTCCCTCGAGAGCCTCCACTTTGTTGAGCCGTCCTCGCAGCAACATTCTTGTTTCTGCCGCCTCTGCTGCCGTCGCCGTCGCCGACGCGTCGCCAACCATCGATATCGGTGGAGCACCCGCAACCGCTTTGCCTTTGCCAAGGGTCGCGTCGCCGTCGTCCTTGGCCCAAGTGGCAGCCCAAGCTGATCTCGCTGCAGCTGCCGTTCCCACAATCGCAAGAGCACCGCCGTCTCTCTTGTCTGCTTCTTCTTCACCTCCCGACAACACCACCAACGACGGTTCGCTGGACGCCCTTGCTGTTGCCGCCGTCAACAACATGTCGGATACCGCGTCTGCCCCTCCCTTCCATCGCCCGACGCAGCTGCGGCTGCGAGCCCGCCGGTCATCACAGTGGCCGAATCTGCTCCCTCTGCTGGTCAGAGTGGCAGCAATGGCCCCGTCTCTTCCAGCAACCCTCCCGCTCCACCCATTGAGCAGCCTTCACCGCCACTGCCGCCGCCACCGCCGCCTGCACCGGCGCCTGATCCGCAACCGTCAGCCCAGCCGAGTCCTACGCTGTCACCCGTCCTCCTGCGCCAACACTCCCTTCACTTCCAACGCCGACGCCATCCGATGCAGGACCATCGCCTGAACCCACACTTGCACCCAATTCGCCCACCCTGCCACCCGTCCCGTCACCCACACTTGCACCACCAACCACTTCCAATTCTGCATCAGAGTCTTTATCATCCTCTGATGCATCAGCTTCTGCCACAGCTTCACTCAACGTCAACATTTCAAGCACAATCTTCAATACTTCTTCCCCAACCCCACAGAATGGTCCCAACATCGCTGCCAATGGCGAAAACACGAGCGGCGGCTCGGGCGGGAGCGGGTCGCAAGCACGCGGCGGGCCAGCCATCAATGGAAACACGGGCGAAACTCAAGCTGCGCCCGCCACACCTCTCACGGGCACAGTCATTGCTAGTGTTGCTGTTGCTGTGGTAAGTTCGACTCACGCACATGGATCCATGCCTGCTTGTTCCCATGGCTAACACACTAAATCAAGGCCGCACTCGTTGTTGTTGCGGGCTTCACAGGCTACATTCGCATGCGCTCTGCGCGCCAGCGCCGCAAAAAACACGTCTGGCACCTACCCGACTCGTTGCGCGCCGGCGGGGGCCCGCCGCATCACCATCCGCATTATAACCCGCACTTGCACGGGTCGTTTGGCCGCTCATCCGCCACGGGAACAAAGCCGCAATTACCGCCGCCCACAGCCGCAGGCATTCACGCACATGGATCTGGATCCTCGTCCGCGTCCACGTCGCCACACTCGTCCATGGAACGCAACCACTGGCAAGCCGCAGGCGCGCCCATGTCGCCCACGGCATCCATCTCGTCCTTTTCAAACTACGGCGCGCACGATCCGGGGTCCGTGTATCCCGTGCCCGCGGGCTCAGCATCGTTTCCCGTCGTCACGTATCCGACGGGTGCAACCGGCGTGCAATACGCGGCGCCCATCGGCTCCCCATACACTGTTTCTGGGCCGCCGCCGCCGCCGCCGCCCGTGTCGGCAGCGGCAAGTGTCACGTCGTTGCAGGCGCAGGTCGCCGCGCACCAACACCAGCATCAGCTTCAACTCCACCAAGCGTATCAGAGTAGTCCTCCAGGAGTTAGGGCCGACATTCCGGCGTTGCCTGCGCCGACCGCGTCAAAGCACGCCCGAGTGCCGGTGCGGGCGCAAGCGGCTCGTTTTTTCGGAAACGCTTTCCGGCGATGGTCCCGGTCACCTGGCATGGTGACCACCGATGCGACTGGTGGATCGACCGTGTCGTCCTCGTTGGGTGCCAGCCAAGTGGGATCCACAACCGCAGGTGGTGCGACTAGTACAACTCAGGCGTCGTCGAGCTTGGAGAGTTTTGGGAATAACTCGCCCATGTTTTCGCAGGGCATCATGGACATGACCACGTCGACATCGGGCGGAGGGGCAAGCCCGCGCGACGCCGGGAATGGCGTCTTGGTCGGTTTGCCGCCCATGCCCAGCGTGAGCGATGTGAGCTTGGGCGGCATGAGTCCGTCGGGTATGGTCATGGCTGGGTGGTCGCGGCCCGGTGAACATGGCGAGCGGCCAAGTACAATCATGAGCGCCGGCGGGCTGGCGTCCATTGCAGAGGTTTCGGATGAGGACCGCAGCGAGGGCAGAGACACAGATGTGCCTTCGTTTGGATACTCGAATGCAAGTGCATACCATCAGCAAGCGTACCACGGGCATGAGCTGGACGCGCATTACCACGGCGGCGGCAGCCACAACAATACGGCCATGTATGCCGGTGGACCCGCACACAATGGCTTCCCAACATTCAACTCGTCGACGTCGTCATCGGCCGACTACTCGCACAACCACAGCCATGCCATCATCATGTCTGGCGGCAGCTCCGAACACACTGGTGCCGAGTCCGCCAACGCGTCCGCATCCTCGTTCAATGCGTTTTACATGTACAATGGGCAGGCGCACGTTCTGCCGTCGCCCGGCATGTCACGCAGGTTTGAAGGAGACACTGGAGAGGACGATCCGAGAAACAGGGATACGGTGCGCGAGTCTGTGGCGTCGTCCGTCATGAGTGCAGAAAAGAGCGCGTTGCAGCGGCGGTGGGACAGGTTTTGGGCCGTTGGTGGGGAGCACCAGCAGCCTGGGGACGAGGAGAGGGCCGAGGCAAGGGAGATGGCCGAGAGGAAATGAGTTGAGCTCGTTGCTTTCCCGGGGGCGCCAGCCGCAGATTTCCCAAGTTGCTCGGCAACTCGGTCTTTCGGCGTTATGGTACTCTGATATTCTTGTTTTGGTCGCAAGGCGGACCTACAATTTTTCTTCATGGCCTTCTCGTGCAATTCGTACCCTTTTTCGTGTTTCTTCTGACCTACACTATTTGCGTGTCGCTCACAATCCTTCAAGTTGGTGGCCTCGTCTGTTGTGCGACCAGGGGTTTCCTGCCCGATATTGACATTTCTTTCACTCGTCGCTCACTTGACATGAAAACATTCAATCAGCCGTTTCCCATCCATTTGGCCCATCTGCCGCTTTTGCTTCACGTTGCTTCCCCATGTCGACTCGTTTTCTCGCGTAATGTCGATGGGTTCTGCAAATATTTTTTTCTGCTTCAGTATGCAATGCTTGAGTCAAAATTGCTGAATACTCTGTATGTTTCTACATTGTGCACGGTACATACTACATTGAAGAAACAAATCGAGGGAGAGCGACTGGGGGGGGGGGGGGGAAGTATGTAACGAAAACCTATCGTCTTCAAGCTCAGCAAAATGGAGGATATCTTGGAAACAAACAAACCAAAAAAAAAGTAGGGTGGGGTACAAAATGATAACAAATGCGAAGGGTGGTGTGGGAACACTCCACAGCAGCACCACATCAACTAGTCGATAATCTTTGACACAAAACGCAAGGCGAAAACCCATCTTGGTCTCAATCGACTCGCGTAAACACCACTTCGACATAAGCCGATTCTTCACGCATCACGAGCTCAAACCTAACATGCTCCTCGTCGTCGCCGTCCACAAACCCGCGCCTCGCCTGCCTCACATAGCGATCCTCGCCGCTCTCCCTGACCTTGCGAAACCAGTACAGTGTGTGTGCCGGGTACGTAAACAAGGTCAGACACCCTGGCTCCTCGAGGGCACGCGCAGGGTACAATGCGCGTGTTAACGTCGGGCGCGCGAATCAGGCGTAGCCCTTGTGCGTTTGTGTGTGCCGCCGCCGGCGTGTCAAGGGCAATCGTCACATACCCGTACGCGTCGTGCTTGTACACGCCTGCAACGGCCGAAAGCGTGTGTTGGTCCATACCCAGCGCAAGCTCCGAGGGGTCGTCAAGCACTGCCGGATCGGCCGCGGGCGTTGGGGCTACGGACAAGTGTGCTTTGGCGTGCGCGAGTATCATGTTGAGTTTGACGCGCGGCAGCGCCGCGCATGCGTCGGCAAGTGTGAATGGGCGGATCGATTGGATTTGGATTTGGTGGATGGTGGGATGAGCGTGTGAAGGAGGAGCGGGAGAAGGATGCTTGAAAGAGACGTGAAAGATTGGTTTTCGGCAATGTAGATGCTTAGGTTGGCACCTGGGACCAAGGCGAGCAAGGTGGCGTAGCCGGGCGAGCCGCCAGTGTGCATGAGAAGTTCGTGGTCACTAAAAACATTCCAAATGTTCCCAAGGGTAAACAAGTGTGAGATACGTTGCCAGTTGATGGGCACAAACCAAAGAAAGCGGACGGACCCAAATTGGTTGACTTCCCACCCACACGCATACCCAATCACGCGCATTCCGCGCCTGGCCTCTGCCTCACTTTCGTACAGGTCAGACGAATTGTGGACCCGTGTCAATACACTCATCTCATGCAACACCTGTGTCTTGCCATCGGGCGCCAACCCACCATTCAACCAGCACGCTGCCCATTTTGCGACGTCGTCGGCCGATGCGTACATGACGCCCGCAGCACCCGCCATGTATCGATTGGTCTCTGCATACGCAAGCGTCTCGTGCACTGGGACCGAGTACTCTGCGGCATGCGCAAGCCCGTCCGTGACCTTGTCCGGGTGCACATCGTCCACAAACTGGTGCAAATCCGCCACCACATCTGCACGAAACGCGGGCATGGCGTTGGGGTCTCTGAGCCAAATGCACTGGTGGGGCCGGGCAATCACGCCATTATTGTCCACAACTTTTCGCTTTGCCCCTGGATACCGCCACCGTACGCCCGTCATGCCCAGTGGTGCCAACAATTCCCTCGTCACATAGGCTTCAAACGGCTCGCACGCGACTCGCTCAACGACGAGTGTGGCAATGGCATACCCGACGTGCGAGAAAATATAGCTGGCGCGAAAGTGACCTCCAAACTCGAGCCACGGAACAATATCGATGAGATCCCGCCAGCACGCAACGCACGCGAGGACCCAGTCCACAGCTCGTCGTGTGCGGCCAAGCCGGTCCGATGCGATAGCAGGTCGAGCATGGTGATGGCGGACGAGGCGAGCGGGTCGGAAAAGGTCAAGTCGGGCACGTAGTGCGTGATGGGCGTTTGCCAGTCGAGTCTGCCTTGGTGGACCAGTTTGGCAGCGGCGGCCGAGGTGAATGCCTTTGTGAGCGAGCACAGGTCGGTTAAGGTGGAGGTGGACATGAGCTGGAAGGCGACGCCGCAGAGAGGGAGCCAAAGGCGCGGTGCATGATCGGACGGGCATTGTGTGAGACTGAGATGGTCAGGCCAGGGATTTGTAGAGCAAGGCGCGAGAGTTCGATGAAGCGTTCAATGTCGGCGAGCGAGTCGGTGGCGGCAGCACTAGCAGGAGCTGGCTTGTGGAATGTGGTCGTGAAGCGTGTCGGGTCGAGGGTGGCCTGGGAAGGGGACGGCTGGCGGCCAAGGTAGTCGGCAGCCGGTGCAATCGCATTCGCGTCATGGCCACGGTCGTGACGTGTTGAACTTGTCGACTGTGGTGAGTCAGAGATGGTGCCCGAGTCGTTTGCATCATGGTTGCTCTTGGGATGCTGCGGGTGATGCTGCCGCTCCTTGAGCATGTTGGCCTTGGAGACACTTGGAGGAATCGGCGTTGGCATCATCATGCTGCCGCTTGCATGAGACCCTTGATCCCTGCCAAGCGAGTACGCGTCGACGTGCACTGCGTCCAAGTCCGAGTCCGAGACGGGATGGCGCAGCATGGGGTCGAGTGGCGCAATGTCGGGCGAGTCGGGCGGCGTGGCAATGGCCGGCGCGGCGTGCATGTCCGGTTGGAAGTGCAAGTTGTGGTTGGCGTGGTTGCTGCTGTTGGCGGCCGTCATTGTGCTGCTGGTCTTAGCTAGAACAAACGCAACTTGCTCGATCAATCAGCTGTCTGCACTCTGCACTCTACACTCAACTCTTGCACGGATCATGAGCGGATCATGAGCTCACGATCAGGCAAGCGTTGGCCGCTTGCGGCGGCGAATTGGAATCGGAAGACTGGTGCACGGGAGCGAGCGAGCGAGTGATCGGCTTCAAGTGCGTGGTATGGGAGCTAGGGGGACACGGACGAACATACATCTGATATCAGCCTATGTTGATTCCCGAGGGCACTAGTGATTGACGAGGGCGATTGGAGCAGAGTCAGCAGAGGAGCAGTCAGCCAGAGTGGAGCGAGGATGCTTGCGCCGTAATAAGAGGCCAGCGGTGCTGGTCTGATCTGGCGGGCGGTCAGTCGACAGACTTGCCAGACCTTGTGAGATCACAAAGTTGGGGCGCTTGCGTTAAAGTTGGTTTGGATTGGTTTTGGCGCGGGGATGGCACGGGACGAACGACAAACGTGCGCGCTCGTGAGCATGTCTTTCTCGGTTTATTTGCGCGCATGATGATGATACCAATGATTCCATCTACTTTGGCAACTTTAACAGTATCTGTGGCGGCTCAGCGCGCCGGCTGTGCTCACCTTTGCGTGCATCGTATTTACCTCGGACACCCAACGCGTTTGTCGAAGACCATTGCCCCACATTGGCCTCCAATCCAGGAAGTTGCTCAAAGTAATATACGGCGGAAGAATGTGCCTCCGCCGCACCAATTCCAACGGTATACTGCAACAGTAATAGGTGTACTTACAACATCCGCCTTTGACGATACGGCATGATGATCGGATGACCGGAGCGATTCGATTGTGACGCGGCAAGCGTGTTTAGATTTTTTTATCAGGGAATGGGTCCACCACCACCGCCACACTTGCCGCTCGTCGTTTGCTGCCAGCGGGAATGCCAAGATCTAGAGGGATGCCAGCTGGGGATCGGACGAGTGCATTCCGCTGCATCCCGCTATCTATGGATACGGACATACTCTGAGCGGCCGGGCCAATCACTACCTGCCACTCCATCCGAAAAGGAGTGACTCGCTGCTCGAGCTTGGTAGGAGCCCTGTGGACTAGTCTCTAAAGTCCATGGTATTTCGCTATCGCTTACCTATGAATCATGACTTTCTCTGGTTGGCGGGCACATGCTGCTGGCCAATTGCAATGTTGCATGGTGGCAAATGTTCTTAGATATGGGAGGCGAGGTGGCGACAATCAATACGTGCGCGCGCTGCTTCCCCAACAGTTTTTCTGACTGATTTTGATTGCAGTTTAATTGGGCAGCTCTTCGCACCTCTGCTTTGGGTTCAAGTGAAAATACTGAAGAGGGTGGTTAAGGTAACAAAAGGGAGACATGTTGATCTGCAACTCCCGTGTGAGACAGTGACTTGGCACGTGATGGCGTGTGACGAAAATGCAACGCTCTCAGCCGTTTGAGCTCGTGAGACCTCCCAACTACGTTGGGCTTTCCGGACCTTTGCCTTAGTGTGCCATGCCATGTAAGCTCATATCCACAATGACCATCCAAACAACCCACAAAACGAAAACCCTCGTCCTCGACACGGCGCCGCTCATCAAGCAAACGCCGCTGTACCACCTGGCTGACCGGTTTGTTGCGACCCCGGATGTGCTGGCCGAAGTGCGCGATGCAGCCGCCCGCGAGGCGCTTGCCCGCCTGCCATTCACCATCGAGACGCGCAACCCTTCCGAGGAGGCCATGGCGGCCGTGTCGGCATTTGCAAAGCTCACTGGTGATTTTGCATCCTTGTCTGTCACGGATTTGCGTGTCATTGCCCTGACGTACGATTTGACAAAGGAGGCGGATGGCATCGAGGCCATTTTGACCGAGCCAAAGCAGCCCGCGCAAAAGAAGAAGAAGGGAGGCAAGAAGAAGAATCGCATGATGACGGACGAGGAGTTTGATGAGGCTGTCAAGGCGAATGCCGAACCGGAGCAGCAGGTGCAGGAGCAGGAAAGTGCGCAGGATTCGAGTGCAGCTGATGCTGGGCAAGGCATTGAGTCGAGCGAGCACGACCAAATCGTCCTCAATT
This sequence comes from Catenaria anguillulae PL171, assembly GCA_002102555.1. Classification (NCBI taxonomy): domain Eukaryota; kingdom Fungi; phylum Blastocladiomycota; class Blastocladiomycetes; order Blastocladiales; family Catenariaceae; genus Catenaria; species Catenaria anguillulae. Next base: position 8,265 of record MCFL01000024.1, on the reverse strand, counting down.
CCGAGCCGTCCCCATTTGCCGCCCGCGTCGACGACTCTGAACTCGAGGCGCAGCTTGCCGAAATGGCTCTGGATGATGATGCCGCGTCCGTCATTGCCCCCTCTGTCACGTCCACTGCCGCCTCGTCGTCGCTCGACAATGTCCAATTCAAGCAGCTCCCCGGATTCATCGAGGCCGACTCGGACAATGAGGAAGATGACGAAACTGGATGGATCACACCCGACAATGTGCAAAAGGCCAAAGAGATTACCGTCAACGGATCGCGGACCGCCGCCGATACACAGGTACCCAATGTGTCGTGCATGTCGGACGATTTTGCGGTGCAGAACGTGCTGCTGCAGATGGGCATGCATTTGTTGTCCCTCGACGGGATCCATGTGCGCAGGCTCAAGAACTGGTTGTTGCGGTGTCACGCTTGCTTCAGGTTCGTTTCGTGCTCAAGTTTACGCCAATGACAGAATGCTAATGCACGTGCCGTCACACTCAACAGGACGACATCCGAAATGGAACGCCGGTTCTGTCCTAGTTGCGGTGGCAACACCCTCATCCGGACGTCGTACACAATCGAGGATGGCGTCATGCACTTGCATTTGAAGAAGGTAGCATCCACACTCGTCCACCGCCTCTTCCGTCGCAACCAATCTGATCCACTCACTCACCCACCATCCCTCCCTCCCACTCTGTTCAATTTCTAGAACTTCCAATACAAGCTCCGCGGCACTATCTTCTCAATCCCCAACCCAAAGCAAGGTCGCAACGCCGACAACCTCATCTTGCGCGAGGATCAGCATGAGTTCCAGGTCAAGCAAAAGAACTTCCAGCATCTCAAGAAGAAGCAAGCAAAGAACCAGTGGGACGACCGCTTGTTTGGTGACTCACCCATTCGGGCCCCCAGTATTGGATTTGGAAGCAAGAATCCCAACGAGGCACGCAAGCTGAGGAAGTGAGCGATGGGCGGTGACGGAGCACTTTGTATATTATACATTCAATTTCTTTTTGGTCTTTACGAATCCACTTGATCTTTACATGGGAATAATACACTTGACACCTAACAAGACTCGATTGAGCCGCCGCTCACCATGCACGTGAGGAAATTGATGTTTCCCACAATGTTGCTACAAAACCACACCAACAGTAGTAATTTGAGCGGCAACAGGTAGATTGCCCACTTGCGATGAGAAATTGCTGAGCACATCAACGGATGGAATGCGAGTACAATGAGAGCGAGTTCCTGAGCTGTGGGTGTGCCGCCATCGCAATTGCAATCTTCGGAGCTTGTCACCAATCCCAAAAATGCGTCCATGTCGACCTTGGCAATCCCCTGCCCCTCATCGTTGGCGCCCGCCCACCGAAACCAGCTCAGGGCGTTGCGATCCTCGTGCGACATGAGAAGGGTATAGTCGACTCCCTCCACCGCAGTTATTGTTCCACGGTCAAGGGACGCCAAATCTATCTCCGATTGACTGTCGTGCAGTAGCCGGGCTTCCCATTCGATCCACTTGTTTGACAATCCCACGCCTGGCCGTTCAAGAAACAAGATGCGGCGCTTGCCAACGCCCAGCACCAAGTGCGACCGACGAAAGAAGCTGAAGACTCGGCCAGAAACCGCCAATTCAACCGGCTTGACACCCGCTGGTATCTCGGGGACCGGACCAGGGTCAGGGTAACCAGCATGCTTCTTCCCTTTTCGCCGAAACCAGTAATTCGCAGCCACTGTTTCCATGATCCGAGCACGCACTTGCTCCGAAATGCTCACTTTGACTTGATACTTACCGACAACATGGCAAGATTCCACCAATACATGGCTGTGCTTGAAATGCCGAAAGACGCCCGGCCGCACAATGCTCAACCACAAGTTACCGGACGGCATGGCCAAAACCTTTGGGATACCGTAACGCCCGATGTGGACGTCGATTTCGTGGGATCCCGCGAGAAAGGCGGCAAAGCCGGATGCAATGTCGTACTTTTGCCCACGCTTGGCGCATATGGCCGACTCTGCTTGGCTCTCGGGTGGGGCGGGCGAGTGTGCGGGCGGGTTTTCTTCGTCTCCGTCGTCGATTCGGATTCGAAGGCGATAATGGAGATCGATCCATCCCAATGAAGTGCGGCTAGTGATGGTCGTGAGCGGCATCGTGAATGAATTGCATGGGAATCAGACGTTGCCAGCTCGTAGCGACATGATTCGTTTTGCATTCATATTGAGAAAGAAGGAATTCGTCGATGGAGCTGGTGCAGCTGGATGTGGCGGCACCTTCTCACGCAGACATGGCATGACTGCCTGCACTTCCAAAGCCCAGACAGTCAGACCGTGAAAACAAGCAAATACTCAACAAAAACACTTGTTTTCACATTCGGTGCATCATTGATACTGCCGCTACTTTTTCCAAATGGTGAATTTGAGAATCAGCATTACAAGCGTCAACAGGCCCGACATCATGGTAATTGGCATAGTAATCATCCTCGTCTTGCGCGATGTGACCATGGCGTTCATCTGAGCGACAAATGCGAGCACAGTCAACGTCAACTCCGCCTCGGTAACCTGTGGGAATCCACCAGCAGGGGCATGGGCGGTCGCAGGCGGCGGCGTGGTCGCTAGCGACCTGATGAGACCCAGCTGGACCTGAGCGCGACCGGCACGCCCTTCGGAACCACAACACTGAGCGCAGCAGCCCTTTGGCGGCTCCTCGTGGCGGATCAAGACGCCATAGTGCTTGTCTTGTTCCGGCACAATGTCGCACTTTTTGGGATCCTTGAGGAACGCATCGGGAAAGTTGGGATACAGCAGCCACGCCTCCCAGTGCAAATGCTTGTTGATGGATGGCGAGGCAGGCGGCTCGATGAACAGGATGCGATGGCCGGCCAGCGGCAACAGCACATAAATCTTGGCAAAGACGTCGTTCTTAAACTCGATCTTGACTTCGAGATCCGTCAACCCAGTGGGAATGGGAGGCAATTCGATTCGTTCGGGCACAACCACGGTCGAATTGGCCTTGTGCCTCGCTTCCAGCGTTTCCACCTCCTTATTGCGCTCTTTTGCCTCGAGAACTGCGGCCAAGTTGCCTGCGCGCGTGTGTGCGGGAATCTTGAGCTTGAGGCACTTGTTGCTCACGTCGTGAATGACTTGGATGAAGGTTTGCCGGCGCTTGGGCGCTTCCTTGGATCGGGAAACCACGGCGCCGGCCCAGAAAGCGCCAGATGGCCGTGGATTGTTCCCTCCGACGAACTCGGGCTCAACATCGAGCTCGTGTGTGCCTGATTGGAATGCGGCAAGGGCTTCTGGGAGATTGTAGAGTGGGGTAGGCTTTGCCGAAGCTTGGCCCGCGGATTCGATATCGGTTATGACCGGGGTGGGGACCAACGGTGTTGTTGAGCCATCTGCAGTGCCGGGCAAGTCAAGGGCAAGGCGGTGGTGCCTGCCAGAGTTGCGGATACGGGTTTTGATTGTGGAATACATGGCAAGGCAGGCTGTTGGGTGACGTGGAAGGAGCCTGCGTTCGAGGGGCGTCAAGCAGTTTTATGTCAAGGGCAGCTGCCCGACGTTGAAGACAGAACTGTGCGACGGACTGTGTGTCTCACGTAGCCTGCCCATTTTTGACTCAGAGCCCGGCTTGTGGCGTGTTTCTGGCTGGGAACCGCTGAAGTATCGCCCAGGTGGCGGAACCGCACCGCGTTCCTCACCGCGTCCTCCAAGCTTCCACCATCGCTGCGAGAAGGCTCAAAGAACATCGCTTTGGAGTAATGCCTTGTTCCTCTTTTCCATGCCCATGCCCATCGGCCATGCGTGTCTGCGATACCTTCAAGGTGCTGTGGAGCCGGGGGTGCGGAGCCGGGGGCGTTTCGACCTGGGACAAGTGGAAAAAGAGCGCAATGTGCGAAAAGCAGGCAACCAGTCACGTGTCGAACCGTTGAGCAAACAGCACTGTCTCGCACTTCATTCCATCCTTCATTCCGTCTGACCCAGTGTTGTGTTCGCCTCAATCGCGAGAGCCTCCATCGAATCGCATGCATTACACGATAGCAACCTCAAGAACCAAAAGCAATCATGGGCCGCCGCAAGAGTAAGCCATCTGCCTCCGCAGGCACCACCGTCGCCGCGACCGCCATTGTTAACGCGGTTCCGGAACCTGTTCTGACAGAGGTCGCCCAGGAGACCGTTGCCGCGACGCAGGAGACATCCATTGACGCCCCGGCCTCTGTTTCAGATTCCGACGCACCTGCTCCCGTGTCGACTGAGCAGGAGGCTTCCGGTGAAGCGTCATCAGCTCCGGCTCAAGCCAAGAAGAAGAAACCCCGCAAGAGGCGTTCTAATGTGAACGGGTCCATCCAACTGGAGGATGGAGCTGCTCCTGCCGTGGCTGCCGACTCGGAGGCTGTTTTTGATGCTGTTGCCCCGACTTCATCGACGGATGATGCCATGGATGTCGATATCTCTCCGGACGCCACGCAATCGACCGCCAGGCTTGCCTCTGCCACCATCACGCCTCCCACCTCAACCGACCAGTCGCAACCGGCCTCGCAAAACGACGACACGTACTGCCCGCAAGAACACTCGCACTCTGCCGCCCACCTCATTCCCGAACTCTGCAAGCAATTCTACACGCTCGGGTGGGTCTCGGGCACGGGAGGCGGCATGTCGATTCGCCAAGGCGACCAAGTGTACATTGCCCCCTCGGGCGTGCAAAAGGAGCGCCTGCAACCCGAGGACATGTTTGTGCTGGATCGTTCCACCCGCAAGGTCCTTGTGCACCCGACGGGGGCACGCGGCGCCTCGCTCAAACAAAGCGCGTGTACGCCGCTGTTTTATACGGCATACACGATGCGCGATGCTGGCGCGTGTATTCATACGCACTCGCAAGCGGCCGTTATGGCGACGCTCATGTTCAAGGGCGACCGGTTTGAAATGACGCACCAGGAGATGATCAAGGGCATCAAGAAGGGCAGTTCCGGAAAGAGCATGCGGTACTATGAGCGGCTGGTGGTGCCCATCATTGAGAACACACCCGAAGAGGAGGATTTGCAGGAGCGCATGGAGCAGGCGTTGAGGGATTTCCCCGAGACAAACGCCGTGCTGGTGCGCAGGCACGGTGTGTATGTGTGGGCGACTCGTGGGAAAAGGCAAAGTGCATGCCGAGTGCTACGACTACCTGTTTGAGCTTGCCGTCAAGATGAAGTTGGCTGGGCTGGATCCCGCGGCCGTGCCCGAGGACGAAGAGTACGACAACATTGGCAAGAAGTCGGATCGCGTCCAAGCTCCGGCGTCGTCTCCGTCGTCGTCGTCTCCGTCGGCCGCCAAGCAAGCGTCCGCGGAACCAACCCAAGCGCGTACGACCAGAGCAACAGCCGCCGCCAAGAAGCGGTCTGCTTCGGCTGTGGCCGCTTCGGAGGCACCAGTCAAGACAAATGCTAAGCCGGCGGCGGCAATCGCCGCCGCGGATTCGGCTGTTCAACCGCCGGCCAAGCGTGCCAAGGGCAAGGGCGCCGAGAATCGACCGGCAATGAAGCAGGTCAAGGCCTGATTACATGTGCTGTGCATTGACTGTGTGTGTGTGTGTGTGTGTGTGTGTGTGTGTGTGTGTGTGACATGCTCGTGTGTTCCGAACTGACTTCTTGGATGAGTGTACTGTATCAACTTTACCAATATCCTTTGCTTCTCTTGACTTGATTTATCCGACGAGCTGTGCAGGCCAAATTGCCTGAAACCAATGTTGAGGCAGGTGCAATTGATTGCAGCAGCATTCACGCACAACTCGCCATATCAATTGTTTCAGAAATTGCTTTTTCTTCACGTGGGGATAAAGTGGAGACAGCCAGCACCCGATTTCCCGAGCACAGCCCTTTGTGGCTCTCATCATGCATGACCCAACACCGAGCGAGCTGCATTGCGATGATGACAGAGCCAGTCCAAGCCGTTCCCTTGACCACGACGACGACGACGATGACGACCTGCATCCGTCCTGACTTGACAAGCTCGCTCAATTGAATATGCCATTTCATAGCGCCAGCAGTTGGCGTTTAGCTTGAGTCCTCCTGCCCTGCCCTGCCCATCCCGACCGCCGACAGCGCATGCACAGCCTGGCGGCCTCGACTTTTGCATCCTCGTGCCCAAATTTCCTTTTCCAGTCGCATTTTTAACCACGCGAGCTTCAAAGCCCTCCTGCTCTCTCGAGCTCGCTCTCTCCTCGGATCCTTGCCTCACCTTTTCCCAATTGCAACGACAACAACATCATCATCATCATCACATCAACATCACCATCAAGAAACCATGCCAGCTGGATCCCGACCCCGCAAGCGCACTGCTGCCACCGCCGCGGCCTCGACAGGAGACCCAGCCACAATCACATCGCCCCTTTGCTCCAATTCCGCAAGTGCTCCGAGCTCGGCTGGCCAGGTTTCCCACGTTGAGTCGTCCACCGGCTCTGGCGCTGGATCAGGCTCCGACACTGCGCCCCAGCAACAGCAGCAGCAACAATCGCCCGTGGGCCAGCGGGCCGCGGATCACATCCAACAGGACGATGCCGAAGGTGCGCCTCCCAAGCGCAAGCGTGGCAGGCCTCGCAAGCTGGTCTACTTTGTCTCGAATACCAACATCTTGAAGCACGTTTCCATTTTCCTAGTGACAGTCACAGTTGGACACCGCCAAATGGCGACCAGCCCCCTTGGGAACGCTCATGGATGGACGAATGCTCACTCTCACCATCACTCGTCGTTGCCAATAGCGAATCACATGCCGACGATGAGGACCGGGAATACGAAAAGCTTCGCAAGATCAACCACAATGTCATTGAGCGGCGCCGTCGAGGTTTGTGTCCTATTCCTGTTCCTGCATTCATTCCCACTGCCATGCCATGATGACTCACGACGTTGTCACTTGACAGACCAAATCAACCAATCCATCACCGAGCTCGCCGAAATGCTCCCCATGTCCATTCACCAAGGTGCAGCGCTCAACAAGCTCAACACCCTCAAGCTCTCGGTCGACTTTGTCCGTCAACTCACGGCGCAAAACCAAGACTTGCTCGTCGAACGTCAAGTCATGCGCACCATGTTGCAAGAACGCGGCGTCGACTGGAAGACGGTCGAAGTGGCGATTGCCGAGCACCGAGCGCAAATGTCGGCTTCAGCGGCCGAGCAACAAGCGCAACAGCACCTCGAGTATCAGCATCAAAGTGGGTTGCCGAGGTTGCTGCCATCAACGGATGGCGGGCGGGTGGCGGTTGCTGCGAGCAAGGTGCAGGCTCAGCAGTTGCAGCAACAGCAGCAGCATTCGGTCGGGGCAGAGAGCGCGGGATCCGCCACCCAGTCGGATGTCGGTGCACGGTCAAATGGTGCGATGGGGACTGTGGAGCAGCAGCAACCCGGTCATTTCACGCCGACCACGACGACAGGGCTGTAGCCAATGAGGGTCGGTGGCTTCCCAACACCACAGGCTACCCGTCCGACTCGGATTCTTCAGCAGCGCCAGTCCCGCTGTTGCCCGCACCCAGCGTACCGTCATCCTTCGCCGCCAACCCTTCCTCGTCCATCATGTTTGGACGCGTTGCAGCCGGTGGGAACACCCTCCATCGACGCCTGGATCCTCGCCTCGTCTTCCACCACAGCCAGCTGCCGTTGGCGGAGGGCTTGCCGCACTCGCATCGGTTGCCTGTGCCATGGACGCATCTGCTCCGCCGTCCCCGGCTGTTTCCATCACATCTGTGCATGTCACTGGTAGCGCGCCATTGCGACTACCTCCCCCGTCATCGTCATCGCTATCGCTCCCTCTCCCCAACTCGTCTGTATCGATCGGGTCATTTGCTCAGCCTGTGCAGGACCAAGCCAGCAAATGCAAGTATACCAGCACCAGTCTCCTTTCCATCCACTCATCACGGCCAACCACAGCCAGCGGCAGCAGCAACCTTCTCCTCTCCCTCTGCCGAGCATCCCCCCAATTCAACCTCAACAAACCCAGCTTGCCCCTGCTGCATCCTCATACCCAACCAGCACTGGCTCATCAGTTTACTCGCTTCCTCCCACTGTCAGTTCGTCGGCCACGGGATACGCTGTCGTACCCCAGCCCGTGCAATACCAACGTCAATCAGAATACTACCTACTGTGCAAGGTCAGCAGCAGTCCCATGCATATGTGCAGCATCAGGAACAGTCGCAAATGCAACAGCAACAGCAGGAGCAGCAGTCGCATATGCAGCAGCAACCGCATCAGCAACAATACTTTTATTACTCTGCTCCGCATTCTCGGCAACTCGGCAACGCCAACAGCGTTTGGCGT